>OY284481.1:39973878-40528867 GCA_958336345.1 Dorcus parallelipipedus
TTAGCTGATGCGGAGAACTTTTCAGTGTGTTTTTGTATCGGATGTCCCACAACATCGACATTCCATCGACATTCCACTAGAATTTTTATTTTTTAATCCATTTACATCAAATTTGTAAAAAAAACTAATTTTTCGACATACTATTGAGCACGACAGGACTTCTTGTTTTGATTTGAAAAGAAAGTATGAAGTGTTGTACTTCTCCAACGCTTTCTATGAAATTTTGAAACCAAAATGTGGCCAAGAAAAAACAACAAATTGACAAACATTTTTGTGAAACCCACATCCTGTGCGTCCACTATATAACTGCAAACAGAAAATATCAAGCAATCATTTTGCAATGATTGTATATGAAAATCAGCACCTACTGAGAACAAGGTAAATATTTTTGTTTATGCAAAAAATAATAAAAAATTTGAAAGTAATTATATTAAGAAATTTTTACGGATTCTTGTTTCGGCTTTTGTTTTTGCTTGTAGTATTTTTCTTCTGAAAAACAATTTTGTACGTGCAGTTTTTCATAAGAGACTGACTCAATCTCTTGAAAATTGTTCGTCAGAATAGGAAAAACAACAGTAACTATTTAAAAAACAATTGTTTTAGAATCCACAAAATGTCGGATCCTAGGCCTATACCTGACAAAATTCCAAAGCTAATTCGTGGTCCTCCGAAGCAATTTAATATTTTATTGATCGGAGAAATCGGAGTCGAAAAATCAACGTTCATTAACGCTTTCGTTAACTACATGACTTTCAAAACTCTGGATAATGCTTTATCCGCAGAAAATATTGTATCTCTCATTCCGCCGAGGTTTACCGTAACAAACGAAGACTTAGAAGAAAGGCAGATAGTTTTTGGGGAAGATGTAAACGAATCGGTAGTTGTGGGAGCATCTGCGACCCAATCAGCAAGGAGTTACAAATTTCCAGTTGGAAACGCGGTCATTCGTCTAATAGATACTCCTGGAATAGGTGATACTAGAGGTATAAACAAAGATGAGGAAAATTTCGATAGGCTACTGACTGTCATAGGGGAACTGTTGCGTACGGACAAATACAACTACCCGTTGTATTTCCGCAGCTGCAGGTTTTATTTTTGACCCCAATTAAGTAAATTACACAAGAAAATGAACTCGAAAGTAAATTCTGAACTTCTTTCAAAATATTTATTTTTCCCAACTCAACTATTTTTTTACAACAGCTTACTTCAAAAAATATTAGTATAAAATTACAAATCACTATATCTACTGCTGTTGCAACACACTCCCACCTTGAATAACAACTACGTTATTCAACAATTTAATTTTTGCATTTAAGATGTGTAATTTAATCGCTGGGGTGTTTTGATTTACTGACCACTTCTCGTAAATTTTACAGTTTCCTTCTCTTCTTCCATATTTTCCTTTCTCTTTAATTTGACCGGTTTTTCATTTGAAGATAAATCTTTACTAATCACAGTTGTATGTTCTGCATTGGACACTACAGAACTAGCCTTTTCCAGAGGATAAATTCTTTGAATCGATCTCAATAATCTACCGTTTGCCGTTCGTACTTTAATCAGTCTCACTTCACCATCTCCACCATGCCGCGAAATATTTCTTCAACTTTCCCCAGTGGCCAATCCAAACGTTTCAAATTTTCATTTCCTAGAAGAACCACATCACCAATAGCAACATTATATGATGATCCTTTCTTGTAGTTTTGTCTCAGCTGACCTAAATACTCTATTCTAAATCTTTTTCGTAAATCACTCCTTACTTTCTGACAATAACGCATTCTTCTATTTAAATCATGTGAATCTAATGCATCAAAATCGGGAACACTAGTTTCTTGTCGGTTATGTAAAAACATTAAAGGAGTTAATGCAACTAATTCACTTGGTTCATTACTCATATACGTAAGAGGACGTGAATTGATAACAGCTTCACAATCGCAAAGAATTGTCACTAATTCTTCATATGATAATGAGGATTTACCTAAAACTTTTCTTAGAAGTTGCTTCAGTAATAATATCAATCTCTCCCACCATCCACCCCACCAGGCTGCAGTTGGTGGATTAAAATTCCATTTGATTCTTTGTGCCGCACTGTATTTCTGGATTTCTTCCCAATCAATTTTAGAAAAAGCGTTTTCTAAACCAACAAAATTAGTTCCATTATCGCTATAAACAATGTTAGGTCTGCCACGTCTGGCAACAAAACGTCTAAATGCCTGTAAGAAATTATTGGTTGATAATGACATTACTAATTCTAAATGTACAGCTCGATACACAGCACAAGTAAACAGACAAATCCAGGTTTTTTCTTTCGTTTTTAAATACAATGGACCCGCCAAATCCACTCCAATAATTTCAAAAACTTCTGCATCTCTAACTCGATTCAAAGGTAAAGGAGGAGGTGTTACTTCCAAATGTTTAACATTCTGCCTTTTACATGAAGTACATTTTCCAATTACGTTCCTAATAGTTTTCCTTCCTCCAAGAATCCAAAAACGTTCTCTCAACAAACACAAAAGTCCTTGAATGCCAACGTGGCATGCATTTATATGTTCTTCATAAATCAATTTTTCCGTAATTGTATGTCGTGCTGGCATTAGTTTTGGATATCTAAAATCTATGGAATCTTCTCTATTCGAAACTTTAGTTTTTAAGCGAATTATTCCATCTTCGTCTAAAAATGGATTAAGACAAGAAATTGTCTTATCATTTACATCAAATGACTCTTTTTGAATTAATTTAATTAAAATTTTTTCAGCGTTCATCGTTTCACTTGTATTCAATTCATTTTTTAATTTTGCCATTGGAAACCTGCAATTAAATAAAAATCTGCATATCCAAGCAATTAATCTTACAATTTGATGATATTTGGAAAAATATCTACTGTACCAAGGTGTCGACGTAGTGTCTATCATTGAAGAAACAATTTTCTTCTTTCTTTCTTTGCAAATTTCTTCTTCGTTAGGTTTTATTTCCATTTTGGGCCAGTTTTCTGGAGCGTTATACAACCATTGAGGTCCCTCCCACCATCGAGATTTTAAAAGATGTTTGGGAGTACATCCTCGAGACGGAAGATCGGCAGGATTTAAATTCCCGGGAATATGATGCCATTTTTCATTTTTCGTTAAAGAACGAATTTCTTGAATTCGATTCCACACAAACGTTGACCATTCATCTTCTCTTCTGATCCATGATAAAACAGTGGTTGAATCACTCCAGAAATGACTTTCTATATCATTTGTACCTAAAGATTCTTTTACAGTATTAAACAATCTGGCCGCAATGGTTACAGCTAACAATTCCAATCGAGGAATGGATATCGTTTTTAAAGGGGCTACTCTCGTTTTAGCCTGCAACAGATGAACATGTACCTTATCTTGTGTTTCTATACGTAAAAACACCACAGCGGCATATGCTGCTTGACTTGCATCACTGAAAATATGTAAACTAAGATGTTTAATTCCTGTTGAACTTAAGTTTATCCATCTTGGAATTTCAATATCAGTTAAATAAGGTACCTCTTCATACCATTTCAAAAAAAGAGACCTTGTATCCAAGTCCACTTCTTCGTCCCAATTAAGTTTACATCTCCAAGTATTCTGTAATAACATTTTAGGACACAAAGTAGCCGGACAAATTAAACCTAAAGGGTCAAATATTCTTTGAGCCACAGACAAAATGATTCTCTTTGTTATCTTCTCACAATTAATGTTATTGCAAGAATCATTACATACTGACAAAGAGTCTTTCTCACGATTCCATTTCATACCTAACACAGTCGTACATTTCTCAAACTCATCAATATCTAATGTAGACTCCCAACCTCTCAACTGAAACATACCATCAGCCATAATTTGAGTCGCTTCACGTATAAATATATTCATTTCATTTTCGCTCTCTACACTGACTATACAATTATCGACATAATAACTATTCAATAATTTCAACACAGTATCTTTAGAATATTGCGCATCAGGCATTTCACATTTTTTCAATATTTTTTGTAAATGATGATTAATAGTGGCTCCTAGTAAATATGGACTACAACATACTCCAAAAACTACTCGCTTATGACGAAATATTTGAATACTGTCATCTGCATTTTTCCAAAGAAATCTTAAATAATCTCTATCATCTTTATGCAGTCCAATTTGTAGAAAAGCTTTTCTGATATCAGAAACGATACCAATTCTATTAATTCTAAAACGCATCAAAATCGAAGGAATTAATTCAATTAAATTTAAGCCTTTCTCCAAACAGTCGTTTAAAGATGGTTGGTTTTTACCATGTGCTGATGCATCGAAAACTGGCCGTATTTTAGTAGTAGCACTATTTAACTTTATAACTGGCCTATGCGGTAAATAATGTGCAATTTTGGTTACCTCTGAGTCCGGAACTTTTTCAATAATACCTTCTTCCAACCATTCACTGAATACTTGATCATATTCCTTGGTCAAATTATTCTCTTGCAACTTTCTCATCACAGAATCAAGTCTGCTCTTTGCAATAGTATAATTATCCGATAAAGGGAGATGATCATTGATCCACAACAACCTAACTTCATATCTTCCTGTTTCATCCACCTGTATCGTTTCATTAAAATATTCATTAATGGAAGCCTCTACTTCCTGTTTTGATTTCTTTTCTATGGGATCTGTGATTCCTATAACATCTAATTGCCAAAGATTTGTTATTAAAGTATCTTTATTAAATAACGACAAGATAGTCATCGTGCTGTTACTTTTATAATTAAATGGAATTTTACCTATCAGTGTCCAACCCAGTAAAGTTTCCACGGCAACTAACCCACATTGTAAAATATGTCTCCTACCTGTCAGGAGTTTTCCCGCTACGTCAGCACCTATTAGTACTTCTATTGGACCTGAATCTCTCGAATCTTTTATTTCTATATTCAATCTCTGTAGTTCGCTTTGCCATACACCCTGCGAAATGGAAGAAATGTTATTACAAATGACAGGTTGATCCAGTGCTTCAAATCTGCATGCATAACTGCCATCCAAACTTGACAATCTAATGTCATAACAGGAGTGAGTTTGCTCCTCCGAACAAACACCACCAAAAAGTGCGTGTATAAATTTGTCACGTCTCTTCACTGGATATCCTAGTTTTTCAGCCGTAGAAGTGAGAATGTACGATCTTTGTGAACCGCTGTCGATCAGAGCGCGAACTTCCTTTTGACACTTGTCATTACGAATATTTATTCTAAGCGTTTGAAGAAAAACTTGCATATTGTTATAATTCGTTAATACCTTTTCTACAGCAGGTGATTCGGCTTCAGCTTTCTTTACATTATCTAATTTCTGCGCAGCTTTCCTATGTGCAGACAAATCTGGACACATTAATACTACATGCTTACCATTACAAATGACACATTTCAAATTTTCTTTACAGTTCTTACTTTGATGTCCATTCTTCAGACAGGAAAAACAAGATTTCTTCTCAGATAAGACTTTTCTTTTTTCTACTGATGATAACTTCTGGGCTTTGAAACAATCTGCACTCTTATGAGATCCTTCGCAGAACACGCACCTCCTGTTAGGCTGATAGTTCACCAACCCTGTAGCAGTAGGCACATTTGAAGTGCTAGACATGTGGTACTTCACCTTCCTAGATTTATTTTCTGCAGATCCCAAACCAAAAGCTTCAACTGCCAGAGAAATTCGTTCCTCGTTTTCGACTTCTGATTTCAAAAACAACATCAAAGCATTCAAACGATTTTTCAGGGTAGCATCACGGTTATCTGATAAATTCGATGATCTTTGCCAAACTCTGAGTAATTCTTCCGGCAAGCAGGACTCCACCAATGGGTACAACATTGCCGTGCACTTGTCGCTGGTAATACCAAGTGTTTCTAAAGCTCGAATTTGCAGTTCAATTTTATCATACAAAGTTGAAATGTGATTTTTCTTTGGTGACAAAGTATTATTTAACACCAGTTTTAAAAGTTCTCTGACATAAAATTCTACTATTAAATCATCTCTGCCAAAACGGTCCTTAAGACTTTCTATGGCCTTTTTATAATTTTCTTGGATAGGAGGAAAACTTTCTACCAGTTCTCTAGCTCGTGTATCCGGTACTGTAGCTTGCAAAAGATATTGAAACTTATCTTCCTTTGTTATATCTGGATCCTCGTGTATCTTCTTAAATTGACTCCAAAAAGGCAGCCAATCCCGAATCTCTCCACTAAATTTCTTCAGCTCAATAACAGGCAACTTGAATTTTCTTTTCGATGTGCTGCTCACTTGATTCGAACAATTACTTGTACTGGCAACATTCAACACCTCTTCTTTTTCTTTCAGAGCTTTCTCACAACGAGTCTTGAGTACCGCAACTCTCTTATTATATTCATCACTAACGGAAAGTTCATTTTCTAAATCTTCTTCACAAACATCTGCTTCTATTAACAAATTAAATATTTCTTTATTTAATTCTCGAAGTGCATCTTCTTTCTGTTGCAACATTATCCACGAAACTTGTACATCCTGCAGATTAACATCTTCTGCAGACAATAAACTCTCTAACTGATTCGCATTTCTTGAAAATACGCCTCTTAACGCAGTCCGAGACTTCTTCACTTTATCCATCTTCAAATTACAGCAATTTTACTCCAAAAAAGGGATCCTGTCACGGTCGCCACAAATGTTGCGTACGGACAAATACAACTACCCGTTGTATTTCCGCAGCTGCAGGTTTTATTTTTGACCCCAATTAAGTAAATTACACAAGAAAATGAACTCGAAAGTAAATTCTGAACTTCTTTCAAAATATTTATTTTTCCCAACTCAACTATTTTTTTACAACAGCTTACTTCAAAAAATATTAGTATAAAATTACAAATCACTATATCTACTGCTGTTGCAACAGGAACTAAAAGACATACACGCCATTTGTATAGTGCTCAAGCCGAAGAATAAGAGACTGACGGTTTTATTCGAGTACTGCGTGAAGCAATTGTTATCGCGTTTACAGAGAAGTGTCAGCAAAAATATTTGTTTCTTATTCACGAATACACGCAGCACGTTCTATCGCCCTGGTGATATTCTGAGACCTCTGAAAGAAATTCTTAAGGAAATCGAATCGAGACCACCAAATGTTACAATCCCTTTTCAAAAGCAAAATGTATTTTGCATGGATAACGAAGCTTTTAGGTTTTTGGTGGCCAACAAGCAAGGTGTGAATTTCTCCGAACAAGATAAGGAAGATTTCTCGATCAGTTGGACCAAATCTTCTCAAGTTTGCTTTTCGTAATTATTTTCTCTCAGTTTAAACCATTTCGTATAAAAACTCTTTTTCAGACTAATTGATTATGTTGTAAAGGCCAAACCGCACAAAATTCAAGATACTGTTTCCATTAATGAAGCTCGTCGTTTAATCCTGAGACTCAGTTTACCACTAGCCCAAGTTACGAAAAATATCGATTTAAACATAAGACTTTTAGAAAAGCGAAATGCAGAACTAAACGACAACAGAAGATCCATTGATGATTTGAAGAAATTGCTGTACGTTCCCGTTAGCAGGCTTAAAGTAACAGAACTGCCAGAACCAAGAACTGCTTGCACCCACTCAAGCTGTATTGAAGTTGTTAAGGTTTCCTGGCGATCAAATTTCTTTGTGAAATATTATAAATTTATATAAAATTACAGGTAGAAGGAGTTAAGAAAATTCATTACAAAACAATATGCCACAATCCGTGCTATCTACACGTCAAGTACCAAAAGAAATCATCGGATCTCCGGAACTGATTTACTGTGCCGCAATGAAATCAGACCGCAACTGTAAAGTTTGTGGTCACAGTTATTTAATTCACATGCACATCTATTACATCACCGAAACTTATCCCGATAAAATCGTAGACGCCAATGTGGGAGAAAATATCAAGCAAAAAGAAATTACAGTGGAGGATTTGAGTAAGACAATAAGAATGTTAGAAGAGAGAAGGACAAAATATGAACAAGAGAAAAAAGTAATTCAAGAATCGATGGCAAAATTTGCTCACTTCTTAAACAATAATGCCATTACTGTATATAACGATAAATACAAAGAATATATCGAATATCTCATCAGCAAGTAAGTAATTTTATGTCTGCAGAATTGCATAGTTAACTATTGAATTTAATTACAGGGAACAAAGTTACTGTGAAGATGCTGACAAAAAACTCATAGATAGTTATCGTCAACTGATGCGCACCTACGAGGAACATAAGGCAATTTTGGATGAGAATTTACGCCGTGCCAAATACGCAGATGAAAACGTAATCGCAGTGGTAACGGCTGATCAGGTTCTTTCCACAGTTCAGAGTTTATATAGCTTGGAATTGAGCGGTCCAGACATAAAAGATTTCTATGAGCAACAGCGCCATGTTCAAGAGAGAGCAATTTTAACGCGAACTGAAAAGGAATATAGACCGCTCAAGATACGTTCAAGCACTATGGGTTTCTTTGGCACAATTGCTCAATGGTTTACTTCCTAAAATTATAAATTTTAGTTGATATTATTGGAAAATTTAAAAATTTTCTAGATAAAATAAAAAATGTATTGCATTTGATATGTTATAATTTCGGATATATACAGACTGATTCTGTATTTTAAAAATAAGTTTCTTATTTTGGAGGACAGAGCAAAAAGTCTTTAACAACATTTGCATTGAATGTTAAAACTCTTTAAAACTCATAAGATCTCGATCAATTCAATTGTTTCGAAGCAGCCGGCGTTCTTTAGTTTTAACCTGTGAAAAGTTTACCCCCTCCCCTTAGATGACAAAAATTTCGAAGAAAATGTGAGAAACTGTCATGTCTGCTTTTCTAACAAATAATGATTATGTTAGCTTTTTGCACTAAAAGATGTCAGATGGTGATTGTTAGTGACAATGGCCTGTATTCTCATCTTTATGAGTCATTTAATAACCTGTTCATTTCCCATGGCAACACTCGTTCGTCACTCTCTTACACTATAAATTCTGATTCAGAATTTTTAATTAAGAAATCAATTGCAATTGTAATTTCTACCAGGAACGATACCCTGAAAGAAGGCAACCCTTTATAGACATTCTCTTCCGCATAAAAAACAATTTAGTAAATTTTGGATCATTTTTAGGTGAAAGAAAATGTCTTTAAAAGGTTGCCATCATTTTTAGGCGGAAGAAAATGTCTGCCTTCTTTCAGGTTATCGTTCCTGGTAGAAATTACAAATTAAAAAAGAAATTTGGCGCTACCTTCTCAATACAGTTACCTAATTGTAAAGTCCTAATTGTAAACTTTGACCATATACATCTGCTGCTAGTGATTTTAAAAATGTGTCTCCAAGATGAGCGACAAGAAGTTGCCAGGTGGCGACTTTGGAGACTACATCATGGATGCAGAATTAAATTCGGTTCCTTGGGCCGGTTTTATTGCGCTTTGAGTGTTGCTGGAACTGTGGAACGGTTTCGGTTACGTTTTGTATCCTCACTACATGCTCGACAATTCATCCCTTTGGTGCCGTTTAAGCCCAGCTTTTCATTAGCTTGTTAAGGAACTACATACATACATAAATTGCAATTTGAAAGTTCGGAATTTTGAGCTTGCTTGCTGTGTTCCTCACCTGAGTGTCAGCAGCATAAAGCAGTGTCTGTAATAAAATTTGTAGAAACTAATACAGGTAATATTCATTTGAATTTTTTATTTTACCCTAAGCATTACCCGGGGTGCAAAAGGAACACTCCGAGCGGCGAGCGCTCCGAGCCTCATGAGGAATGCACCCCCGATAACTGATTGTGATAAGCGCGCCTATCGTTTATTGTAGTTGTTCCTGCAACATTCTGTTGCTTAAATAACGAAACAGTTATTTTCAGCAACTGTTATTTCCAACAATACATTTGCCGGTATATCAGACACGTACTGCTGCGACACGTTATTTTTAACCTGTTATTTTTGAAAGAAAATAACAGATTATAGGACCTATTCTGTATCGAAGACGTTAAATTTAAAGGGTTGTTAAATTTCGTTACCGTGGTAACAGCCAATCACAAGACGCTGTTTTCAATAACGTACCCTTAAATTTTAACAGCCTGTTAATAAGTTACAGAATAACCCTGTTGCGATTGAATAACTGTTCTAAAATAACAGATTGCTTAATAACAACACGTCCATACTTTCTAGACCGATTACCGATTAACATTTAACAGATTACAGTTATCAAACAGTTATTTTGTTTTGCTTTTAACCTGACCTATTAGCGGTTTCTTTTGTTGCATTAGTGCGCACTCGGAGTATGTATCGTATGAGGTAAACACAATATGTGAATATTGCGAATACTCGAGTGCATCCTAGTGCAGCAAACGAAAACGCTAAACACCAAAGGCGTTTACGAAAATTAACCCGGTGGATACACCGTACCACAACCGTACTCTATCTTTCTCACTCTCTTTCTTTCTCACAAATATATGTACAGAAAAATTAAAAGAATTCCTTTTGGAGTAATTTAACATCGCAGGATCCAAATATTTATATCATTGAATTCCTAAGAGAATGCACTTTTTATAACTTTATAAATATACAGAGTGTTCCATTTAAAAAACTAAAGTTGATATCATTTCCGGTTACACCGGAAGTCTGATTCGAATGAGCAAATGTTAGTAAGATCCGTTTTAAAATCTTGTATACTACTACAAATTTTCAGAGAAGTCTAATTAACGGTATAGACGATATTATCTTGGTTCCAGATCTTTGCCCAACCCTGTATGTATATTAGATATACAGGGTGTTTCATTGAAGATGCACCAAACTTGAGGGACACATTTCTGACATTATTTCAAACAAAATATCTTAATAAAATTTTTTAATCGGTGCAACTTGAAATTTGCATAATTTGGAGCCGATGTTTTTATAAATACCGTAGCGATTTAAATTTTTGCCGCCGTGAAACAAGACGAGCGATTTAAATTGTTTTATGAATGGCACGCTCCTGCAAGGAGACAATAAATATCTCTCGTAAACGAAAAAATTTATGAGAGGCTTTTAAGTTTGCCCTTGACCGCAAGACGTGTTAAAGGCGAACACTTTGTAAGAAGTAACATTTATGCAAACCGTAATTACATCAAATTTGCCGAGTCTTAATAATGTACGATAATTAATGCTTGTAACGGGTTTTTATTTATTCCTGTATCCAACAATTACTACAATTATGTACAATTAATAAATTGGGAAAATTTGTAACTAAAATTATTGCTTCCGCCGCGCCGCACAGTGGTCATTTTAATTATTCTAGGAAATAATAAATAGCAATGTCAAATGTTTTACTTTAAACTAATTTTTCTCTAATTAAACTAGTGACTAATTTAAGATAGAGACCTTATTGGTTCTACACGGTGTCTCATAATGTATGGAGGAGCCCAAAAGGGTAGCTAGGGGAGATCAAAATACATTTTTTTTTCTTACTTTTTTTAAATGTTTTAATACACATTAATAAATAACTAATGGGCATTAAAAACTAGTATTAATTAATTATTAATGTGAATTAAAAGCTGGACATTTCTTCAGGTGTGAGTCTGAGATTTGTTTTTCGCTACTACCAACTAAAATTTCAGTTTTTTGTTCAAAAATTTTTTTTTTTCATCCTAGACAGCCATGATTTCATATTTGAGATCTCAGAGCAATTCTAAATAATTTTTCCAGATAATATTTTCGCGTATTTTAAAAAATAAAGGTACTTTGCTCTTATGTTGTTTTCTAATATTTTGATCTCCTCGGTATATTATAAGAGATATTCAGATTTTGGTGTGTGCATTTTGAGTTTGGGAAGATGCAGGAGCTTTCATAAACAATAAATTTTTCTGAGAAATCAATAATAAAAGTAATAAATATAAGTATAATAAATAAAGTATTATAAATAAGTAAAGGGTGTTTCAAAATGACCGCATGATTTGAATTTCGCGACATTTTCTTTTGATCAAAAGTGTTGCTCTAAAAATTTGACTACTGTCAAGTAGACGCATCCCGATTATCAGTCATGGAACGTTACATGACCGAACAGCGGATTTTAATAGTGAAAACTTATTTCAAAAATGGTAAAAGTTTAGGCCGGTTCATTGAGTCACTAAGGCAATATTTTCAATGGACCGGCCTGACCGAGAATGACCTGATGATTTCTCGTTCACAACCGAGCCCGTTCGATTGAATTTCTCGATCAATCTCTTAACCGTTGAAGAATTTGGTGCGTTTTGTCGACCAAAAATTGCACGCATGCTGCGAACTGTTTGCGCTAAACTTTTACCATTTTTTAAATAATTTTTCACTATTAAAATCCGCTGTTCGGTCGTGTAACGTTCCATGACTGATAATCGGGATGCGTCTACTTGACAGTAGTCAAATTTTTAGAGCAACACTTTTGATCAAAAGAAAATGTCGCGGTTTTCAAATCTTGCGGTCATTTTGAAACACCCTTTATAATAAAAAGTTTTCCATATACCGACATTTTTCCTAAACAAATGAAATAGCTCAGTCCTTGGCACTTCTTGGCAGCTAATTTTAACCTTACCTTAAAGCTAAGGAAAATACCTAATTAGAAAACCATATATCACTACGAACAAACATGGATATAAGTATTGCAAGTCCAATTAGTTTGTATTAAAACAAAGAAAATAACTCAATAGGAATTATGATATTCAATAGCGTTTTTCTTTAAATCTTGTTAGAAAATAAAACTAGTAATTATTTACAATTAAAGTACAAACCTTCAAAATAAATAGGTAACAGAAGAAACCAAGAAAATATGTTTTAAACGCTCCTATTAACCGTTAATTGTAGGACGCATAAATCTTGACTGAAATAAATATACAAGTGAATCTTAATTTGTCAAGTGTTGATTACGTAATTACTAAACGAAATCTTTACGATTTTCTTTTTTCTTTTTTTGCAGGTATTATTTAACTATTTCTCTTTTAAGAAATATGAAAAATAATGATATTGGTGATTGTAGATTTTTGGTATTATTATTTCCTAGAATGAGTAAAATGACCACTGTGCGCCGGTCTGTTAAATTATTTGCCTATCAGACTGAACTTAGTCATATGAGGTAGAAACAAATTCGGAAGCGGGCAAATTACGAAAACGGCAATTACCTTACAACATATGTTCGAATAATCTGCGTATTTTCGAAACGTGTAATCGCCCATCGCACACACCAACACACCCACACACACACTTACACAATAAACTTAAAAATGAAAAGTATAAACTACACCAACTAATTACTCGTCACTACAACGTTAATCAGAACCGAGTGAACGAACTAAATGTGTTTCATCATATCATCTGAGGCGCGACAGTTTATGGGGGTAATAAAGTAAAAAACCGAACATAAAGGCAGGTGAAGAATTCGGGCCGCTCTCATATATTGTACGTTCGAGTACGAGTCTCCTTTCCTTTCGATTATCTCAAAACTTATTCATTTAAAAAAAAAATATTATAGGAAACTTTTATTTCTTTTCACGATATCTACCAACATACCGAGTTTGGTGCATCTTCACTGAAACAGCCTGTATACATTATATGATGGTGATGGAGGAGATAACCCCCTCATTCCTCCGACTTTAACTTTCTTTCTCTGCACAGGAAAAAATATTTGGGACAAATTTCTACAATTGACAAAATTATATCCTACAAAAAATAATACAAATAGGGACAGAAATAGTTTATAATACAATTTTCAATAAAATTGTAGTTAAAAATTGTAAGTACATCTGATATAACTTTCAATAATGAATTTAACAATTTTATATGAGTAATGCACAGACAATTTGCTGTAAATTCTCATTTATTGTTGCCATTTCAAACAAAATGTTTTGCTTAATTTACTATCTACGCGTTTTATATCTTTTTGTTAAGACTATTACTAAAAATTGTAGAACATTTCTTAAAATTTCTTGTAAACTTTACATCGCACTGCGGCGATTCCGGATTTATTGTGTCGTTTATTAATACATTTTTTTAAATTTCTCCTAAAAGTATATAAAGAAAATAATGATAGAAAAACTGCCACAAAATACCAAATATAGTAAAACTTAATGCCGCAAACACCTTAGATATTTTTGATTTTCTTACAAAATTTAATATTCCACAAGATTTTTCAACATATCACTGGTTTTTGTAATAATGTCTTCTAAAAAAACAAGTACAAATAATTAAACACTTTTTCTTACAAAAATGTGAATAGAATTTAATAATTAGTAACATTTGGTCATACAAACTCGCTTCTACAACCCTGTTGTATTTTTTCCTAAAGCGATTTTTTCCTGTGTGGGGGAATTTAAAGGGCAAGGCGTAGGTACATTAGTAAGCCTCGCACACTGGAGGAATTGAAGGATTCAATTCGCACAAAAATTGTTGCAATCGGCAATGATCTGCTGGACATCATCTATCGGACGTTATCATCGAAACATAACATTTTTTATTACGTATAGTGGTATAATGGTATGGTATGTTGGTCTAATAAAAATTAGTTTTGAATGATTTTTGGTGTTTTTTATTGTTAATTGAAAAACACCCAATTCCTCTACCGCACCCTGCATAATATGGAAGCTCTGTTTAAAAAAAATATTAAAAAGAAATTAGAAAATAATGAAACTATTTCAAAATTCAGTGTTTGTAACAATGTAATTTAATATAATTTAAAATAACGAAAATTTTCATAAAAAGATTTATTTTTCACTGTTTCGATGTGCTTTCGTTAACGAGTTATTCAAGAAAAAAGAACATAACTAAATTGATTTTTATTCATAATAATTATTAGTAATATCCAAATCTAATTTCAAATAGGTTTCCTCCTACTTCGAAACAACATGGAAGTATGAACCCTCTTTAGGATATCTTCGTTGATTAATTTTTCAGAGCGTGAAAAGGAGTTGCGTTATCTTCGGCATCCACAGCGGTTTCGAAGTAACCTTTTTCCTTAATAACACCCCGAAAAAACATATCTAAGACATTTAGAACTGGGGGTCTAGGAGGCTATGGTATGAGACTACCTCTTCCAAATCCATCTTCCAAAGTTTTCATTTGAAAAATTTCTTACGCGTAAGAAGTTATGTGGCGGTGCTCCATCATTATAAAATCAGCATTAATCACCAAAGACGTGCTGGAGAGCGTTCGATTTCCATGTTGCATTCTTGCATTGAAGTAGGATGAAACACATTTGAACATCTCTCGTAAAAATTAGATATGGATTGAATATTACTATTATAACAGCTGTAGTTCTTGCCAAATGAAAATTGTAAATTAAATTGATTTGTTTAATTGGCAGTATTAGAGAATTAGAATATCTTATAAATCAATTTAATTAATTAATTAATTAATTTACAATTTTCATTTGGCAAGAACTACAGCTGTCATTAATTTCACTCAATGTTTCCATAGTTACTTACGTTATTTATTTTACTGTCACAATTTGCCGTTTTGACTGATGAAGCTAATACGTTTCCTTTCATTTTTGCAAAATATTAGACAGTTTTTCAAAAAGTTTTCTTTCAGGGTTTGTTTTTGGGATTTTGGAAATTCAAAAATATGTAAGTTTATAATTTTAATTATTATTCTTTCAAAAAGTAATTTTTTGTACATATCTCTAACGAGGCCCAATAAGGCCGAAATAATTCACGTGATTTATAAGGTATTCTAATTCTCTAATACTGCCAATTAAACAAATCAATTTAATTTATTACTATTATAATTCATTTAGTTATAAATAAAAAATAATTAAATTGTAGCTTTTATTTATATTTCGATATTATTCAGTGTAATATATTTATTATGACAAGCCTTCGAAAGTTGGAAATGTTACTTTTGTATCACTTGGCGTTGGCAAAATTTTCACTGTTTTTAAACTATTCCCAGTTTATTTTCTCCTCAACTACTTCCTTCAGAAATTTATCAAGAAATTAGATATAGTTTCAGGCAGACCTATAAATGTTTCGTTTTCCAAAATTTACAGTCGATAATAATAGTTGTTCAAATATAATTTACTCTTATGAAATTTGCATTTAAAATAAACTAGCAAAATGTAATATGTATCTTTTACGTCGACATTTCATATATTTCAACTTTCCAATAAAATTTTGTATCTGACAGCAATTTAGTTTGTCCAAGCTGGAGACTTTAGCTGTTGATTATTATATTTATATACGAACATTACACGACTATAAATGTTTATATAAATCATGTAATGTAAATTGATGACGCTATATATCGAGCATAAATTTTGGGGCGTAAGAGCAACAGAGGGTGTTTCCGATGTTGCCACCTCCCTCCGACTCTGCCGCCCCGACGCCTCCAGGTCTACCAGGTCGATTCTGTTCTGCACCAGAATAATGTTTATATAGACGTATGTAAAAATTGCACACAATTTTTGTTTTATACGTACAGTTCTTTGTTGATTGACTCCTGATAGTTTTGCTGCAAGTTCAATATTTTTATTAGCAACACCTAAGATAACATTTACATATACCACTGCGTTTAAATAAAAAAAATAATTAGTATAAATACATTTATGTATCACTAATGCCAGATAAACCCTAATGCTGTTATAAATTATAACGCCCTATCAATCGATTTGTATTTAGAACACGTGGCACATAACTACTTAAAAATGTAACCCACGTAGAGAGATCATTTATATTTACTGTCCATAATCGAACTGAAATAAAGGTGAGTGTAAGATGTATGCATTTTAATAGTTATTTATGTAACAAAGGTGACAAAGTAGCACTTTGTTGAACGAGTTTGTAAATTGCGAGCCAAGGCGAAGCCGCGGCGAGCAAGCAAACGAGTTCGACAAAGACACTTTGCTGCCGTGGTGCATACAACATTTTTTCTACTACCACTTACTCAACCATTTATTTTTGAAGTGTTCAAAACTTGCAGATTTATATCTATTTGTATAACTTCGTAAATGTTTGAGAAGCGCATTTCATTTACAAAATTATTGGTTGCAGGTCGGCAGGATTTCAATGGGGCCCCAAGTATATTCTGTATAGCTATTTCGACCCTATTTGGGAACTCATCTGCAGAACTGAACATTTACCTTATAATACGTTATAAACGACGCTGGCGTTTCGATGACACCAAAAAATGCGACGCGATCGCAAAAATGTTACTTTTTGAGTTGATTTGAACGACAAATTAATTTGACATTTAATTGGTTTCGACGATAATGCAGGGCAATGCTTTTTACAAATTACCTAGAAGGAATTAAAAATCATACTAATTGATCCAAAATAAAAAGATTTCAACATATTATTGAAAAATAATCAAATGTAAAACAATTAATTGGTTAATTAATATATTAATTTATTAATAATTAATATTATTATTAATTGTTTATGTATGTGTAGTGTGTATTATTATTAATATTATTATTAATTGTTTTAATATTAATAATTAATAAATTATATATAAAATTAATAATATTATTAATTAATAATAATATTAATTATAAAAAAATAAAAAATATGCAAAATGTATCGATTATTATGTAAATTATTAAATATATATATTAAATGTATAATTTATTAATCATTAATTTTTAATTAAGTACCTTAAAAAAAATCAAGAAATGAATTTGATACCCGGTACTCAGAAATGGTATCCCCTGGGTAAATTATAATTGTATAAATTATAATTTCATTTTGGATGAAAATCATATGAATAATTTCTATATTTTTTTTTCCTATCTACTGAAATATAAAAGTTATTACCAATTTTTGCGTATCGGCAGTATTCGCCAAATTTAATTTTTTTTAATATAATTTCGAAAATATGAGGAATTTTTGAAATTTTATCGGATGATTTAATTATCCTATTGATTGCCTGCAATCAATACCAATTAATCAAATCTGTATCTGTTAATACGGAGATTACCATGCTATGAATGTTGCCTTGGAACACTTTATACAGACTGTGTGTTTTTAACTTGAAACATACCACATTCAATACGCAACTGTTCGCGAACATTTTAAAAATACATACATCACATACCTAAATAAAAAAAAACACAGTATCATAAACTGGATAACTTTTATTGTTTTAATTACAAAATCAATATTCAGCAAGAAAGTACAGTCGCTGCTCAAACTTACCTCTGTCTAGGGTCTTTAGATTTAACTGACATTTAACTTGTTTGATAGAATTTTGGAAGCACATTTTTCTTAGTAATTTTAGATTTATCTTGGCTAACCTCATTTGATATTAGCGTTAACATAGGAATAAATTTTGATTTTGATTTTTATAAGTGAAAGATTATAATACTTCTGAGCTGAAGAAAAGCAGAAGGTAAAGTTATAGAAAAGGAAAATTAAATTTCAAAATGCCAAAATGAAAATTTATAACGCTGCTACTGGACTTCCTTACTAAGTTTGTAAATTAGAAATAATAAAATGAAGTATAGCCATTTCATAAGTGATCACATGGGGAAGAGGATGGAGAATCTAACAGATTGTTTCCAAAGTCCATCAGATACTTAAATATTAATTAAAATCTGGGGATCCTATTTCTATATGTCGCAATCATAGAACGTATTACGAAATTAGTTTTGTACGTATATTTTACTAAATGTGTCAAAAATGTGTGTACAATATTTAATTCCGTTGTCCAGGTTAACGCAGATTATAGGGATAACTTTCTTGCACTTCATACATGTGTATTACGTAATGCTATATGTCAGTTATTAAATGTAGACTCAATATAACAAGTGTTCAATTGAAAAGTTCATCAAATTGGTTTGGATTTTTTGTTGAAAGAAGAAAAGAAGAAGAAGACATTAATCACTGTGACATTAACAACTGTCACAATTGATAGACGAAAAGTTAGTAGTAGACGAAAAGTAGTTAGTATTATACGTTGCTGTATACAGTAATGGTTGCTGTGTTGCAAAGTAACCCATTTCTGTACGATTTTGGGGATATTAAAATGATACGTTACTGTATGAAATGCGAAAATAGTATATTACATAACGAGAGTTGTAAATAACATATTACGTACACGTGGAAAAGTTGCGCACGAGACGCACAGCGGCGACTGCAAGTAATTTCACAAGTGCGTAATTGCTTTACAACTCAAGTTTTGTACGACCACAAAAATTACCTTATTATTCAAGTTTAAAATAACCAACAATGACAGTTGCAATTTCGATGGCTGTCAATCAAATGTGATGCGGCTACGTAATTCTAACTACAAGCGTGCGTAGTGCTAGGTTCAAATGTCCTCGTTGTGCGATTTTGTTACTTTATGCACGACAGTTTGTAAACACACGTTTACTTAATTTAGGCGTTGTACGTAATTCGTCATTTACGTAGTGGTCTTAGACAAAAGTATTTACTCTTCAAAAAATAATCTTACCAAAACTTTCTGTTTTAAATATTTTCTAACCTAATGCAATTTATACGAGAAAAACATATGGGTAAAATGTGGAGCTTTTTATTCCTTTAACGTTTTTTAAGTCTAAGATTTACTCTTTTTTTCAAACAGTGAAGAATATTAAAAGAATATATCGGCTTTAAAAAACAGAAAATTCAATAACATATTGAAGTAAATTACTTGTTTGTATTTGCAGAAACCTGTAAAATAATTCTTACTCATTCTGTTCAATGGGTCGTGAACTTCTAAGATTGAATCAATTAATAACCGGGACCAGTGAAGCAACTTAACGTCATCAGCAAAATATTACAAATCTCTCCGCTTCGTAATGCAAAGCTCGTAAAAGCCGATGACTTAAAAGCTCTCCCAAGGAGTGTTCACTGTCACTTGATAATTAGATTCTGTTAGTCAGATCTAATCCGCTTTAATCGCAGCATTAAATTTACTGCATTTCCCGAAATACCTTGAAGAGAAAAGTTTTTACCTTCATCCTTCCCGATCTTCACAATTTAATGAAGCAACTCCAATAAAATTGTTTTGAACGATTTAACCCGCGGGCTCCAAGCTATATCTTATTAGGACTTATGGTAAATAAATTTACGGTCTACGTATTAAAACAAACAACAATTTTATTGTTTTCTAAGTTAAGTCATCGAAGCTTCGTTTAAAAATTTCGAGCATAAAGATATTACTATTGATATAGTAATTAAAGTTTGTAAAAATGCTTCAATTTAATGGTCTAATGTGCACAACCCTTGGTTATATTGACAGTGGCGACTGATGGGAGATTATGTTGACTTAGCACCATGATTTCGGCCTCCCCTTCTGCTTCCAATGCTGGAATTAATGGTATCGATCCGTTTAAATTGTGATGAATACATTCAAATTAATGCATATTTACATGCACACGTCATATAAACTTACAATGTCTTATCGTTTTCCACTTAATTACTAAAGTAGATTTGGTCTGATGATTTTTGTCTGCAATTTTTATTAACTGTTTTCAAATACTTTTACACACTCAATTATCTCTAAACTCTCAATACTCAATAAAGATAGGAACTTCTTCATAGCAATATACAATATATCCAAATAAATTTTTGATAAAGTTTGCCATGAATGATAAAACGTCCCTCTCAGATTACTATATTATTATTACTATATTACACTTCCATGGCCAACCTTTATCAAAAATTTATTTGGACATATGGTATTAAAAATTATAACAGAATTGTTGGTTTTGAACACCCGGTATCCAAGTGATATACATGTAGTGTATCCACGGATTAAGTTCACTAAAGGAAACGCTTTTTATTTTCGTGTTTCCGTTTGCCTTAAGAACCCCAAAAACCCCATAGGAAATGTTATATTCCGCTTGATAGCCGAAAAATATTCAAAATTCTATTTTCACTTTCGAAAAAATGTAAAATTTAAAAAAGGCATTCCTAATGCATGTTCTCAAAACTCCAGAAACGCAACAGTAAATTCAAACGATTTTTTAAAATTGAAAATTTAAATTAACAAATTTATTTTATTACTTATGGATTAATTTATAATTTAGTTTTCCTGCTCTACATAATTCCCATCCACATTGACACACTATTCCGAAATTCACGGCAAACATATACAGGGTCTCCCAAATAGAGTGGCCTATTAAAATTTTTCGAGGAAGGGAATATATAAAAATTTTGAAAATTAGTACACCGCCCTAAGGGAAAGCGATCTTTCAGATTGAAATATTTTCACTTTTATATCAATTCCGGTTATACCAGAAGTCGACGTTAACTTTCTTATTTTAAATAGAATGCAATACTGCAATTCATTACAAATTCTGATTCTACACATTATTCTAAATAAAAAATGTTAAGGGTACCATATACCCAAATGTAACCGATTTTGAAATATCTTCAAATTTATTTAAAAAATTGTTTTGGTGACCTTTCATTTAAGACAATGTACTTAAGCCAATTTCAAATTTAAAGATTGAAATGACATGTCTTTTAAAAGTATAACGTTCAGAGTTTCAAATCATATCCTAATTATCTCTGAAAAATTCATAGGGTGGTCACAATATGGTGTCGAAGATCATTACGTTTAACTGCCCAAAATTCTATTTTCGTAAATGGAACACCCTATATATTTTTACATCATGAGATACAGAATCAAATTCTACATCGATTGATATTGGCATTCCCTTATACCTATTTCTTTTTGTTTCCTTGTTATCAATAATTGTTTATTATAACGGCATATTTTGCTGAAATTATCGAAATTTTTCGTAGTAAGTGTCAACAAAATAAAAATATTTATTGAATTATATCATTAACAGATAAGTAGAAATAAATAAATAAGTTTCGACGAATGCTAATACAGAAATTTCATGTGCTTCATTGCCAGTTACAGGAGCAGATGAAGTTTTCTTTGGTCAGACGATGCCACTTCTTAAAAAATACGTTCAAATTTTCTATATTTTTTTTTCTGTCATTGGCGGTAACTGCGGATACTTTTCATTAAATTTTCTGCTCGCTCTCGTAACCATTTTATTGCACTCTCCTTGAATGTGAAATAAACTGTTTATTAGAATAAATAAAATTATTCATTATTATTTTTACCACTTTACCAATTGTAAGTATTGCTTTTGTTGTTTAATAAAAACGTTAAATTGACAAAGAAAATTGTTTTTCAAAGCATGCTTAATTTTTAAAGACGCTCGTTTATGAAAATGGTAAATTTACGGTAGGTGTTTACCTAATAGCTTTATTCTAATATGTACGTCAAAATAATGTTAAGGTTAGCAATTATTTATTTCTTAAAAAGTAACAGTTCAATATCTGCTTCTTTTTTCAAAGCTTGCTGCGAATAAATGCATTCTTTCCATTAATTAACAGAATAAAATAAACAATTATTGATAACAAGGAAACTAAAAGATGTAGGTATAGGGAATGCTAATACCAATCGAAGTAGAATTTGATTCTGTATCTCATGATGCAAAAATATACAGGGTATTCCATTTACGAAAATTGAGTTTTGGGCAGTTAAACATAATTACTTTCGACACCATATTGTGACCACCCTATGAAATTTTCAGGGATAATTAGGATATGATTTGAAAGTGTGAACATTATACTTTTAAACGACATGTCACTTCAATCTTTAAATTTGAAATTGGCGTGAATACGTTGTCTTAAATGTTACCAAAACAAATTTTTAAATAAATTTGAAGATATCTCAAAATCGGTTACATTTAGGTATTGGGAAGCCTTAACATTTTTTATTTAAAATAATGTGTAGAAACAGAATTTGTAATAAAAAGTATAGCATTCTTTTTAAAATAAGAATGTTAACGACAACTTCCGGTATCACCGGAAGTGATATAAAAGTGAAAATAATCTGAAAGATCGCTTTCCCTTAGGGCAGTGTACTAATTTTCAGAACTTTTGTATATTCCCTTCCCCGAAAACTTTTAATAGGCCACTCTATTTGGGAGACCCTGTATTTAAATTATTATCCATAAGTATGGTCCGATAATTTTGTCTACTAATAACCCGCACCAAACATTTATTTTCTTGTATCGTTGACTTTTCGTATGAATTGTGAAATTTGAATTTTCATTTGCCCAGTATGAGACTATACCATTTGTTAAAAACGAAGCTTCGTCCGAAAGTTAAATCTTGTGATAAAAAAAGTTATTGTCTATTGTTTCTCTCTAATCCACAAAGAAAAATCTAATTGAAATGAGTGATCTGCAGTGTATGTCTAACTTTTGGTTTATATGGCCGAATTTTTCTGTCCTTATAATTGACTTGCTAAGGTTTAAATCAGCAGCTTTTCTGCGTAAAGACAAGCGTGGTGTTTCGGCTACGAAAGTCATTACCAAAACTGTAGCTGATCGGTGTATTGTATTTTTGCTCCATTTTACATTCACGTTCAGCATCATTCCAAAGTGTTTTATTTTTCATACTATTTCCCCTAAACTTACATTATTTTTGCAACTGAATAAATTATCTGAATCAAGTGATTTTAATTATTATTTTATTTTATTATTTTGATGGCAGACATACTTTTATAAATTTAGTTAACCAAAATTAGGTTTAGATTTCAAGCAGAAAAATTTATTCGCAATAAATTCAATGTGCGCCATCTGTTAACGTAAAGGTAAAGTCAATTATACGAACCCTGTAAGAAACCAGTTTCATTCGTTTTCTGTGTAGATTCCTTTCAACCTTCCCAGTATTGTTTTCATACAGATTTCATAAATTAAGATATAACATATTATTTTCTGTAAGATTTCTCCACGTAAAAGAGATTTATATAAATAATTGTTACACCTACAGTAAAAAATATGGTACTCAAAAAGTATTAATAACATTAATTTTATCTGTTATCAATTCATAGTAAATCTTGATATATTAAATTTTACGTAAAATACTATATCAATTTAGTAAATATCCTTATATTTTTAGTAATTCTGGAAACAATATTAAGAAATTACAAGAACACTCTTTTATAAATTACATTCTAAGTGTAGGTTTTAAACTTTACAATTAAGAAAATGAGAGTTTGTTGCTGTTCAAAAAAAAAACGTTTTATATGGTATGAAAATTTATTGCAAGCTAACATAGTGTAAATTATTATTAGTAATAATTAGCAGTAATTATTGTTTGTAATTCGAAATTTTAAACAAACCTTTCATACAATTTGAAAACCAATTTGTGTTACACTGTAGCTTGTTGAATTGTGAAACAAAAGAGAAAGGTCCCAAAGTGAGTAATCTACATTTGTTACTTTCAAGTATAATCCCCATTCTTTTTTTCTAACATCTTTTTAATCGCTAATTTCTTTAATTAAAAAAAATACATTCGCTAATTTCTTTAATTAAAAAAAAATACATTATCTCTTGACAACTAAACAAATACGTTAAATTTAATAAGGGCCTGTTTTCATAATAAAACATTAAATTAAATTATTAAATTAAATTTAAGTTTAAATTTAAAGTGACTTTAACCTATAAAAACCCATTAGCTTCCCTAATCTTAAAGTTACTTTAAATTAAAGTCTCCTTTGGTTCTCAGGTGATGGTACAAAAATCAGAAGATGTTTATACTTAATCCTTTAGTTCTATTATGAAAAGACCCTAAATATTAAGAAAAAATGGTAGCTATTTAAATTATACATCTTTCTGTTTCCTGAGAAATTAAAAGTAATCCTGGAGATTGTACGCTTTGGAACTATAGGCCCCTCCTATTACATTGTATTAGCCAGTAGGTTATTGGCTAACACTATTATTATTAATATTTTCTTTTCTACATTTAAGGCAGGCGGCCACTGGACGCGAAACTAAGCTAAGCTAAGCGAAACTAAGTTTTTTGAAAGTTAGATCCAACGTAATCTTACGCGAACGTGGCAACTAAAGCTAAGGGAAGCGAAGTTAGGATAGCAAAGGTATAAAACAATGTTTATCTTTGCTCAGTTGCCTCGTCTGCGTAAGATTACGTTGGATTTAATTTTCAAAAAACTTAGTTTCGCTTCGCTTAGCTTAGCTTAGTTTCGGGCGCAGTGGCTGCTCGCCCTTAAGGTGCTGAACCACACTGAAGCTTGTTGTTTTTCACTAAGAAATATGAATGCAAAGAAATTTTTTAAATTTTGTACTCTCTGCACAGATGAAGTTAGGTACTTTCTTTATTAAAAAAAATGGTTATATCAAAGAGACATAATTTTTGTTATTATGCTACAGAAAATTCGTCTTTACAGGAAAAAGTAATATTCGGAAAAGACCCTGTATAAATTTAACTAGTAATTGTAAGTCATAAAATGCAGCTCTCTATTTTCCAATGAAGCTGCCCAGTTATGCTGCACCCAAAATCAAGATTTTTGCCTTACATATTGTAACGATTTTAAAGGTTCTATTAATTTTATTTTAATCAAAACACGAAATAGTTAATAATCTAATTTATTTAAAAGTAACACTAATTAACACTAACTTAAACAATAATTTATTTATAAACTAATAAGTAATTTATGTTAACAGCCGAGCGAAAATTTATAACGCGACTTCAATTCTGAACTGTCAAATCTGAATTTCCATTCGAACTGTCCCCCGTTTGGCTGCGTGCATTTTTATATGCCGGGGTTGTTTCTCGCGAACATTCTCGCTCGTTCGACGGAAAGTCTCGGATCATCGCCCCGTGATGTCGAAGCTTCTCGTCTAAGGCGCGTCGGTGTTGACGCATCAGACGGGCTGGGACCGCAATCGTCACAATATCTTATTTTAGAAAAAATTCGGAAATGTAAAAATATATCGAGTCTTCAACACAAACCTACCTCGAGTTAACCTTGAAACAATAATACATATTGTGACGATCCCGGCTCCAGCCCGTCTCATGCGTCATCATGCGCCTTAGACCAGAAAGTTCGGGCATTTGAAGATTACGCTAGCGGTGGAATCAACCCTATACATTCCGTCGCGTACTGGAATGTTCGCGAAAAACAACCCCGGCTTATAAAAGTACGCAGCCGGTGAATGGAAGACAATTCGGCGTTAGACAGTTCGGAATTAAAATCACGTTAGATTTTTCGCTCGGCTGTTAAAATAAATTAGATTTAAACTTGTAAATAAATGTTAGTGTTATGATGTAAATTTATAAATAAATTAGTTTATTAACTATTTCGTGTTTTGTTTTAAAATAAGAATTAATAGAACCCGTAAAATCGTTACAATATCATAGATTGAACTATACAGATTCTGTGTTTATCGTAAGAACTGACAAATTATAAAATCTACGTTATGCGAAGGAAGTGAATTCAGAAAATTTATTTTAATATATTCTTTTAAGAACGAAGATACATATTAGGTATTCTCAAAATACCTTTTCATTGGCCACTTCCACAAACGAATATACAGGTTGTCTCAGCGAGACCTTTCATTAGAAGTTTATGTGTTTCTGGCCAAAATAGGAACTTGAACATTTAAAATTAGATACAAGTGATTGCGTTCTCTTCAACTAAAATATTTTCAGATGTCTAGCACTTCCGGTATAACCGGATCATCTGAAATATTTTAGCTGAAGAGAACGCAATCACTTGTATCTAATTCTAAATGTTCAAGTTTCTATTTTGGCCAGAACCCCATAAATTTCTAATGAAAGGTCTCGCTGGGACATCCTGTATATATGTGTCGTCCAACAACCAAAATTAACGATTGTTTATCCATTTATGACATGCTAAGACTTACGATTTTTCCAAAGCTAACTCAAGGTATTTTTTGTTGAAGACCCGATATAAGATGTTCAAAAAATTAACATTTTTTATGTAACCCTGGATCTTTGATTACATTTTCACAACATAGACTTTTTAGTGTTCTGTGGCTTTCATACAGAATCGGAAGTTTGGTAGCCGGAATAGAAAACCAGTGAGCGTGATTAGTCAAATTTCTCTTTTTATTTTTCTAGTGCGTTCCCTGTAGCACACATTATAACAAGATGTCAAGTTAAACATTTACCGAATCTGTATATAACTTTCCTGCATTTTACGTAACGATAGAATTATTAAACTTTGCCGTCTTTGCAACACTAATATGTCACCATGCTTTACATTAGTATATGGTAACTGTAAAATAAACCGGTGAAATAAACAAAAATAAAAGCAAATTTCGACATTTTCAAATTTTCTATTTCGCTTAAAAATTAAGACGAAACTAATGTATTAATTAAAGTTTACATTGTAAGTACTTATATTTCGTCAATCTGCACTCCCACATTCAAATGTAATTACGTAAATATTCATTATGAGAAATTAATATTTATAAAATTTCAACACCTGTTAATTTTTATTTCATAAATTATTTATGCGGTTCCGTATAACTAGAAAAAGAACCTTTCACGTTTCTGAGAATCTCTTCGTAATCAGGTGGACGCTATTGAATAACATTGGTTTCGTATCTGAATTTTTTTTCCTCCGTGCACTGTACACATGCCTGAAAATAATTTCACTGTTTTTAACCAATAAATATTTCCTACTTGAAATATAAATCAGTGGTAGACATAAAGTCAGCAAATTTTACGTCTATTGCTTGCCAAACGGCAAATATGAAAATTACAATTACAAACTATGCTTCAGCTTGATCTACGGCTTAGTTTTCATGGAAACTAATCGCCTGTAAACCAATATTTTTCAGCAACGACGCAAACCTCCGAATGCATGAATTATGCAATTTGTTTTTGTGGAAGTTTTAAATCAATTCGCGAAACGATTTAAACCCTCGTATTGCAGTTTTGGAGGGAAATATCTCAAACCAAATTCAGGAAGCTGTAATTTTAGGCGCTCTGATTTGAAATCGTAATTGTCTTGTTTAATTCGTTTATTGATTTTGTCAGATTCAATGACATATGTGACAATTCAAAAAATTCTACGTTAAGTTTCCCCTGTTCTAAATTTATGAAAATAAACTTGAAAGGTATTATCCTAAACAACAAGTTTGTGTTTAATGGAAGTAAAAAATGGTCAGTAAATCACAATTTGTGTTAAAAAAATGATACCTAAAGAAGTCACTAACTTAACTTTCTTCTAGATTCGTGGGCTTCATAATATTTTTTTATATAAAATACGCAAAGAGTGAAAATTAATTTGTCGAACAGCACTGGAGTATGTAAATTAATCTGAACGCATTCCTTCTTACAAAATTAGAAAGATGATATTAGAAGACGATTCCTCACTAAATTTATTGAACGGATACGACTGCAATGCAATTTCTAAAAATGGAAACGTGAAGCCTAAATTTATTATACAACCCAAAAGAGTAACTAACATGGATCTTAAGCAAGGCAGGTCCAATTTTGGAACACTCCCTGAAGAAATACAGTTATGTCCGTTAGAATTAAGGCCACTAATGAAGAAAAGTTCTTCATCCATTGAAACAAAATGGAGTAATTTTGAAATTTGCGATAAATCTGAAAAATCTAAGAAAACCCGTATTCCTAGAAGACCACGTCAAAATGATGGTATGAGTAAAACTGGTAATTATACAGGGTATTATCGAATTAAGTGGAATAATTTCACAGGGTGTAGTAGCTTAGATCAAGACAATCAAAAATTATTACCTATATAATAAGGTGTCCTAAATGTAACCGTTCTCGAATTATGAAGGAATAAATAAAGGCAAACAATACTTTCGGCCATATGCGGATTTTGGTGGGGTGTTGTCAGACGTTCATTTCTTCGTTTATTCGAAATTTAAAGCAACAAATAAATTTATTTTCGCGAAACTGACGTAAAACTTTAATTAAAAAAACTTTTAACTAAAAAAAACATTGTAAGTCGTTTTTCCCAATGGGTATATTATTTTGGAAGCAGAAATTCCCATTCTTTTTGTCTCATTTTAATGTAAGTTTTTGAAATTCAATATTTTTTTCTCGAAAACGACTACATTTAGGACATCATGTTATACAGTGTGTCCCCAAATGGACTAAAAAAGAGGAAAAACTTTTTTATTTTCAACTTTAGAAAAAATGTTATTGTTTATAAAAGTTTTTGCTTGTTCGAACACCATTGATTTTCCAAACAAAATCCAGATATTGTTTTTCTTAAGTAAAATAAATGAGAAAAATCTAAGACTTTAAACCGAAAAATGTGTTTGGTAGCTTTAATAAAATCAAGGTATCGTTTGTCGCAAGTGTCAATTAATTACTAAAGAGAGAATTGAACTGTGGTAAATTTAATAATTGCTGAAACAATGTTAACCCATCAACAAAGAATTTATCTTCAGCAGTGTTATGGGACTCCATAAAAGCTTCACGCAATCTTATTCAAAAGCTTAAAAGAACAGGTAGTGTGCATGATATTAAGAAAGAGAAGGAGAAAATTCTCTCTTTTATTTTACTTAAGAAAAACATCTGGATTTTGTTTAGAAAATTAATTAATGGTTTTCAACTCGTATAAAGAATAACATTTTTCTCTAAAGTTGAAAATAAAAAAGTTTTTCTTCTTTTTCAGTCCATCTGGGGACACACTGTGTAACATTTTTTTATCGTCTTGATCCAAGCTACCACCCTGTGAAATTATTCCAATCAATTCGATAGCACCCTGTATTATATAAAATACATTATAATCAAAACATATAAAATTCAAATTATTTTCAGATAATTGCAATAAAAGAGGAGATATGTACAGAAATATTTTAGGACCGACACCAGATGAATCAATTTTAGCTGGTCTTCAAACGGTGATAGATCTTTGTGGTTTAATCGACGATTGTAAAGAAGATACCGATCTTTCACCAACAACTGATACTGGTAGTGGGCAAGTCTATCATAAGGTATGTGCAACTTCTTTATGCCACAAAAAATTTAATGTTAATTTTAATTTATTTATCTATTTTCAGGAAGACATACCTTATCCATGCACATTTGAAACGAGAGTAATAACCACAAATTCTAGGCAAAGTAATAATGCGAGTACTGATGACGCTAATGAAACATTTTTAACTGCGCGGGATCACTCTTCGAGAAGAGGTTTCGTGGAATGTCCATATCGTAACAAAAATGTAGATGGTACAAACATATTCAGTGCCAGTCACAATGTAGGTTCAGATGTTGCAGACAACATAGAAATTTTGCAGAGATCTGAAGTCACTAGAGATGATAGTCCAAAGAAAATATGGATCAAGAAAAATAATTCAAAACTTAACGGCACTAACGATGACATCGATAATGCGCCCCTTTGTAATGCTTGCCCTCCGTGCGTAAGAGAAATTGAACGTTTACAAACATACAATACAAAATTAGTATCTAGTGAAGCTGAAACTGAAGTACAACGTAAAATAACTCATCTTAAAAAAGATAACGCATGTCCATGCGATGATGTTTGCACAAAGCCTCTGTTAAAAATTTCGAAAAAAACCGAAACAAAACCCATAAAAGTTAAGGAAGAGGAAAATAATATATATGTACCTCGCAAAAAAGAAAAATCAAAAACTAAAGATAAACGTTCTACTTGCATTCCAGGAAACAGAAAGAAAACCGAAATTCAAAAGCCTGCAGAAAAAGAAAAACCAAAGGAAAAAATTGATATATGTACTGAATGTTCTCCTTGCGTATATGAATTCGAAAAAGAAGGAGACTTGGAAATGAAAGACAAAGACCTGTACCAAAAATCTTCACACAACATACGACCTGCCACAAGTATAGAAATTCGAATTCCAGGTTCGAAGGACATAGTTATCGAACAAACTGAACCTGTTACTCTCAAATCTTCCTCTACAAAAGAAGACATGATTAACGAACAAAATTTACCTAGCTCAAAGAATCAATTATATGTAACAGAGGCTACAATAACTAAAGAATGTGCTGCAAGCAAACTCACTTGCGACAAGAAAATTTGTCCAAATAAGAAGAAAAAATCTACTTGTTCAACTTGTTGTCCGCAGAAAAGCAAGAAGAAAGATATATCAGAAACAATCAAGATGAAAGACGCAGGTTGTTCCGTTATCATTACTAATGTTAAGGATTGCAACGTGTGTGACGAATGTATAAAAAAAGCTGAAGACTCTGGAAAAGATTTCGTAATGATAAACCGAACAGCAACAAATAGTTTTCAAAACAAACCAAATTCATCCTTCGTACGCAGTGTGTCATTGGAAAAAAGTGCGAAAAATATTGGATCACAAAGAGAGACTCGCGATGCTACAACGGATTCTTATGATAAATACACGGAAGGTTTAAAGACCATAGCGTACAGAAGTTCAGTACCGAAGAATATACCTGAAAGGCAACCTTTACATTCAAGCAACCAACCAATTAGAAAACAAACCGAAAGTAATACTAATGCTCAATCGGGAAGCGGTTACCGAATTACTGGTCAAACATCTGGATTACGGGTAAGTTCACAATACTCTCATCCTGAAATTAACAATCTTAGTTGTTTACGTTTTATTTTTTAGCGTAGTTCGATCTTGCAAAAATCAGCAACGGATGGGAACATTGAACAGGAATATGCTCCTGATATTCAAAGTATTCCCAGTGAAACGCAAACTATAAACAAAATTCCCAGCGAAACGCAAACTACTTCAACAGAATTGCAACCCCGAAGCAGCGTTCCACTAACAGGCCCAAGAAGTTCTGCAATGCATCGAAAAACAACGGGCAATCAAGCAGGATCGCGTATTAGCATAATTGTTGAAGAAGACATTAAACCAAGTAGCTATCAAAGTGTTAGATCTAGAAAAAGTTCGGTAGTGCAACCAAGATCTTCTGAGAGCGTTCCTGAAACTAGTTCTGACGTTGAAACCAGTGAAACTAGTTTCAGACCGTCCAGGTCTTTACAGGATGTAAACAAAGATAATGGTATGTTCTACGAGCGTTCTCCATATAAAACGGTCAATGGTAACGATATGGCTTCAAGATCTACTTTAAGCACCAAGTGTTTTCCACCAGTGGAAATACCCCCTACCTTTTCCAAAACGAGTATTGTCGCAATCCCTTCAGATTTAACATCATATTCGTGTCCTTGTAAACCTAGTAAAGCCAGGGGTAAGTTTTTTATATTTATAAATTACTTTTGAAAAATTACATAAAAAAAATTAACAAAAATTTCTAAGTAAAATAGATCCAACAGTAAAATCAATATAAACGTCGACGTTCCGCTGTATGTTAAGGATAAATAAATTATTTATTCTGAAAAAATTGTATGTTCCCCACATATAAAACACACCCATTTTAAAACCGCAGTTTTCTCGTTCAGTTTTACTTGCTCGTCGATCAGGCTCTTTACTTATTGAAGAGATTTTGCTATTAAGCCACAGTAGGAATTCACATTTTAGTTCAGTTTGAACAACAACTAACGCACTGTGACACTAGCAGTTACTGTAGCAACAACACAACCTAACAGAAATTATCATGTGTCAAAAGTGTTAAAATATATCAGATCCGTCATACTCATATTCACATTATTAATTTGGCCCTAACAAAATTTTCCGTACAACTATTAGTAGGTACGCAGTACTTATTATATCATAAATAATGAAATGCAGTCATACCTATATCTATTATAATGATTACGATGATGAAGATCAACTAAGTTTTACTGGAGTACCAGGAACAGCAAGTCAAACACCCAAGTATGGCTTTTACAATTGTTGTAAGTACAACATTAATTGTCATATTGGTAAAAAAATGTTAATTTAGTAAAGAATTATGAGTAAAAATAATATGCACACAATTGCGTATGTGTGTGTGATGTGGAAAACTATAAGAGTTTAACTGATTTGAATTTATCAAAATTAAAACTTAATAAAAATTTGGGTATAAGTTAAGCGTAACTAAAGAAGACACTATAAAAATATTCTTATGTAACACAGTATTTTACCTTTAATTGATAGGGGATCGAGAACCTTCGCGCAATAGAAGTTCCCATCGGTCGGTACCTCTGCGAGTTCCAAAATCAAGAACGTCATCATACATAGAACCTGTAGGTTTCGATCGTAGACGTAAAGATTTTAGACGCAGTGGTATGCAAATACCCAGCGTTCAACCTGTCATTGGAATGTGTACAAGTGAGTATCAAAACTCATCTGTATTTTTTACAAACAAATTTTACTAATCGTTGTTACAGGCCAATGTGCTGGTGGTGATAAGTTGTTAGATGTTAGGTACGCAGTTGTAAAAATATCAGTCTTTGAAGATTACACCACCTACGAAATAATGAAATCATCCACAGTTAAGCCAAAAAAGATTCCGGACTGCGTCGAAGGAATTTTCGTCACTAAAAGGTGATGAACACAAAACGTAACACGTCCATCCTCATTTTCGTTAAGTCGGTAAGTTCTATCCTGTTAACGTATTATCTACTCAGTGTGTGTTCAGAGTGAAATGTGATGTGATTTATTGTTTATACTTATTGGAATTATTCTATGTCGAAAGTTAACATTAAATTTCGAAAATTGAATTCGTTTTCTTTATTTTTCTTTAGTTTTCGGTACAAAAGTATTTATATAACGTAATTACAAAAAAAATGTTTTCATTTCTTTGCCTATTTATTTATTTATTCATGTTAATAAAATCGCTTGTTTAAAACTGAAATAAAGAAATCAAAAAGTGTTTTATTTTTTTAGAAACACAAACAGGTCTTATTGTAAGAAGACCTATACGAAGAAGATCATCAGTATATTAAATCGTGATGGTCTCTAAGTCTTACTCAAACAAACTTCTTTGGAGTTATTCAGGTAAGGCAAAATTATGTTTCATTTAATTCTAGTTGATTGTTTTCTTAATTCTAATTTATCAACCATCCAACTCCTGCAAAGTTTTACTGCACAAAACGAACATTTCAAGATTTTAAACTATATGAACATCTGTGCGAAATCTGATCTTAGTCAGATGAAAATTTAGTTTCATTCAAACTAAAAAGATGATGAATTAAGTTTTATTTGTGAGTTTTAAATTTTAATTAAAACCTTAAAATCTGCAAAAAGTTCCTCAACTCATCTTTTGTATATTGGCTGCGTAACGCTTCAGTAAACGAATTTAGCAAAAGCATGGTTAAATTTTTGACTTGTTGCTAAAATATGGAAACTATACATTTTCGTACATACACTGTCTTTAAAAAAATGCACTAAATACAAATGCGATTTTTTTATTATCGATTTTTATAAAAATTTATTGACGCAGAACGCTTCTGCATCCCTTAAAGTCAAATTGGGAAATGTCCAATGAATTTTATCTTGAATGGTATACAACGTGGACACCGAGAAATGAAGATGGTTTAAATGCCCTTATTTTATTAGACACAAGAAAATGGGCCAGTTTTATCATGGAATTTAAAGTTACTTTCTGATGTCAAAACAAATTGAAAACGCATTTGTTTACACATCAGAATGTGACTTTATTTTGAAGTCTCCTTTAAATTAATTATAAAACTGGCCCTAAGTCGTTCAGAATTAAAAGTTATAGCTAAATATGAAATTACAGCCTCCTATCTCAAAAATAAAAAAACACAATTTATTGTGAATCATTCTTTATACACACTATATTAGGAAGTACTGGTGGGGCCCGCCAAAATAATATGAATAGGAAAACACGAAATTTGTTCTTATTTCTCAATTATTTCAATTGGTTCTGAGTGATTATTTCAATGCGTTCGGAAACTTTGTGCTTTCTTGTAGCACACTCCTTGAAAGACGCTCTATAGCGAATGTATTTTTCGATTTGTCTAAAATATTGATCTGATACTATCCTGTAATTTAAATTACAAATAGATCAATGCGGACACAATTAGTGTGTCGTCGCATGATGATAAAATTTGCTGAAAGTCGGTTTGTATGCAATGGGGTTGTCGAACATCCTTTTTAGGACGCATATGATGCTTCTTCGACAGAATAGTAGCTCGAGGACTCACAATCTCACCGACCAACCCTTCTTACGCCTTAAATTAATAACGTTTTTTTTTATTTTGGTAACTTGCGCTAATTATCGCTGTATCTGTATCTAAGATAATACATTTTTTATAATACCTTTTTTTAATGTGCTAGTTACGCATTATTATCGGATGTATATGTAAGATGCGAATAGTTTAAAAAATTCATCTTCTCAAATCAAAACTTCATAGAAAATAAACACTAAAATTTTTGAGATAAAATATGTAGACGGTTTAAAAAATAAAAACAGATTTCTCGCAATTGAGTCATCCATTCGTCTACATGATTCACATAAACACTCTAAAGTGCAAATACTTTTAAAACTTGCCATCACTCTTCGTCTGAAGCAGCTTACTTTTTTGTGTTAATTTAAAAGCACTTATTTTTACCAAAGTTATTCTAAAATTCATCTCTATGTAAGTAAAGTATTATCCATTCTGGACCATTCACGTTCTTTTTGCATTCTAGTAGGCCATGTTTTTTTTTCGTACATGAATTTTGATAGAAGTCAAAATGTGACAAATGTAAAATTCTGACACTTTGATGTCAGACCCATCGACTATATTGCTTGTGATACTCTACGATGGCATGAAGAAAGTAAAATAATAGCATTAAAACAAATAATTACTTGTGACTTTGTAATACTAAGTCAAAATGATAAAAATCATCAATGTTTTTCGGCGTCAGTTTTCAAAAATATAACAAAATCAAATATATCAAATTAAAATGGAACATATTCACTTGGAACTACCATCAAAAATGTCACCCTAACGCGGCCTACTCTGAATGCAAAAAGAACGTGAATGGATAATATACAGTGTGGTGATAAAGTAACGAACCAAGCGAAAAAACACCCTTAGCGTTGACTTTCTCGAAAAATGCTCGGACAGGTCGATTTTATTTTTAAAAAGACATCTTTTACAACCAATTCTAATTTTATGTCAGTTACCACTTTTGCGCTGCGACTTCATCGACACTTTTTTAAATGACAACCAATTTTTTTGAAAATGTCATTTGAAAGCATCCATTTTTCTGAGTACAAAAATATTAATGAACCACTAGTTGCATAAGAAAATTTTGAAGAAAATAATTAAATAATTAATAAAATTTCAACCTAAAATAATACATATTTAAAGTTGGTTCTTGTCCGATGAAATTTGTATCACAAAATCTTTTAACCGGACACTAAATCGCGCACAATAAACTTAACGTTTCACCGTCGTTCAACATCTTCGTCAGAAGTGAAAAATATAAACAAGTTGTCAAAATAAACAAGGTTGTCAACGGAAACTGAAAAGGTAAATTGATTATTTTCTCTTTAACATAATAAATATTTTATTTTAATAAATGTTAAAAATTGACAGATGTATATTCTATTTAAAGAATCGCGAAAACTAGAAAATGTATTGTTTAAACTCGCAAAATCTGTACGTTTGTTAATAGAATTCGACGACATTTTTATTTTACATATTTCTACAAAAGGTCTTTTAAAAATATTAGACTCATAATATAAAATATTAGTGTATGAAGAAAAAGGCACTTCCTAATTTTTTTTTTTTTTTAAACTTATTTATTCTAGCGACCGGTTTCGGTGAACATCACCTTCATCAGGCTGCTAACGTCGAAAATAATTGATTAAAATAGAATAAATTGCAAATATTGGAGAAGAAAATAAAACGTATATGTCAAATCAGTGGTTGCGAGAAACCACTGATTTGACATATACGTTTTATTTTCTTCTCCAATATTTGCAATTTATTCTATTTTAATCAATTATTTTCGACGTTAGCAGCCTGATGAAGGTGATGTTCACCGAAACCGGTCGCTAGAATAAATAAGTTTAAAAAAATTAGGAAGTGCCTTTTTCTTCATACATTAAATTCACCTAATTATGGACTTCATTCAACAATAAAATATTAGTGTTTTCAAAATCAAAATTATGGTTATTTTTTAACGAATGTTCAACAAGCATTGAATGATTTTGATTATTTTTTTGGATATGATATTTATGTTGATCTAGACGCAAAGACACATGGTTTTATTTCCATAGATCACTTGATTAGAAAAGATATTGATCACCTGTTATTTGTTCTTCGTGTATGAGCTACTTTTTTCAATAAGAGGCGCTGCAGCCACTTAGATTTTTCTATTTTGTGACTAAACCGTAAGATGTATCAAAAATTACAAAGACAATAAAGTTTCCTAATGAAAGCTTCTTTCCGAAAACTTAGTTAAAATTATCTTCATAACTTCAAAAAAGTTATTGCGAAATCTGTGTGGTGGTAACCCTGTTTTTCACACTAGCTGTCTACTCCAAAGTCCAAATTACTAAAACCATCTGAAAATGTGACTTACCTTCCCGTAGATACTCATGCCAAATATCATACAGATTGGTTCAAGCGTTCTTTTGTTATAAAAATAATTAACTTTCTTTTCAACAACTTTGAAGCAGAATACTGACTTAACGAAGCAATTTTGGATATACAGGGTGAGTCATTAGTGTGTTTCACACACTCATATACACTCCCGCTCATGAGGTCCTGACAAGTCCTTGTTGTTTATTAAAATTCAATTTTAAAATTTTATAGGAGTATTGCACGACTTATTAGCTACAGAAAGCAACGCTTGTTTTGAAAATATTCCTATTCATTTTTACAGAGTGAGTCGTAACACGTATGCCTATTTCACTCCGATTTTTTAAATGCAACGCCCTGTATACTGTTACTGATCCTGATACGTTGTTCATTAAGCTGTTCAGTAATATGCGGTTCGGTATACGTTACACTTTCCAATATACAATAAGACCTCAAATTCGATGAATATTTAATGCACTTTTTTTTCGGCACGTAAAAATTTTGCGATTCAACTGCGATTAAATATGGCGTTGCGGTTTGCAACATATGCGCGAGTTGTTTATAACAGTGTACTGTTTATTTCAAAGATTTATTAGGCCCGGTTTCTCAGTCACGGTTTAACCTTATTTAGTTTATTTCCAATTTCCATAGGAACAATTGTTTTTATAATTGTTCCTATGACAACAAACAGGAGATTAAAGTTAATCTGTGACTGGGAAACCGGGCCTTAGAGAAATAACTTAACCATACTGCTAATATTGTGATATTGCTATTGTTGAATAGTTAAATATCAAATACGAGCCCTGCGTCAAAAGTATTCGCCTACCTCTCTTTGGTAAACAAAGAGACAGTTAATAAGTTACTCAGTGGTAGATTATTTTTCAAGAATAATAAGAATAAATAAATATAAATTATAAATTTTTAAGTAAAATTTTTTATATTTAAATTCTAATAATTTTCAAAAACAGCTATACTAGCTAGGCGAATACTTTTGACGCAGGGCTCGTATTGTAGAAAGTAGGGTTATAACAGTCACGCCACCGCTCAGTGTTTTCATGAATCGATTTAAATCGATTCAATCTGATTGAAATCAATCGATTTGTTTGTTCAATGCCCATACTGAACGAAGGCGTGACCGGTATAATCTTATTTTCTAGAATATTTGGTATTTAACTTTTCAATAATAGCAATATCACAAAATTGGCAGTGTAGTTAAGTTATTTCTCAAATAAATCACTGAAATAAACAATATACTGTTATAAACAACTCGCGCATATGACACAAACCGCAACGCCATGTTTAATCGCAGTTGAATCGTAACATTTTTACAATGGACAATTTCAGGATCGATGTTGATCGATTCAGATTCGTTGAACGCTAAATCGTATGCAATCATAAATCGATTGTCAATCGATTGTGTCCGTTGAATGTCCCTTATGATTTGACACTTTGTTTGTCACATTAATATCGGTATCAAAGCAACCGTTTTCTGAAACACCCGTTTACATTACAAGGGCCGGTATTATAGCATTAGTTTAAAAATGCAGTCTACGTAAACTTTGATCTAAAGGTAAAACTTAGATCAGTGTAATGATATTAATCCATTTTCAGGCTAATAGGTGTGAAATTAAAGACAGGTTAGACAATAAAATGAGGAAAACTCGATTAAAACTAACCTCGATTAAATCAACAGTAAGTATAATCTTCTCCTCAATCACCAATTGTCGTTTAAACTTAGAAGCTGTTGTCATTGGCAGGTATAAAATGGGGATGTCTTAAAATCTTAAGTTTAACCGCCAAACTGCAGTTTAAACTAAAGCTATAATACCGGCCCTTAGGCTGGGTTGCTCAGTTCTAGTTTAACTTTAAACTCCTGTTTATTTCCATAGGAACAATCGTTTTTATAATTGCTACCACGGGAATAAACAGGAGTTTAAAGTTAAACTAGGACTGAGAAACCCAGCCTCCGTGTCCTCATTTTTTATGTCGCCCGTGATACAAAGATCGTTCGATGACTAGATGACACAGAGATGCATAAGTGACCTAATACGTCGGGTTTCTCGAACGTTTCATTAAGTTTCCGATTAAAATAAATATTCCTATAGTTATAAAACAGCATAAATACATACAGCAGGTTCACTCTCCTTGGCGGGAAAGTTTCCCGCGCAAACTGAGCCGCCATATTCCGGATGGAAAATCTGTCATGTGATTTGTTAGAGCGGATTCGACTGGACGCACGGAGTGTTTCTTTTTCTCACTCTTACATGCACTGACACGCAGTCGCTCTCCCTCACACTTCTGCTCATTGCGTGTATCGAGCATTATGTCGAATGCGCCCTTCAATTGCACGAATACGATCAGTGGTGTCTCGTGTAATTAGCAGCATAATAGGTGCTTTCGATTGTGCATGCTGGGGTGCACTGAGTAAACTTAAAACTCTAGGCTTTCAAGTAGTGATCGGATAATTCAAATTAAAAATAATCTGTCATCCGATTATCAAAATAACCTAAATAATTCGATTATCAAAAATATTTTATTGCGGCACTGATTTATACATTCGCAAAATGGCGCCAAGGTCAAAAAATTTTGCCCCGCGAGATCAAAGGTGCCGACAAACAGTTTCCATGCTGGTTATACTGTGGAAACGTTCCAGAAACCCGACCTAGGTCACCTATGCATGTCCGTGTCATTTAGTTATCGAACCATCTTTGTATCGACTTTGAACGGCTTATGCCGCAATCCAAAGGACTTTGTGCGCTGTTTCACAACCGTCGATAATACCTGGGTCCACCATTACACTCCCGAAACCAAAGAACAGTCTAAACAGTGGACACATAAAGGTTCACCTCCACCGAAAAAGTCAAAAACTGTTTTGTCAGCAGAAAGAGTTATGGCAACTATATTTTGGGATTTTCATGGAATTATCTTCATCGACTACTTAGAAAAAGAGAAAAACTTGTTTCAACAATTGAGCGATAAAATCATTCACTTGGCAAAGAAGAAAGTGCTTTTCCGTCACAATAAAGCACCTGTCTACAAGTCTGCGATCGTAACGAAGCAAGAATAATTTCTCTCTTCTTTATGAAACAAGAATAATTTCCGTGGTTTCGGGGAAAAAGAGAAAGTCGGAAATTAACTGTTTTGGGAAAAGTTGATTAAAGTTTCAGCAGTCATTGTAAACCGGTACAAATCTTAGAAATGGTAATTATTTCTGTTAAATACAACATTTAGTAACTATTTAAGTAAGCTATAACGTATTTTTATCTGGTCAGTGAAAATCAGTATCAATTGATTTTCATTTTGGTCAAAAAAAGACCCTTTTTTCTCCGAAACAATTTGTTAAGACGGTTTCTTTCATATGCCTCTAGATCAAAATTTAAATTCAATTGGATGATTTTTTGCTAACTGGGACATCTTGCTGTGATATCTGGACCCTTCCAGATTTTAGCTTTTGTTGCAAATTTTCTTTTTGGCCCCACGTTGGCGAAGCCAAATTTTAAGCTGTTATGCCCCGGCTTGGGTATTTGTTTTTATTTTCTTTGGTGTATTAATTTATTGCTCTGTTCTCTCAGGGTAATTCATTATTTTTTTTTCTAAATCTTTATTTTGTTTAAATCTTTTTTTTGTTTATTGTTATTCTTATTGCTTTCTTACTTCGTTGTTTACTGCGACGGCTCCTGTTCCGATTCTTGCTCGTAGAGTGTATTTGTTGTGTGATAAAGTTTGAATTTGTAGCACTCACGAGCGTTCCCATTTAAAATTGGGTGTGTCAGTGTGTGTATATGTGTGCGTGTGTAGGTGAATAAATAAGAAGATATTTCCTAGAATAAAACGGAAAACTACAATAATTTATTAATTCAAATTTTAAAGAGTTGCACAAACAAATTTGTATCATGAATAACTTCGGAGCTTTAAAGGAAAGAAGTTTATACGTTTGGCCGGTTTCTCACGAAACCGCCAATATACCTTACTTACATTAGATTTCGAATCGCGTGCTTGACTCCCTCCGTCGCTTATGAAGCGCGACTGGATGCCTTTCCCTAAAATTAGGGAATTTTTAAAAATGTCGTCGTCGTTAGAGTTTCTAATGTCATATCAAATAAAATTTGTCCATTTTAATTTGGAACATCTGTCAGGCGAAGAAAGTTGAAAATGTGAAAGAGAAAATGTATCAGAAAGAATTACCCTTGGACAAGTCACTAGTGCAATTAACAATTTTTATAATCGTTTGGGATATTGCATGGAGGTAAATGAAGAAATTTCTGAAAACTTGTGGTGTTTGTTTTGAATTAAAGAATTTCTTTTTTCCGTATGTTTTAAGTTTACTTACTTACTGTTTTTACAAGTCAAAACGACTTGGGCATTTTTCATTTTTAAAGTTTTGTGTGACGGACGTTAAATTTGATTAAACTTGACGGAAAGAAAATCACTAAAAAAGTCGGCCATATTAGTGCAAAAACGTGTTTCTTCGTCTTACGCATTAAGCATATGGATTGCGGTACTGTAATTATTTAGTGACGGTACCTAAAGTTAGAGTCGCTTTAATAAGAGTCTGGACAATTCGTAACTAAGCTTTGATTGGTGCCGCCATGTTATATCACAAACCAAAAATTGACACCAAACAACTCAAACATGACAAGTGCTTTTGTGTTTTCATAAGATTAATTGTTAATTAATAAATTCGAAAGCATTGCCATCAGAAAATGACAGGGAGTTGTGTGCCAGAATGCCATAATTCTACCCGAAAAAGTTTCAAAATGAGAGCTTTTCCTCACAATCCTGTTCGAAGAAAAAAATGGACAGAAAATATTGGACGCATGAACTGGATTCTCAAAAACAGTTCTAAACTCTGTGAAGCGTACTGTTTGTGAATTCGTTATTAAAGGTCTGTTCCAAGCACGCTTTGTGACCGTTTCGAAACCGTCACAAGCATGCACTCATCAAAGTTTTACACTAGACAAAGTTGTCAACATCGATCATTATTTCGGTGGGCAAATGATTATGACGGTTTCTTGAACGGTCAGAAAGTGTGGTTGGAACAGAGCTAGTAGTGATCATAATCTATGATTTTTGCAAATACATTTTACTCCTACAAATGGAACACATTTTTCTCCAGTACAGGATTGCACTCAAAGATAAAAGTCAGATTACAAATCCGTACTAGTTTTTGTATCAAGAATATACATCCTTTGAAGGGCAACATATTTTAAATTGTCATAATTTAAAGCAAAAAGTTATTGAACAATTTAAGTAGCGACTTCTTGCGATCGCTTTTTGACCTAACATTGCACAAAATTTTCAAGAAAGTATTAATAAATTTGTAATATTTCGTTTAAAAATTTCATGCAGAAAATATGTACGTGAAAAAATATCATATGCCAGCAAAATTATGGCAATGCATGCAATTGTAATAATTTTGAAAATTGTGTAAAACATTTTATTTCCCTGTTTCCATTTGAATTGGGCGTTTTTTGTTGTGATATAACATGGCGGTATTGTCCAGACTCTTATTAAAGGGAGTCTACCTAAAGTAGTTACACGGCGCCCTCACTTATTCAACTGCGAACTCCTTATTACCTACTGTTTCCTTCTTACATCCGGGTCGTCATGACATTATTAAATTAATTATTCTAATCTTTACAATTCTAAGCTTAAATCTTAAGTATTTACATTTTAAGTAGCGACATCTTTCGATCGCTTTTTGACCTGACATTGCAGTAGGATTGACAAATTGAAGCCAGTTCGCTACATAATAAGTCATCTCATACAAGGCAGCCATGTTTGCTGTCAAAGCATATGAGAATTTTAAAAAAAAATTGTGAATATCGGTTTTGATTACAGCAAGCATGGTCGCCTTGCATGGGATGACTTATTATGTAGCGAACTGGCTTCAATTTGTCAATCCTACTGCAATGTAAGGTCAAAAAGCGATCGAAAGATGTCGCTACTTAAAATGTCCATTACTTTCCATCGCAATGGCGAATAACCTAGGACAGATCGGTTTGGTTTGCAGTGGAGTTCTCGAGCTACGGTTCTGCTGACAAAGGCCCAACTAGGCCTGAAACAGCTGTACAGAGCCTGCTCGAGGAATCCGCTGTAATCAGTACCGATTTGCACATTTTTTTTTAAGTATTTACATTTTAAAAATCACCTATTTCTAAAAATATTTAAACTTAATATATTCGAAAAACTCACTTGAATTCAACAATTTCACAAATCCTGTAAAACACATTTTTCGCATTTCATACAGTAACGTATCATATTAATATCCTCAAAGTCGTACGGCAGTGGGTTACTTTACAACATAGCAACTATTACTGTATAGCAACGTACTAACTACTATGATTTTTCGTCCAGCAATTGACAGTTATTAATGTGACAGTGATTAATGTCACTTGAATTAAACATTAATAAAACACGTTACTCTATGAAATGCGAAAAAATACTATTCGCAACTCGTTAGAAAAGTGTTTTACTAAACTTCACTTTTCTTAACTTGATACGTAACATACTATTAATACAGTACTCTCAATTTATTTATTATTTACAAAATTATTTTTTTATGAAAATTAAAAAAAAAACTACATGCTGCTCATACACACCGCAATATCTATTTTTCAGTGATGAACTACTTTTTCATCTAATCCCGCACAGGGCTGCTCTGATTGAAATTGTTGAAAAAGGGCAGCAAAAGGAACGGAAACATCTTTTTGAGTATGTTCTTAAAAATTTCAACTGTACCATGACTAATTGATACATTTAATTTAAATTTCAATCAAAATTTCCACCCCTTTATGGTAGTGTCATTTTCATGTCAACTAGAGAATTATAAAAGAAACTCGGTATTACAATTTCGTGATCTTTATACCTCGAAAAATCATTAAATAGTAAATAAATTTTCGGCAGAGCGTTTCGATGTGAGTGTGACGATTAGGTGAAAGTCATGGAGTTAGGTGAACACGCTGTATATTATTTATCAAAAGAACCATCAACTCCTTTATGATTACACCTACAGCATCGGAAACATCGAAAAGCGCTTCTCAATAATAGACCACATAGTGCATCCACAGTACAGATAAGTAGTAAAAAGATTTCTCGTAAATTACCTGTGGGTAGTGCGGGGGAGATCAGGACGCTACGAACGCGAGCGCCTGTGATCAGATTGAAGTTTTACACCAAGTTGGCACGGCGCACCGCGACCAGACGAACGTAAACTACTACCGCATCCAACACGTGGGGATGACACGAGCTTGCAGGAGCTTTATTATCCTTTGAACTTTGATCCATGCAACCCGTTTAAGTTATGTGGCATATGTGACTTCATTTTACATCCAAAGTGTTTGTGTGAAATTCAGAAAACAAAGAAGAAGGCAAAAGTAAGTAAATTATTATTTTTACATTTTTTATATTTGCCTTTTTTAAATTACTTGATAAATTAACAGATTTTTGTAAGAAAATAAAATTAAAAATTAAAAAAATATACATTTTGTAAAAAAAAATATTTTGTCTGATAATTATAATGCCTAAAAAAATTTTTATATTACGAAATTTTTCATAGAAATATGTACAAAATCTAAACTATTAAGCGATAATGCTGATAATGAATTCGTAACTTACTTGTGTTATCAACACGTCTAGGTCGCTTGCGGTATTAAATTGTAATAATTTTATTACTAATCCAAATTGCATGTGGTGAATTGTGCTGTTTGATGCAAATATTTGCACATTTCATTTAGCACGAAGCGACTTTAAATTAGAACTTGAGCGCACATTTCATCATTCGATAAACAAGAGCATTTAAATATCGGCGCCGCGGTTTATAAAAACAATCGATTGAAACTTTTATTTATAGACAGAAACAAATAAATAAATGAAAGAGTATGATTTTTACGGTAAAATTTTCTTTTCGGCACCTAAAAATAAACAGTCGTGCTCATAAACTGCATATAATTTTTTCGCTTTCAGATTAATGCAAAAAAAGTTGCGAGCATCGTGTTATGTAAAAGTTACTAGCAAATTTATCAAATCTTATTTCTCATTTCATCGGGATGTGTATTAAGTATGTCCAGACAAAACGACATTCTAATTTCCACATCATAAATATTTATTTACGATGCTTGCTTTCTAATTGCTAATATATTTCATAATACTTAAAACCTTGTATGAAAAAGGGAATGCTTGTAAACCAGTACATGTTAAAATAATTTATATAAATATATTACATTATAAAGGAACCGAATGCAATTTTCTTGTTGAGAACTTTGCAATCGAGGATTTAGCTATCACAGGAACTAGCATAACACTGAAAGAATGTTCTAATCCGAATGGCATTTGCTAGTTCTTATTTAATTTTCCCAAAATGCTAATTCGGACGATGCAGCTATAATGTGAATATGTATTATAATATGCTCGAAGGAAAAATATTTTATATGAAAATAATACCACAAAATGGCAAGTTTGCCACAAAAACATATTGCATTTTTTTATTATTTACATTTCGTACAATTCCAGTGAAGAATAATCAAATGTGTTTAGTAAAATCTCTAGGTTTAAAATATCATTTACCAATCAAATAACTTTTTCAAGTTTACTATGTCATAATAAAAACAAAATTTTTCAAAAAGTGGTGTTTACTCTCTAAATTGTAATACTTGTAAAGCAACATATATTGGACAAACTGGTACACTGAGTACGTTTATATTAACAAGAATTCCGAACATTTTATTCGGATTCGCGTTAAAAACCGACTCAGCGTACTACTGCAAAATTAACGCTATGTGGTTTGTTGTTTAGAGTATCATTTCCTGTCATGATAAAATTAAAAAGTCAGACATGACATTTTATTACTAATTTATTCAGCATAATGTTTCATTATGGTTTATTATTTTAACAATACGTATTATGTAGAATGATAATTTTACATTCTTAAACATAAACAGTTTCATTGTGCTAAAAATCATGATTAATTTAGAGTAAGATGGATCTTATAACATGACAGCATTATACTTTTACATTATACTTTTATTTTATCGATATGAATGATGTTATATCAAATCGCAAAATTCCATTTTTCTCAGTGTAGGAGTAGGAACCTAGAAACTCGTATTAATGAACATCTAAGATCATCGAGATTAAATAAATCGGATTCGAGTTTTGCTAATCATCTACTAAACACATCCCACACATTTGATTATTCTTCAAATATCAAATTATTACATGATCTTCCAAAAGGAAACTATCTTGATATAGCCGAGAATTTAGAAATATTTTTACATTGTAATTTTTTTCTTAATACTGTTCTCAACGAACAAACATTTTTTCATAATAATAATTTCTTTAATTCTATAAATTGGAAATTGTGTGTCTGATTTCTTAACATTCATTCAATTTACAGTACAGTATATTACCAGTTATAAAAGTGTAGTCAATTTTTTTCTGCCAATAAATTGTTTATTTATTTATTTACATTTTCTGTCATTTACAGAAATATTTTATACCCATTGACACATATAAATACCAAAATTTAGAAAATAACGTAGGTTTTTACTATTTTTAAGTATTTAATGTATTTTTTATTATACCTGCATCAAAATCTCTGTTTTTAAAACTAAAAAGCGTGCGAAAAAGGGCGATTAAAGCACGCCGTGTTTTAAAGATGCCGTTAAAAGCGCAACGCGCAGCGGAGCGCTTTTCAACCCGTCGCACGTGCTTTAAAGGCTTTCTTTTGCACTCGTATTATAAGATACTAATCTTTAATTTTTACTTGAAGGTTAAATATTTATAAAATGTTCTACTGAGGATGACTAGGCGAAATCGGTTTAGAAAGATATAATTAAAGATTTTGTAGGAAATTTAAGAAATAATAATAATTATTGTTATGTAATAATTACACTAGGGAAGTCCTACTGTTTCTGTATCGTTATTGTTACTGAGTATTAAAAAATATAATTTGTTCAAATTTAACATATTTATAAACTGGATAAGAACAGACTACCGAAAAGGGTACTGGAAGCTAAAGAAACCAAGAAACGAAAAAGAGGGAGATCGACACTTATATGGATGAAATACAATGAAGAAAATGACACAAGATCGTAAAAGATAGAAGAAATGGATAAAGGACGCGGAACCTACAACTATCAGACACCCGTGAGGCTACTTAGGATATAGGAGAAAGAAAAAAGATTTATAAACTGACATACAGTCAAATTATTGTAACCTATTTCTAATAAACCATTTTCACACTACGAAAAAATCGAAAAAAGTGTCGAGAACGCGAAACTAATTTAAGCGAAACTAAGTTTTTTGAAAATTAGATCCAAGGTAATCTTACGCGGACGTGGCAACTAAAGATAAGGGAAGCGAAATTAGGATAGCAATGAAAATGTTTATCTTCGCTCGGTTGCCTCGTCCGTGTAAGATTACGTTGGATCTATTTTCAAAAAACTTAGTTTCGCCTTTAATTGTGCCATTTTCATCAAATTTCATCAAAGGTTTTTTCACCTCTAGTTAACTTTATCTAACGGTTTATTCCCCAATTGTGATCACAATCGTTACTGCGGAAATTAATCGCCAGAGTTAACAGAAAGGTGAAAAAATCGGGCCTAAGAGGGTTACGAATCTGCGCCTATCTCCGTATCGTAATATTATGAGTATTTCAATTCTTTCTTTCTTTATTGATTTTTTTAATTTTTTTAAATTTTAATAAAAGTTTGCAAAGTATGCCCTAGTTTAATGACGGATAAGAGTATTGGAAAATACCTAAGTAACTATGTTATATAGATATTTTCGAGGTGACCTTTTAATCTTTAAACGCAGAAACAAAATAACTAATACATATCTTTATTAAGCGCCTGATCCACGCGTGAGTAAAACTGACGAGTAAAACCGGCGAATAAAACTGCGGTTTTAAAACGGGCGTGTTTATTCGCCGGACCGGTTGCTAATCGATCAGCGAGCAAAATTGGCAGGCCTTAAGTAGTTTTGCGCTTGACAGAAATGTGTCGTGTTTCGATGTGGAAGCTTTATGTATGTTGGGAGTATTAGTTTAATTAAAAACTGCTGGCTCGCGTTTCTGGTGGTGATCCACAGGCAGTGTTGTGGCACGACGAGTGAAATGTCAAACCAAAGCGACATAACGAGCCAGGCTCGTCGATTTTTAAAATCGCGGTTTTTAGCTGATCGACGCACAATAATAACGACGAGCTTGGCTCGCGGACTAAAACCGCTGTTTTACTCGTACGTGGATCAGGCACTTTACATTTAATACTGCGGTATTTTTTTGCTAATAATTTTGACCATAAGTCGGTCATATTTGATTCCAATATTTCGTAGGTATAACTTCTCGTTTGTTTTTCATTTGATAGGTTACACAACTTGCATCATTCAAAATATTTCTCGTGTTAAAAGCAGAACTTTTCTAAAAACATTTGATTTATTAATAACTCCAAAACAATTGATTTTTGACAGAGGGTACAATACATGCAAACATTTAGAATTTTACAAAAAAAATCGTAATTGTAAAAAACACATGGGGGTTAGCATTTAAAAAAGCAAAATGGAGAAGTTTCCTCATCTGCGAAATAGAATAATTTTTTAAATAATAGTAAAATATAAACTAAAAGCATCTGACTGGTGAAAAAAAATTAAAGTTCATCGATAAATAACTAGAAAAATGCCTTTGAAATTGTCATATTTTAACCAGGTATAACTCGCTTCTGACGTCACTTCTTCGCAAAGCTGAGCTGTTGCTGCATAACTAGATGAAAGATAAGATGTTTGGGATTTTATTGTAGTATTTCCGGACACACGTTTCTGAATATCTATTGAGCCTAATCATTTATCAAAATATTCCTTCAGACATTCAATTAAAATTTATGCAATTCATTGCCTTCAGAGTATAGTCTCTCTAAAATAGAAGCTATATCAAATATAATAAAAAATAGACAAATCTCTTTGGCCTCGACTTTTGTATAAAGATTTTGTTAATTAGTTTAATGTTGCTGCATAACTACGTAAAGTTAACATTCATTCAATTTGACACATGTTTACGTGGTTTGTTGTTTATTACCTGTGTGTTTGCATTAAAATGGATTTAAAGGGTCAAAGTGATAATTTGTCGAATAGGAGAAATGACTTCACGCCGCGCCACTCAGAAACTGTTGTCACAAAACGGAACTCTTATAATTTGGTCATTTTTTAAGGTATTTTAATAATATTTAATAATTCTTTCACAGTTTTATGTCAGTTGGCTTTAACTTTCTTTTCTTTCTTAAAAAAATATAGTAAACTTCTGCAGTCCTATTTTTGAGAAAGCCTGTAAAATACAAAACATTTTTAAAATGAACCTAGCAAAAACATTTTCTTTGGTAAAAATGGGTGAATAAAAGATGTATCTAGTTTTGCCACGAATTGTATTCATAAACCGGATTTGTATGCCGAAACCGGTCGTCCGATTTTATGAATAAAATTCGTGGCAAAACTAGATACATCTTTTATTCACCCATTTTTATGTATTCACCACGAAATATCATGGAGAAACGAAACGCAAGTTTTCTTTGGTTACTTTCTTGACTGATTTCAGATATTTTTTATGTAAATTCTTTGAGTTTTCAGTCTTTATTCGTTCCAATAATAAATGTACAAACGTTTCACAACGGTTTTGTTGCTTCTTCAATGTATAAGTTTATAAAATGGAAATAATTTGTAAAATTAAAGTGTCAAGTAAATTTTTTATGTCAGTAAAGAATTAATGAGTCCGAGCAGTTTTTCAAAAAATTAAGCTCAATTTAGACGCTTGCGATTTTTCTTACAAATACAATTTTACAAAATGTCAACCTATAAAATATCAGTGAGAATAATAATTGCATATTACAAAATTGCATACAAAATCAGTCATGGCGTACTTCCGGAACCGGAAATCGATTGTTATATTTTTGAATTCCCCGTTCAATTTTACATCTTTTGTATTCACATACATAAGGGTTAAAATGTATTGTTTTGATGATATTAAATTTTTTGTAAAAATTTTGATGATTGCAGTGGTAACGAGAAATTGGAATATTTCAAAAACTAAAGAAGATAGAGAATTGTACTTTTCACTGTTTGATCACAAAGACGAAGTAATATTTTTTTGATAAAAGATAAATCGCATACATTACAAAGAATCTACGGAAGTTAGTAGTTTTCAACAATGAATAACTTGATTTTTTTAAATGCAACCACTAACTTTTCTCTACGTCATCTGACATGAAATGTAATTTTCTTACGATTTTGCATAAACAATATTATCTCTAATAGTTTTCTTGTTAAATATTGATATTATAAAAATGCATTTTTTTTATTATAAATGGAATTGATTTTTCATAGTTTTGTTCATAATCATTATCATTATCATTATCCATGAGCACTTTTATAATGCTGCTACTGGATTAAATGTTTCAGGATCGTTGAATAGGGTGCGGTGATCATTGGATCTGGCCTACTAAATCACCCGATCTAACTTCAGTCGATTTTTATCTATGGAGTAAAATAAGAGATAAACTATACCAGACCCTTGTAAATAGTAGGGAGAATCTGTAACGAAGAGTCAGAGATGCGTCTGAGCTGTTGGATGCACAAGAAATTCGAAAAGCAAGTCTTTATAAATCAGTATTTAATCAGAAATAAATTCTGCATAAATGTCTTGAAAACCATTAGAGATAAGCAAAACATTGTTTATACAAAATCGAAGGAAAATTCTATTTAGCGTCAGATGATGCAGAAAAAAGTCAGTGGTTGCATAAAAAGAATCAAGTTATTAATTGTTGAAAACTATTCACTTCTGTAGATCCTCTGTAAGCTCTTGGTAAAGAATGCGATTTATCTTTTATCTGAAAAATGTTACTTCACCTTTGTGATCAAACAGTGAAAAGTATAATTTCTCTATCTTCTGTAACTTTTGAAATATTACAATTTATTGTAAACACTGCAGTCAAAATTTTTACAAAAAATTTAACATCAAAACAATACATTTTAGCCCTGATGTAGGTATGTTAAAACAGAAGATGTAGAATTGAACGGGGAATTCAAAAATGTAACAATATACCTACGAGGCGTTCCATTTAGAATAAGAAAGTTAGTAACGACTTCCGATAGAACCGGAAGTACGTCATGACTGATTTTGTAATATTTAATTAGTTCGTTATCGATTATTACCATTTGCAAATTTTCAACGATCTGTAAGGTGTAGTTTCCAATATATTCTAATAGGTTACTCACCGTGAATATCACTGTGTAATGCATTAAATAACAGGATAATTCAATTGATGTTCCATTAAAGCTAGGAAAAGATGTTAATAGTACTTCGAACTTCTGAACCATTTTATATATTTGTCACGATTTGCTTTTATCTATTCTTTCTATTAATTGCTAGCTTCAACAAAATATCACAATAAAATAACTTCTTCCAGCGTGTAATTCCTTAATAATTCCTTAATGAGAAACATCATTTTTGAACCACGTGCTGGTAAAACTAAAATAGGCTTTAAGGTTTAAACCATTATAGAATTATTTTTAGATCTGATGTTGAAAAAATAACACTTTATAAATAATAAAAAAAAAGATAGTCAACAGAAATTTAAAAACAAAAACATTATTACTATGTACTCTTTGTTCAATTATGAAGAGAGCCGAAATGTTGAGTTATATTTAAAGTTGAGTTATAAATAAGCAAAAGTCATCTCGATTCGAAATTTCTGAAGCTTTATATAATGGAGTAGGAAAAATAATAATAATAAATCAGACCGTTCAAATAAATTAAAACGTAATGGTAATGCCCACTAATCAAATTTCAAAACCTATTCACAAGTTTCATCACATTGAATGTTTAAAATAGTCTGATCAAAATTTTTGGTTAATTGGGTTTTCCAAATTATTCATCGACAAGTGATGAAAGATAAGATGTTTGGGATTTTATTGTAGTATTTCCGGACACACGTTTCTGAATATCTATTGAGCCTAATCATTTATCAAAATATTCCTTCAGACATTCAATTAAAATTTATGCAATTCATTGCCTTCAGAGTATAGTCTCTCTAAAATAGAAGCTATATCAAATATAATAAAAAATAGACAAATCTCTTTGGCCTCGACTTTTGTATAAAGATTTTGTTAATTAGTTTACTTAATTCTCAAAAATTTCTCTTTCAAATTGCTACTAAATAAATTTAAAGAAGAAATTTCGGAAAAATATAGGCACTACTGAAAATTTTTATTCAGAATTTATTAAACTAACAGTAAAACAATGAATATGCGTTAAGTTTCAAGGTGAATCGTTTGATTTGATATGTGTGAATGTGTCATCCACTTACTTACAACTAACCTTGCGAGGAAGATACATATCAATTGATTTTATATAGAAAACTCCAGTTATGACATAATTACGTCAAACGCTGAAACGTTACGTCTGATCATAAGACGCAAAAAATAAATTTGTAAACAATGGGGAATAAATTCTGTCGTAATCATTAGGAATAACCATTGTGTTCATGACACCATCAAGTTTAAATAATCTACACCTTTAAAAATTGTTGACAAATTGATATAAAAAATATTACATTAGAGAAGATTTTATTGAACTGTTTTATTACATTAAAAAAAAATTAACAAGTAAAACGTGAGTTTAAATGTAAAAACTATAAAGCACACTTAACTTGGAAAAAAGTAATTTACGAAATTTATTTACAATATAAAAGGAGAACAAAAAGTAATAGAAATGTAATACGTTCAGAAAGAACACGTTAAACAAAGTTTTAAAAAGAATGTAAAAGAATACTAACTCTTTTCACTGATATCGTATTGTATTGCTGTTTGTAGGTATTATATTTATTATGAAGAATAATGTTTCAGTATCTTTTCTACAACTTTTTTTATTTTAAATCACGACAGGTATCGTCTAAACTTCAACATTTATTAAATGGTAATACATCATAAATATAATAAATGTAAATTTCCAACTTAAATGTTATATAGACTTTAATATTTATCATTATTATTCATAACTCTTTTTACGTTGTTTCTAAATGAATTACTTTTCTGTTACTTACTTTAGCTATTTTCTTTTAATTACAGTTATTTGCTCAACTGAAAGCCTACGTAAAAAGGTACCTATATAGGTATTCCAAGTTCATAAACTTCATAAAATCAAATAATTTATTTAGGCAATATATAACTGAAATTTTGCAATACATATACGCAGAACGCAATGAATGAATCATACCATTTAAATTTCCTACGCTGACTACGATTTCTTATTATTATTTATGATTATGTAACTCCCGCTAGATATTAATACAAATAAATAAGTTAATAAATTAATTAATCGCGTCGATATAAACCCGCAAGAAACTGCACAGAGGTTGTATATCACCAATTAGTTATGTAAATCGCTGTAGGTTTTATTAAGATAAATTGCATTCCATTGAAAGTATAATTCGAGTTCTGGTAATGTGTGCTTCGACTTTAACAATGGCGGATGGTTAAATTATTTGTCAAACGTAACAATATGAACACCTGATTCAGATGACATCATCTTCCCAGTATGGTCGATGATGATTTCAATATAATTATATATTTCATTACAGCACCCACCCAACCATTTCACCTGGTACAGCAATATTCAGATCACCTATTACGTAAAAATGTAAGAAAAACTCTTTTCCAATAACAACTTCTAAGTTTAGTGTAACTTAAAACTAAACGAGATTTGCTTGTAAATAGAATAATTCAGACGAAAAGAATTATTTATCTTTATTTCAAAGGTGCTATTACTTGTCTAAATTAAATAAATAACCAATCAATTAGTAATAAATGTTGGATAGAACTTAACGAGCTACTTAAAGTGCCCCGTCAGCAATTTAAAATAATTTAAATAATCTTTCGTTGCGATTGAGTAATAGTAGCAATGAAAACGTATGAATGAAAGAAGTGAATGAATTCATTCATAAAACTTGCATATGATACTTAGCCTGCGTAAGTTTTGTTCATTAACAGTCAAGCAATAAACATTCAAAAATTAACGTGAAAGTGACACAAATATGTATTGCGTTCTTCTGAAAATATTCTCGTGTTTTTCGTGAAATTAAGTTAATGCTTGTGAAAATACAAAGCAACCTTAAAACCGATTTGGAATAATTAATCTTTTAGTATGCATCGAATATCTACGAAGCGCTCGGATAATTGCTTTCAACGGAAAGTGGCATACGAAAAGACGTTAATTAAATAAATAAAACGAATATATTAGCTTCGTGAACCAAAAACGGCGAGAGTGGGACGATCATTGTAGATAAAGTTCCGCCGCTTTATTATTTGTGTACTACTAATGAGTAAACTTGTCAGGATTACCTCATTTTTAAACTTCCTTTAAAAATAACCCACGCGTCAGAAAATGGAAACGTTTTGACCGTGATCCGGATGAGGAGGAAACTGACGCCGGTTCTGGTTTTGAATCAATATTTAAACGACTGATATAACAATTAGATAATATTCTATAATTAATGATTATTATGAATATTCCGAGGAAAGTTCAATATTTATTAAAACTTGATTGATATCTTTAGCACAACTCTGAAGGTTTCTGTTTGATTAGATTGTTCAAACAAAGGAAATGAGTGATTTGTAATGCTTTTTCTTTTCAAAAAGTGTCAATCCAAAACTAATCTGTAAATCAACCCAATTTAATCAGGAACAATCAAAACAACACTTTCACTTTAATATAAACACTACCTCCAACCAATTAGTTACTGTAAACATTATCCACAAAAATAATTAACAATGCCTTGAGAACATTGATCAAAATAAATATCCCCTTGCACGCTAGAATCAAATGTGAACTCCAAAATCCTCTATTGCATAACATTTTCGCGCTACCGCATCTTTATATTTATTCCAAATGAGTACTAGAGTTTCTTCAGATAATAAAAAAAAAGTACTAGATATTCTTGAGATGTTTGTTAACAAACTTCAGCAATTTAGACTGCAAAACGTTATCGAAAATACGCTTTTTCCTTTAAAATCCATATTTTCCTACCGAATTTAGATGATGTTACGAGACTTTTCAGTAAGCCTCTTCTGAGTTTTATCTGGATCTAATCTAAAAAGACAGAACTTTTGATCTTTAGAAGACTAAGAAAGACAAGAAAGTTACAGCAGCTTAAATTTCTTATAAATTTACGGCCACTTATTTGACTATCACTAGAATTAATAAGGAAGGATTAGAAATAATGTGACAGTTTTCATGTTTCCAAGAAAGCATATAAATGCTGATACTTTTCATCATTGCTCATTTACTCGACTTTCTTCCAATTACTTTATTCTTTTTTTTCCAATTATCTTCTTCAATATTTTTTAAACAGTCTCCATTTACTCCATTCTTTAGCTCACCTTAATTTCCTCTGATCTATTAATACTATTGATTCAGTTTATAGTTGTTCGCGATAAATTTTGGACCTCGTACGTTTTCCTTTGTCTACTTCTCGGAAATCTCTTAGCACGCCTAAGGTGAGATGTGGTACAAAAAGTAATAAAGCAGTTCTGGTGCAGTTGGTCTCACCTGAACCACGTCTTTTCAATATTGTGCAACGTGAAGTAATCTACGAATGGTTCGAGAATGTCAGTAAAAGAAACCACAGACGCGGTGATATTTGGGCGATCACTGTGTGATGACTCACTCCAGACCACGGCTTGCCAAAGATTGACGTGATATTGGGCAATGTACCCCTTATACGTGAAATATAGCTGAGAATCCATAGCAACATTTACAATTTGTAAATTAAACTGTCCTTTTTAAAACGCGATGACAGGTGTCATGAATCTGTTATTAGTGATTTGTACTACAAGATAATAGCGACTCTTTCAATTACATTAGATAAGTTTATTCTTGTTTAAAATAAGTAAACTTAAAACATAAGGAAATCAGATATTCTTTAATTCAAAACAAACACCACAACAAGTTTTCAAAAATTTCTTCATTTACTTCCATGCAGTATCCTAAACGATTATAAAAGTTGTTAATTGCATTAGTTACTTGTCCAGAGGTAATTCTTCCTGATCCCGATACATTTTCACTAACTTTCTTCGCCAGACAGATGTTCCAAATTAAAATGAACAAATTTTATTTGATATGACATTAGATACCCTATCGACGACGATCATGCAACGACTTCTTTAAAAATTGGAATTAGTTTCCATAGTAATATGAACAGTAATGTTTCATATTAAGGTATATCGACACCGCCTCAATATATTGCCAGGCCTTCAGTAAAAATTAAATCGTTTTAATTTTCTTCAATAATTTTTTCATCGATATTATTGTTTCAATATACCTCTCAGACGATCAATATATTGAACAATATTGATATTGACGCAATAATATTGACCGTGTAAGGGGGGCTTAAGACAATAATTAAAAGTACTATCAAAAGCGTTCGAAAACATTTAAAACAAATTATATTAATAAAATAAGAAAAATGGCAAACGAATTTGTATTAACTCATATATTTTTTTTCTAATTATATTAAAAACTGTAATAAAAAAAATTATTAAAACATTATTTATTATAGAACGTCATACTACATAATACACCTGAACATAATTACTGAGAAACAGATAGATACAGTTCTATGCATAAACCATGAAATGATCGCAATTGTTATGTATTTGTTAAACTATGTAATTATAACATATATTTCTTATGAGTAATCCTTGAATACAAACACCTGTTCATTTGCAAGACAAATTGTTTCTATTAAAAATTCAACAGCCGAGTGTGGAAAAATATACACGTTATGTTAGAAAAAACCTGATGTATCGGTCACAGTAGCGCGTATACTAATTTAAATAATGGCTCAATTACATTGCAGATAGTATCATTTAAACAAAAAACAAATCAACATTTTAACCAATTCTTCTGACTCACAGGTACGCAAGTACGAGTGCAAGTTACATAATTGAATTATAACCGTTATTATGCAACAATAACGATCGTTATGCCAGTGATATATTCAGCTCGCTTTGTTTTTGCTAAAAGATGAACTTCTTGTATTGCATGCAGTACAATAAATTACGGCTTAAAGAGACAGAGAATGTAAGGTAGGTCGGATGGAATTTTTTCGCGAGGAAGTGTTGGTGTACTCAGACGGCGTGGGTTCAAATCTGACGTCGCCATAATTTGGTATTGTATTTTAATAACTATGTCAAAGAACGAAAATTGTAATCTGCAACATCCTCCAGCTACAGATATCAAGTGAGCTCGAATGAAAAATGTGTTCGCCCTCTTTAATGAATGTATGCACATACATATACCGAACATCAACTAATTCCTCAAGCACATTTAATAAATTGATTTTCGAACCCACTGCTTTTTAACGCACTCAAACCTTCAAGGTAATAAATAACTTACAATTAGTCAACTTAAATTTACTTGTACTAATTTTAAACAGAAAGTTCATGTGGGCAGTTTTATATACTTTAAAAATTAATACTAAAACTTACTTTTTGACCATATACAGGGTGAGTTTTTTTCGATGTTTAGCACTGGGATCTCGGAAACTAGCAGAGCTAGAGAGACGGTTAAATGGGGAAAGATTTGTAGTTTTAGGAGCCCAGTTTAATGCAGCTTTTGTTTTTTTCTTAAAGTTCATGGCTGGCTATTGCGTGGAATTATTACATAGGCATAACGCCGGTAACACTAAAACCCGAGTAAATAAATCAAAAGAGTATACTCAGGAAATTAAGCGGATGACGATGGACTTAACAGGATTCCTAAAGGTTACAGACGACAGAAATGTCAGACACATTCCGATGTATTTCAAATTTCATTCGGACACATCCATAAACATTTCCCATATCTTCGATTCGAAAAGTCAAAATTTGATATATTTTCAACCTGTGATTTACTTGATACCAAAATAAAGGAAGTCATTATTAATGAAGGAAGATCTTTCAAAATTAAACTCGAAGGAAAACCTGAAGAAGCCAAACAACAAAGATTGATACCATTGAATCAGAGTAGAGTAAAATTTCAATTGATTTTCAGCAGATGATCTTTACACCAAACCTCACCCAAAGTGCATGTTTTATTGCCACCAATGTTAGGCTAGAACTTAATCGTAATTTGGCTAATGGAAAGAAGAATTTTGTGAAATCGAATTTGCATTCAATGCGGTTTATAAAATAAAGCTCAAATATAATATTCTTTTGATTTTATTCATAAGTTCTTATTTCTGCGGTGTATTTAATTAACTGCTTGAATTCTGGCTCAGAAACTACGTTCTGCAATTTATTACGAATGTCCAAAACGTGTTTCAATCGCAGACAAATGTAGAGACGTAAATACTGGAATAATTTAGGACATACTCGTATTTTAGTACTTTTTAATGTACCACAAGTAAATTTCATTAATGCGTTTTATTTTTTATTTTTTAATCTGTGGTGGTTGCCCAACGGGGTCCTAAGTCAAAGACTTGTCAGGACCTCAGGAGCGGGAGTGTATTTGAGTGTGTGTAAAGTGTTCCATGGCTTTGTTACTTCCAACCTTCTCGCCGTTTAAGGGGAAACAATGTCGAATTTTATCCCCAACACTGAAGGGTGCCTGAAGTCGATACCGACTTGTCATTTTGAGTCGATAATTTTCTGACGTAACTGCAAAGATCGAGCGAAAGAACTGTATGCAAATTTTCAGAGAAATCAAATTAACGGTACAGACGATAATAGCTTGGTTCCAGACGTTTGCCCCATCCTGTAAACTTCAGGGTTAAAGTAAATACTACGGAGAAGATATTGATTCTTATAGTATTAGCAGGTTCTTTATTTTTATTCATACCACCTATTGTCTCAATAAGTATAAAAAAAAACAGATCTACAGTACAAGCAGGGACAATGTTAATGAATCGCGTACTTGATGACCTCGAGGAAAAGAAAAAAAAATACAGCTGTAATGTACGATTTATGATATCACGTGATACTGTAGATTTTATTGAAAAATTATGGTATTATTGAATACGCGACGTACCTCATCAACTGTTCCGATTCTATTTGGAAAATAGACAACAGAAAGTAGTATTATCAAATGAAGGATCAAGTATAAAAATATCCGTTACGGTATACCTCAAGGAAGCATACTAAAACCCAACTTTTTGTTTGAACCAAATGATATCATGAGTGATAGTTACGTATTATAATTTACTGAAATATGAATTCATGATTATCTAACGATTTCGGTTTAAATGTTGCAAGAAATCAAATTATTTCCTTTAAAACAAGAATAACAGAATAATTAGAATATCTCTTGGCTTTATCATATTGATCAGTTAGCTCGCTAATTATCTGCAAATATCTACCTCATTAAAAGATACGAGATCTGACAGTTAAAGGTACGCCATTATTGATTTGTTATTCACTTTTTCATAACTTCAAATATATATATATATATATATATATTTATCTGTGGTGGTTGCCCAACGGGATCCTAAGTCAGAGACTTGTCAGGATCTCAGGAGCCGGTAAAGTGTAAAGTGTTCCATGGCTTTGTTACTTCCAACCTTCTCGCCGTTTAAGGGGAAGCAGTGTCGAATTTTATCCCCAACACTGAAGGGTGCCTGAAGTCGATACCGACCACCCCCGAGAAAAATCCTGAGTGCGGTTCGAACCGACGACCATGCGATTGCAAGGCCGGTCCTCTTACCACTGGACCGTTCAGGCGTTATTTTCTGTATTAAAGTTTTGTTTATTGTTGATGTTTTGATTTTCTTTAATTAATATAAAACTGAAAGTATAATATACGTCATTATAGTATACAGAGTTTTTTTAAATATTTTGCATCATATCTAAAAGCTTTATTTTAGCAGCTAGAGAGAAACTTTAAATACAAAAGTTGAAGAGCTTTCACAAAAAACAACAAGCGAACCGCAAAGTGGAGAAAATAGTACAATTTCAGTTTTTTAAGTTGAACATCCTATATACAGTGAGAATTTTTTAGCTTAGAACATATGCATCCATAGTGAAGGTGAGTTTTTTAAAATCGAACATAGGCTGAACATGTATGTGGGCTTCGTCACTATGGATACCATTCGTACTTGTTTGTCTAGCACTGAAGCTCTTTTTCCGAAATAGTTAAAAATAATCATTAATCAGTTTTCTGGAAGTTTGAGAACATATCCAAACGGTCATAGAAAATGTTAATTGCCTTAAACTGAATCCTGCTCGATACCAGTTGTAGATTTGTATCCTTTCATTCGTTGAATATGTATCAGATGTGTGAAATAATGACAATTAATGTTAACTATATCCATGGTTACCATGTACTTTTCGGCCTATGTTCGATTTTAAAAAATTCAGTAGCACTTATGTATGTTCTACGTTAAAAAATTTTCACTGTATACTGTTCCCTATAATGAAAGTTCATTTTTTTCTGATTTCAAAAATATGTAATATATTGATAACATGCGATAATTGAATTTCAGATTAGGTTAGGCTACGAAAAAAAATTCACGTTGAAACATACATCATACGTTTGCAAATCATCGGCCTAATTTGCAAATTGCCTAACTCCACTTTTGGGCCAAATTAAGGTTTTTAGGCCATCTTACATAGAATTTCCTTACAATTTTAATGGAAATATTCCTAATCTTATACCATAAAACAGTTTAAAAGATTTGAGTGAATAAATTAATTTTTTATACGTTTTTATACGTTATCGTAGAGAGTTAGGGCGACGAAATGTCAAAAAAATTTGTCATTTGAAAGTTTATTTCAAAATCATTTCAAAATGGTCTTTACAGTACAACGAAGGGCTTTTATTGTGGAGTCATTAGGTAGGTTTAAGTAGAAGGAGACTGATAAAGCCAATTTTCTTTCAAGGTATATTAACAGCTGAACGATATCGTAACTTTGCTTCCTTCTGTGAATGAATTACACGATGATGAACTTCAGGAAGGGTACTTCCAACAGGATGAAACAACAGTTCATTCTTCCAGGACTACTTTGGATTTATTACTTAAATTTTTCGATGGCAGGATAATTGAAGCATGGTATTCCCAAAGGGTCTAAGTGCCAAAAACGTAATTCCTAGAAAATTAAGGAAAATGATCCTCGTTGTTGAAGGCGCGCGCGAGAGAGAGTCATCTATGCATAATTATATAAAATATTTTCACATCAGATAGACACTTAGAACCTTTTCTAATGTGTGCAGCAAGGCATCAATACATTAACATTTAAAAAATCAAGTGGTCTTGAAAAAAATGCTTATGTTTTTCTCTAAGGACCGGTTCTACAATCACAAGATAACTTTATCTAAGGGTTTATTCCTATAGTAACCATTGTGATTTGAATTAGTAGCTACAGCTGCAAAACGAAAAAGATTCCTTTCAACGTTCGGAATCCTCTTTCGATGACTCTTCATCTTCCAAATGTGTTAGTAATGAGAAATCGAGTTGGACCATTATGAAATGTGTAAAATAAAACATACACCGACACTTTTTTTGCTTGCTTTACATCAATGTACCTCATTTTTCATTTACGGTACGTTATCCTAGGAAACCCTAGCTTTAATGACGATTAAAGTTAAGCTGAGTTTATGTGTTGGCCATAAAAGTAACAGTATTTGCCTGCTCGCGGCAAGTAATTGTCAACCACGGAGATAAACATAATAATAATAAACATCAGCACATCAACCTAGTTTAGCAGTGCTATCACGTTACCATCGAAACTACCTAAATATTATTCATTTTTTAAATTATTTCTTGGTATTTTTATTAAGTAAATGACGAATTAGAAAATAATATGTTATACCCGTTTAATATGACTAGGTATATGAGACATTGGAGCACTCATTCCATTGGAGCTCTCCCCGTTAAGCTCGTCATGAAACTCACGCATTCAACTCGTATAATATCGTCGAAATCATTCTCATATCTCGTATCTCTATATTTTATAAACTTTTAAGGAAACATTAAAGAAAATGGTAATCTTTGGTTGCCATTCTTTACTATACTCAAATCCGAGGTTTGTTTTTAACGAAATATTTATACAAAAATAACTACTTACGAGGTTTATTGATTGCAGGCACATATTAGCTATGTGAACGCATGAAAATATAATTTTCGCCAAATGCGAAGTTACGAGGTATGAGAATGATGCCGATGATTAACTGAACCTATTGATGCATGAATTGTGGAAGTGTCTCTTTTATAGGTACAGAGTGTAAGTGAAACGTGACACAAAAGGTACAACTCAGTGATCCCTACATACAGAGCGCTACAGTATTTCAAGGCCTATTTTTTCAATGATTTTCCATTCCTTTCTATCCTTCGTCATTTCCTTCCAGTTTTCAATTCCTACAGTTCTTAGGTCCCCTTATTCATCTCCAGCCATTTTTTCCGTGGGGTTTCTTCTTCTCCTTCGTCCTTCCCTCCTTTCTAGTACCTTCTTTGCCCACCGATTTCCATCCATTCTTACTAGAGCTGCATTCGTTTATTCAACTGCGTTCACTCTATTTACGCTTTTCGCACTCTAATGAGTGAAAGCGAATAAGTTTTAACACGAGTAAGAGTGAGACAAAAGTTCGAAAAAAGTAAATAGAGTGAACGGACTTGAATAAGCGAATGCAGCTTAGGTGTCACAACTATGCCACTCTTCGTGCTCTTATTACTTCGGTTATTTCCGGACTTCTAATCAGCTCTTTTAGTTCTCTGTTCGTCCACCTTCGCCATTGTGTCTTATTTATTCGTATCCCTTCGTAGATCCTTTTTAAGATTTTCCTTTCCCACGTAGCTACTTTCATTTCTTCCTTCTTAGTAATCACCCAGGGACCTATTCCTGAAAAGTATGAAGTAGTAATTATTAGTTACAAGTTCCTTTTCTTTTTGAAATATGGAGCTCTAAAATTGTTTTCCTCGGAGGAGAAAAGTATTTTTCCTTTGAGGAAAACGATTTTAAAGCTCCATATTTCAAAAAGAAAAGGAACTTGTAACTAATAATTACTACTCCATACTTTTCAAGAATAGGCCCCAGGTTTCGGCTCCATACAATGCGATAGGTCGGATCACTGTAGTGTATAGACGAAGCTTTGCCTCTCTAGAAAAAAATTTTGACTTGAACATTCCCTGCAAGGTCCCCACTGTCTTGCTTTCTTCCTTTCGCTAGTCTTTTATCAATTTATTTCATTTCTTTCATTCATCTTCTCTGTTTGTTAATGTGACTTCTAGATATCCAAACTGCTCGAATGTATATTCTTTTTTGTCTTCTACCCTCAGAGACCCTTTATGATCATTCTTTCGCATATATTTTGTCATAGATTCATTAACTTTTAATCCGTAATCCTTACATTCCAGCAGTTGGATTTTTTCTCCAACTATTTTCTCCAATATTTTCTCCAACTCCATTTTCTATCTGACTAATAAAACTATGTCACCCGCGTAGGCTATGCACTTGTGTTTGCTGTTAAAAATCATTCCGTTTATATTTAATCCGGTGTCTCTAAATACTACTTCTAACACCAGATTGAATAAAGTTGTTGACAGCGGATCCCCCTGCCTCAGTCCTCTGTCGACTTGAAATTTCCGGAAAAGGGTACCTTTCAATGACTCTATTTTCCGTCTTTTACAACGTCACTTTATCAACTTGCTTTTTCGGTATTTGAGACTTTGCAGAGATTCATAAAGATATGAGCTTCTGACGGAATCGTTGCTTAAAATCTGTAAGGAGCATAACGAGGGCGTCATATCAGAAGGGCGTAAGCATCAATATAAGCAAAATCCGAAAATATCAGAAGGGCGTAAGAACACGAAGCAATAAAATGTTTGTGTTAGACTATTTGTTCTAATGTCTATTAAATTGCCTTTTTTAATGTTATCTTAAATGCAACATTAGCTTATTTTATTCGAAAATCCAAATTTTTAAACGTTTTTATTGTTTCCTGAAAAATTTACTTTTCGGCTGATACACCCTTCTGATATGACGCCCTCGAGATGAAACGGTATATTTTGTTCGAATGAATTTGTCTGTATCATTTTCAAAGTGAAAATCTGATCAGTCGCACTTCTGCCTTCTTTGAAGCCTCCTTGTATTCTCTCCATCAAACTTCAATGATCTCTAATCCATAAAAATGCCAAAGTTGAAAAAATTTGTGTTCAGTCTGCTTTAGTTTCGATTTTAAGTAACCTTCCTGATAAAATTTTTTACTAACATTATTAACATTACTACTCTAATTTTTAAGGGAAATAAAAGTGCTGTATATAGTTTATTAAAATTTAATTAAAATCTTTCCCGTTTACCAGAATTTACAAGCAGACAACAATGTTTATGATTATTCGTACAGTTTGTTAAATAATTGATCTTTTGCCGCACGTCATTGATTTTATCCGTATGAAACACATCAATACTTTCAAGCTAAGTAATAAATCGGAAGTCTTACTTCACAAGAATTCGTATAAAAACGTTCCATTTTCAGTGGGAACGAGTGATGTATCTAAAGTTAAATTTTTATTTATATGCCGATCGTATAGATCCGAGTTAAGAAAATATTCGACGAGATGATATGCCATGACAAAAGCCGCAAGGTCGTTTCATAAAAGTTCTCTGACTTATCGATCGGTCGATCAGCATATAGTAAAAAATTTACCTGTAGATACATTAGCTATAGATCATTTTTTTATTATATGCCGATCGTATAAATCTGAGTTAAGAAAATATACATATTATTTTTTTACTATATGCCGATTGTATAAAATATAACTTAAGAAAATATACGATGAAATGACGTAACTTGACAAAAGTCACAAGGCTGTTTCACGGATGTTAGAAGGAGACAGCTACATAAAAATTCTTCGACTTATCTATCGATGATCGGCATATAGAAAAAAAAATTAACTGTATACATACTTCATTCCATACCAATATGTCTGTGTGTATTTGTATTGTTTACTAAATAAGCACAGCCAACGAAATAACAAGTCCATTATTAAAGTTTGCAATCGTTTAAAACTTAGTTATAATATGAGGGAGAACTGGCTTGCGATTTATAAATAGATGGAAGAATTTAGTATTTCTTTTTTTTTAACTTTTAGAAAATGCATACATATGTTCTGTTTGATTTGTTGAACACAGCATGGCTCAGTGCTTCCTCACGAACTTTCTTACCACTTTAGCAACGCACAACACTATAAATTATACAAAATAAACACTTTTCTGTTTACCAAACAGGATCTATGAAATATGAAATCAAATAAAGGATAGACCAAATTTCTGAAATGTTTACTTGCACCGAGCTTTGTACACACGCACACGCACAGCTTATGTTAAATAGAATTCCCATTTCCATTCCTGAACCCACAGAATTCTTCAAATATCTCGCACATAACAATCGCTGTGAGAAATAAGTACATGCCATTGTGCTATGGATTAGTTACGAACGCGTCCTAGAATGGACCGGAAACGTGCTCTTTCCAGGGCCAGGAGAATGTAATGTGTATCCCATCAAAAGATCGGCGATCACGTTTACCTTTTGTAGAATTTACGCCGTTCATTGACAATCGCCCACCTTGCTTGCCTTTCACAATATCATCTTTACGCCGCCTAGACGTTCAGGGCCGTAATTTATAAGATTTACTTGTTTTAATCCTCAGAGAAACAAGCCGTACAAAACTTAAACGCTCGCACAAATAACCCAGACTTTTTCAAGGTACACTAGGGTGTATCGGTGACGGTCCTAACGTTTATTTATATTCGTATTTTTGCTTAATATGTATTTGGGGCACGTACCGAGGTAAGAAGCCATCATTTAAAAGAAATGGATTTAATTAAAAATACTACGCACTTATTACTTTACACGTTGCCTACCTACATGATGTCTAACCATATCTGATGACAAATTTTCTGGTTCAAACATAAAAACAACTTTTTATTTCAGAAATAATAATAATAAAGGAGATATTTTGTCTAATGTTTTCTTCTTGTTTTCAATTAATAAGTCTATACATATATTTCAAATCTTTAACGAAATGTACCATGACATTAATTATTTTATAATTGGAATGAGTTGTGGATTATTATAACATAATACTTAGAAACAAAAACTATTAGGACATTTAATGAAACCTTCAACGCCGGCTCTTTATAAAATAAATTTATAAAATACTTCTTAATGAATTTATCATTTCCATTCCGGAAAAAAGTTTTTTGAAGTTAGGCTTACACCATTCCAATGACTTTTTCATCTGAGGGATATCCCTTTTTTTCAATAGACCAATGAATCTCTGCACCAAAACTGTTTAGTAGTTCGTTTAATAGTTCAAATCCAATACACACCTTTATCATTGCTTTCCACGGCTCTCGAATCTGATTTTGGAAGTAGCTCTCATTATTCAGAGTTTCCGTGAGGAACTCCCAATATTTGGAGAACGTATTCAGGGAAACAAAATGAACAAAAAAGGCCTTATGAACATAGAGTCAATTCTCATTCAGTTCATGTATCGGACGGTGAAATTTTTGAACATTTTATTTAGTTAATTAAATTTTCCACTTTATAATAGAAAATAAGCACGTTTTTAATGTTGCATTGCGTTTAATTAATTCATGTGGTCAAAACATATTTTCATTAATACCTAGGTTAACGGAAAATTAACCCTATGTTAGTTAATTAGGACCTTTTTGTTTGTTTTGGCCTCCTGAAGATATTCTCCAATATTGGGAATTATTTTTGCAAGTTTCGCTCTTTCTGAATGAAGAAAATATACCACTTCTTTACCAAGCAAGGAGTGTCCGTTTTAAGGTGACATAAAATCAGGCAAGAAGAGAGCTATAAAATTTTCAAGACCCAAACAAGGACCAATACGGCCGCCAATGAAGCAATCAAAAATATTTTTGTATTTTTTTTTTTATTTCCCCTCCTATATTAATTACGAGACAAAAATGATCTTGTAAATGATACGCGAATGAATAACGAAAAGTAATCATAATTTTAACCTATTAAAGGTATTTATTTCAAATTAATCAAGGGGCATATATTTGAATAGTAAAGTTGATGTATTTTATATATTTACAATGTTATTATTATTGGCAATAAAACCGATCGTAAGATTTTAATTGCTTACGACTCAACTGTTCAACTAATTTATTAGGAATTTATAATAGTGCATCAAGCAGCTCAACTGGAGGTGCAGACATAAGTAACAGTATATTTTGATAAGGAGTACAATGCAGATTTTATTAATCCCAAATGTTTGTGAGATAAAGAAGAATAAATTTACTAATATTTAGTTTAAGTTTAAGCGATTCCAAGTATTAGACTTTAAATCATACCTGTACAATTGTATTATTGTATGTACTGCAAAGCTCTGTTGCCAGGGGTATATTATGTAAGGAGAATTTAAAAAGATTTTTACGAAATCAAAATCTGTTTAAAGTAAGTTTAATTGGACGATAATAATTTTAAAAGCATCTTCAAAACCTTTAATGAAATATTATTTTTTAGTGGTTTTTCATCAATAAATGAGATTTCGTTTAAGATGTTTTAAAAACTGACGTTTTGCAATCTATAGGCAGCTCCAAAATAAGAGACTTTTTGAACCGTTATTAACTTGTCATGATTCGTGAAAAATTACGACTATTCTAGTTTTGAATGAGAATGAGACAGGAAATAATTTTAATTAAATGAAACAATTCCGGCGGTTGATCTTCACATCTGAACTTCACTGAATAATCAGCACCTACCTTTGTACCTTTCAGATAAAATTGTTTTGTTATTTTTATACAATTAAAAATGTTATTGAAAATATACCAAATTTGTAAAACCGATCTGCCTCTATGATTAATGTTTCCACATTCACATATACAGATTCGGTAAATGTTCAACTGGACATCCTGTTATAATGTGTGCGACAGGGAAGGCACTAGAAAAATATACAGAGAAATTTAACTAATCATGTATTGATGCCGGCCACCGTCTGCCGCAGCCCGACCAGCCGGGCCGATGCAATTAGTTGTCCGTGAACCGAATCGAAGCAAACTTGCTATGTCCAGTGCACAAATTTCCGAATCTATAAGTAGTTGATTAACTATAGATATCAACTAGGTCTTGAGACTAATGGAGAACTGAGATTAATGTTAACAATCAAGAATTCTCTTTTCTAAAATCAATTTTTACATTACAGCGGGTCTTTTTTCATTTTTATTTTTATTTTTAGAGATACAAAGATCTAAAATATTTAAAACTATTATTTTCTGACTTATTTTTTTGAAGTTTGGGAATCTTTCTTCTAACTGTTAAATCGAAGATAGATAAAAAGTAATTGGTAAGGAAACTACAATATGTGAAGAATATGTTCAAGGAATCAAAATAAATAAAAAAGTCCTTAAACATAGTTCATTCTTAATCGATACGGAAATATTAAGGTATTTTCGATTTATTATTCTAGAGTACTCTCAGATCATCTCCATCTTCTATTATTACTTATTTTCTATTATTAGATTATTACTTATCTTCTGTTATTACTTGAGGTTAAAGAGCATGTGAATTGAAAGCGCAGTTAGTTTTAATAGTTATCAAGTAAACTGAATACAACACACTCAAGACAGTTTCTCCATCAGATTCGATCCTTGCACTGGAAAACACTTTAAATTTGCTGACATTAGAATTTTTTTTTAATGTTTCTGTCAAGTACCTTTCGCTAATAAACGGGGATAAGAATAGATGCCGAAAAGTTGGGAACAAGCAATTATTATGCCAATACTCAAAATAATGGATATTACAGATTTATTAGCACTGGTATTAAAAATAAGAGTACAACAAATAAAGGAAGAGCTGTCTAAAAATTGTCATAAATTGAAACTTAGATTAAGCTAAGGCAAACCTATTACTCAACCTGGCGCTGGAAAAAAATTATGATAACGCCAGATAAACCCCGTAGAAAACATCTCATTCAAAAATCATCAAACAGTTGTTTATTCAGACGATGTGGCCGTAAAACTTTAGAAGAATTCGCAGGGAACCTAATCAGTGCAGCAGGGAAAATGGATAAACTTAAAAAAATGTCAGTTTATGAAGGTAGGAGAAGAAAAAACAGGAAATGTCTTAGATATAGAAACGACCATTTTGCGATGATAATCGCAAATGAGCGGAAGAGGAAAGGGAAGTTAACAGGAAAATTATCAATGCAAACAAATTTAATCAGGTGTCCTTTAGAAACAAGATGCTGGATCTATAATTGATTCAATATTTATTCAACTTATTTATGTAATAAATGCAATGAGTATAATTGAAAATAGCACTTGACACAAAAAAAAAACAAAGCGCATCCTTTTTGAGAATGGATATATTCCACCAATTGTGTTTTCTACAAATTTTTAGTTGAATTCCCAAATACGTACCTACAATAGCGGACATGCTAATTTTTATTACAAATTTGTTATTTTCTTAAGTACTAAATGTTTATTAAGTTTAACAATTCAATTCCTTTTTTATATTTTGCCAGCAATATAACCATCTCAGTACAAGCCTGCTTTAATCAATTTGCCTCAAAATGTATGATATGTCACATTTTTGCTCGAAATATATTGTCAGCCACTGTACAGATGTGTTCAAAAAGGTGTTGTACAGCTACGTTTTAAATATCTTTGCTTTTGAGCGGCAACTGGTTTTTCTATTTTTGTGTTCAATAATATTATTATTGCCAGAAACCGTATATGTAACAAAACTTGTACAACAATTTTTTGAACTTCATGAATGCACATACAAGTTTACACAAGTACAAATTCTGTACAACACTTTTTTGAACACGACTGTACATAGGTCAAAACAATATTTTGATAAGTATTTTCCGTTCACGTCATTTGTTTAAAAACGCTTTTCATAACTAGTTATTTAAATCATAGGCAAACGCATCTTCACATTTTTAAAATATCCGCTTGTAGGGAGGGAAAGTAGGCGATGAAATATTTTACCATATTTGATTCTTCGGAAACCAGATAGGCACAAAACGTGTCTAAAAATTGTTTTATAAAAGCAAGTACAGGTGAATGGAAACGTTTAATCATTACCTGTGGAAGTTAATTTATAGCCGACATAAATCCTCTCGCAGCCTTTCCTTTTCGGTAATGGAAATAAGTATACATGTAAGTCAGGCCCTGGGGGTTATCAGTTTGACAACAGGTTAAAAGCATCCATGGGAGACCCTACGCACCTCCCACGCGGTCTTAGCGAGGTGAGGCGCCCACCGTTCATTCATGCCGGCACACGAGGACTCCAGATCTTTATCGGCGCGCCAACCGCGGATACAGGCCAGACCGTCGATTCATAATTTGGTGTCGTTGCCTCCACAGGAGGTAAATTGATATGCATGTTGCTGGGATGCATAACGCTAGAAATTTACCATTTACAAATTGGCAGCGCAGAAAAAATTCGATCGCAGTCAGAACGCATGAATAGTTATGTCGGGGCGTAACGGCTCGACTTAATTACCATTTAAATCGCTCGTAACTACTGGGACATGACTGCTTTGGAGTACGGTAGACGTCATCGCACGCATGAAAAACGAGCAAAATTTCGTCGCCTGCAAGTGAAATTAATATCCACTTCCGCGAAATTATTTCCAGTATCACACGCAAGTTCATAATATTGTTCAAATAAAACAAAATATTGAATCCTGCGAACGAAAAGTAATTAACACAAAAAACCATGAACTTCGTAAAAACATATTAAAGAACGGAAATCGAAAACTGAAAAATAACTTCAAAGGATCACAATTCGTTATGTAAATAATTTACGGTTTGAGAAATATAAGAATTCATAAATTTTATACACATCCTACCTATAAGTACAGGGTGTCAACGCGAAGTTTCTCTTTAATTTTCCTCTTTTCGAATTTAGAAAAAAGTTTAATTCAAAGCTTATAAGAGCTTTTGTATATGTACGTTCACGTTATTAAGCGCGCCTTCTTTGATAGCTCATTCACAATGAGCACATACAATTAGATTGAATACCTATATTTTTAAAACTGAAATTGCGTTATCAATAAGTTGATATTATGTTACACATAACATTTACGGCTATAATCAAATGTAAACATAGACTCTATCCATTTGTGTTTTGAAATAAAGAGCCTTGTATTAAAATACCAGAATTCGGTAGATCCATAGTCTTTTAATACTGAATTATGCGTACAAATTTACAAAGATCGTCATAACTAATAGCGTTTTCGATTGACTGCTCCAGAGCACTCTGAGAGTACCTCCATCCCCTGTTATTACATAACGCTAAAAGAAGATGGAGATACTTTGAGAGTCCACTGGAGCAGTCAGTCGAAAACGGTATAAGAAACTAAGAAAGTTAGACACAGAAAGTCCATAATAAAACTGAAGAGGAATTAGGGGGTAGGGAGCGTTACATTAAAAAAAAAAATAACGACAGCTTTTATTTAAAGTGGTTCTTGTCCGATGAAATTTGTATCACAAAATCTTTTAACCGGACACTAAATCGCGCACTATACACTTAACGACGGTGAAACTTTAAGTGTATAGTGCGCGATTTAGTGTCCGGTTAAAAGATTTTGTGACAGCTTTTAGTTTTGACAATTGTAGTTCTGGAGAAATTAAACGAATTTATATCTAGGTTATTTTTTGTACCTTAGTTTATAACATTACCGATTTTTGTTGCTGGACGATCAAAAATAAATTTGTACTATTAGGGTCATTCCATATGAAGTGATCCAATGGAGGTTGCTTGACCATTTTTTATATTTTTAATTTTTTTATATATTATTACCATATGTACTGGAAGTACAAAAATGATGTTATTAAATTTCTATCTCAACCCGTTTGTTTGTGGCGACCATTTTTGTTTTGCAACGTGCACCAATTAGGGACTTTGCAGACGTTAACGTAAACTTATTTTTCTTAGGACTGGATTATGCTAGAACACTGCAACAAAGATCATTTTATTCAGCATTTCCTCCTCTTTAATTTTGTGCATAATTCAGCATAAACAGCCTTATTTGTTTCCTTATAGGTGAAAATATTCCTTAAAGTTTGGCAACGTTTGGAGCAAAGTTTGGAGCCTAAGTTTATGATGAAGGGATGATATATCACAGTTGATTTTTCAATTACAGTTACATATACTACTGTATTCACTATAGCTAGAGTCATAACACTGATAAATGTGTCCTTTAATTTTTATGACTTTTTAAAAATTGAAAATTTGCGATTTTTTCAAAGTTTGAAGCATGATATCTCTGGTGGGACATTTGATAAACATCTAATTTACAGAGTGTCCACCTGTTTAAGAGGAAACTACAGAAAAAATTTCAACTTTGATATTTTACTATACAGCGTGATTCAAAAGGGTCGCACCATCGCTTTGGTGTAAATACAGACCATTAACAGGAGCACAAATATGTTTTTAGAATTTTTTTGCCATGAATAGTTTTTAAGATATGAATGTTTAAAAATAACGCAAATAGGCAACGCTGCATCTTGTAGATGCACTTACAAATTTGAAATCATAGATCATAGGTACCCTCTTTTTTGTTGAGAACTGCATATGCGCTGGTTTGTCAAAACATTTGGAAATAAAATTTGACATAGTAATAAATGTCAATTCTTAACTGGGGTTCTTAATATCCTACTTTCTTCAGCTACTCTAAAGTTCTTAAGTAAAAAAAATAATGAAAGAGTTGGTTGATTTGATCCAGAATTCAATGGCAAAAGTTAATACGAAGAGGAAAATCAGCTTCACACAGAGCTTGAACTTTTGTATAGTCGAAAGAATGGTAACCTTCTGTTTTTAATACACGCCGAACAACATTGTAATTTACGTTTAAATTTCGTCCAACATCTCGAATGCTGACGTTAGGATTGTCTTCAACGACTTGTAGAACAGCTTCCTCGATTTGGGGAGTTCTGGCGGAGCGTGGCCTTCCTATCACTTCATGATACCGATGATACATGACACTGATCAAGCCGTTGAAAAACATTTTTGTCTGGATGTCTACGTTCACCGTATCGTTCAGCATAAGCTGCTGCAGCGCGTCGAGAGTTTCCTCCACTCTCTCCCAGAAGAAGATACATATCACAGTATTCATTTAAAGCAAACATTTTGAATTTGAATAGATTCTTCAAATCAATCAAAAAATTTGACTTTCAAAATGTGAACATCATTGATAAAATTTATTTGTCAGGTCACACTATGGTAACCATAGTAAAACCGAATTTTCGGTGCACCGTTGCCGGCTTTACTTCTAAAATAATGTTAACATTTCCAAAGACTTTTCCTGCTTTATTACTTAATATACATTGTTCACGACCTATTTAGACTCTAGAGGGCCATGCTTTTTTTTCGTCAAGTTACGTACATGGATTTTGATAGAACTCAAAATGTGACAAATGTAAAATTCTGACACTTTAACGTCAGTCCCATCGACTATATTGCTTCTTATACTCTACGTTGGCATGAAGAAAGTAAAATAATAGCATTAAAACAAATAAATTACTTGTGACTTTGTAATACTAAGTCAAAATGCTTAAAATCATCAATATTTTTTGGTGTCAGTTTTCAAAAATGGAACATATTCATTTGGAGGTACCAACAAAAGTGTCACCCTAACACGGCCTACTCTGAGTCTAAAAAGATCGTGAATGGATTATAAATATTATGTTTTATTAGCAAGGATAATTTTAGAGGCGTTTATCTACACCTTTCATTAATAAAAACATAAAGTTACGTTATCTAATTACTATAAAATCAACATCAGTTTCGTAACTTTGAAAGCCTATATCTTCGTAAAAAAATCATCTAGAAAATTTTTATTTACATTTTTGAGAACAAATAAGTGGGTCTGAAAACCACCTAAGTGATGGTGCGGTCCTTTTGAATCACGGTGTAGAAAAAGTTATGAATTTTCAAAAAGTGTAAAGAAATTAACTTGGGATTGTGTTTAAACCGCATTAAAATCAAAGGCTTTTAATTGCACAGAACACAAATTTGAATTCCTATTTCCACAGACATTTCAAAGTTATATTTTAAAATAAAAGGAATCCACAACTCAACACATTTTGTTTAATCAGAATGACTGTTAAGAACCACGCTTATTTCTTCAGACAGATTTTGTGAAATGTTATGTGATCTTCCAGTTGCAGTTGTAAGTTCAACAGGTGATATTTCTCTTAATATAACGCCTGTTACATAAGTTTTGGGAAAAATTTTAAATGCTTTCTGTGACATAGTAAAACCAATATATCTAGTCAACTATGGCGAAACATGTTGCTAGGGGTTCTGTCAATTTGTTTAACATTTCACATTTTCGTTTGTCATTTGCGAAATGGCGTATAAGCTAGATTTGCGAAAGTCCATCTACAACCTGGTTGGACAGCTGCCTAGACGAGATATAGTAAACCTGTTTCCCGGACAAAATATTTCAAAAAGTACCATACATCGTACAATTCGGGAATGCGAAGAGGGAATTCCATGTATAAACCTACCAAAAACAGGCCGTCCATGTGCGTTAACTGAAGTTCAAGTCAACAGACTAGTCAACCGTTCCAGAAACACCATTGGAGTGTCTACCCGAAAGCTTTCCCGTCGTTTCTGTGTTTCAAATGCTACAATTTCTCGTTACATTGCAAGAACAGGCCTAAAATACAGAAAACGCAAGAAATGCCCCAAGTAATACTCCCGCACAATTGGCCAGAATCCCTGATTGTTGCCGAGCTTTGAGACGTCGCCATTTCGCCGACAACCGGATCATAATCATGGACGACGAGAAATATTTTACCTTTGACCATGCAAAACTTCCTGGAAATGCAGGCTTCTATACGGATAATATTGAAGACAGTCCCATTAACGTAAGGTACAAAAAGGAAGCAAAATTTTCTGACAAAATTTTGGTGTGGTGCGCCATTTCTGAGGCGGGCATATCTAGGCCCTATGTAGGCCCTGTAAGAGTCCAGGCAGCAGGCAGTGAATGCTGAAGTATACATCCGAAATTGCCTATCAAAATTGATTATTTCTATTAATCAGCATCATGCTAATGATGAGAATGATGTTTTAGCCTGACCTTGCAACGTCGCATTATGCCAGAGATACGCTAAACTGGTTAGAAGCCCACCATGTGCCATATGTCCCCAGAAATGATAACCCTCCAAATGTCCCTCAGGCAAGGCCAATTTTTGGGCCCTATTGGCAAGAAAGGTGTATGATAATGGTTGGGAAGCCCAAAATGAACAACAATTGCGGAAAAGAATTGTTCAAAAAATTAAAGAAGTAGACTTAGAAAGCGTCCAAACCCTGATGCGACATGTAAGACAAAAATTACGTCTTATTGAAAATAGAGGCTCCCTAGCAGCAATATAGCAACCAGGTGTTCAAGTCTAAGATTTATTGGTGATTGTTATGTTATGTTTACTTAATAAAGTTCTCTTAAATTTAAATAATACTCTTCTATATTTTTCCCAAAACTTATATAACAGGTGTTATTTTTAATAGGCACCCACACTTTATCACTAGCACACTTTTTGAAAGATGTTCTAGGCCCTGCAGGATGGTAAAAGTGTACATACACATTACTATTTACCAAACTTAGTTGCTCAACCTCTGCCAACCATCACTGTCAATCATACACACATGCCACTAACGGCCACCGCTTGTGGTTAAGTTTTAGTTAAAATTTAACCATAACTTTCTTTGCACAGATCAAATAATTAAGGATGAAGCCGTTTAATTCATATACATACTGAACTACTAATGAAACATAACTCAGGATTAGTTAATCCAAAAGTAAATTATAGGCGGTGCAAACCACTGTAAGTCATTTATTTATATCAAAGTTGAAATTTTCACTGTAGTTTCCTTTTCAATAGGTGGACACTCTGTAAAAAATTAGATGTTTATCCCATGTCCCACCAGAGATATCACGCTTCAGGCTTAGAAAAAATCGCAAATTTTCAATTTTTAAAAAGTCATAAAAATTAAAGGGCACATTTATCAGTGTTATGACTCTAGCTATAGTGAATACAGTAGTATATGTAATTGTAATTAAAAAATCAACTCTGATATACCACCCCTTCATCATAAACTTAGGCTCCAAAAAGTAGCATTTGTTAAATTCCGTTGCCAAACTTTAAGGAACATATTAGAATGCAACGGATAGTGATTTAGCCGGATAGCGGATATCCGGCGTATATCTAGGCCGGATAGTCGGATATCCGACCAAATTTATTCAACTTAGACAAGTTAGAAACTGTAGGACTACAATCATACTGTTCATGATTTTTATTTTTATAATCTTCATTTATCATGTGTAGCTACTGTGGTGGAACTATTATCAGCCTTTAATATGTATACAAATTTCAATCTAATTAAATTTCTTTAATAAAATTTGGAAGATACGTGTACAGGGATTTTGTTCATATTTTGAACGGTACCTACACATGTTATTAGTAGACATACAAAAAAGTGTTAAATACAAAAGTTTTAGGGATTTACCTGAACCGCCAGAATTTATCAAAAAAAGAAACAAATGACGATTGGACACATAACAATTGAATATCAACTTTGTAATTTAAATGGAACACTATGTATATTTTCTCAAATTAAGAAAGACATTTATTTCCTAATTCCAAAAATATGTAGTTTGCCTATATTTGGTTTCATACTTCTCGCGATATTTAAATTTAAAATTAAAAAAAATGTGTTTACTTTGATTAATAAGGAGTTTATTATTTGTGGCAAGTGTGAAACCAATTAAAAGTCACTTTATAAGTCAAAATTCTAACATCTAAGAGAAATTAACATATTAAATGAAATAAATTAATAAAAATATACCAAAACATTAATAATTTCAAATTAAATATCGTAAAAAGTATGAAACCAAATATAGACAAACTACATATTTTTGGAATTAGGAGAAAAATATCGTTCTTAATTTTAGAAAATATACTGAGTGTTCCATTTAAAATAACAAAGTTGATACTCATTTGTTAGGTTTCCGATTGTCATTTACTTCTTTTTAAAGTAAATTCAGGCGGTTCAGGTAAATCCCTAAAACTTTTGTATTTAAAATTTTTTGATATGTCTAATAATAAAATGTGTAGGTACCGTTCAAAATATAAACAAAAACCCTGTACACTAAAATTTTGTGTAAAAACACGACCGGTTTCGTCTTACATTTAAGTTTTCAGGACATTTTCAAGTGTGGACTGAGTTACATGATTAAACTAACACATTAAAATCAAAAACGAGCACGTAGGTTACAATGAGAGTCAATTGACAACAATTTATTTGTTCTTTTGGAAAAGCATCAACAAGATTCTCTAAATCAGCCAATAATTTTGCTATATTAATTTTCATTGGTAAAGTAAATTTTGAACCTAAAGATTAATAAACTTTTAATTTCTAATGTTAGTCTACATTAGTTAAATTTACAAACTATTTTTCATTATTGTTAAAAAGTTTTATTTTATTTTGTATTTCCAAATTATTAAGTTTCTTAATGTTACTAGATCTGATATGATTAAAAGTTTTTTAAAAGACTTTTCTAATCGTGTTGAAAATTCATTAACATGTTGTGCTTTTAAATTTGAAAGTTTTGATATGAAACAATGTTTTTTTCTAAAATGTCAATTTCATGGTTTGTGATGTTCATTTCAAAACTAAGTATTCTATTCCCAAACATTTTGCTAAAATTAAAGATTTCGTTTCTGATTCTTTGATGATCAGTAACCAAAAATGTTTCCGAATGTTTTGTTTTAAATGAAAACGTGATTGGGAATTAAGCCATTTTTTGCAATTGAGGACGTAAATCCTTTGGTCTCATTTATGTGATTATGTATTTCTTTTTTAGTTTTTTGTTAAAAATATTAACAATAATTCAATGAATTTTCGAATTCATATTAAAAATTTAAATTTAGTATATAAATATTTAATTAAACTTGCTCAAAACATTCAGAATAATGATAATAATTCAAATAATGTTAATTTCACAAACAATCTGTCACAGTAAATCCACATTCATTTAGTAAACCTTGAAATTATAACGTCACATAAAATTTTAAAAAAAAATTTCTTCGAAGCAAAACAGATGAAAAGATTGGTAAGTATAACTTATTTAAAATTATTTTGTATACTAATAGAGTATTTTTTTATTATTTAATTATAATTTAAAATTGTAATCGACATTTTGTAGCGCTCTGATGAAGCTATTAAATATTAGCGAAAGCTCAGCATACTAAAGAAGGTCTACCTACTAATTTTTGGATCGAAACCTCGTTAACTTAAAGTATAAATCTTATTTAATAATAAAAGATTGAAATAAAACTTCTGATTTATTATTGAACCTTAATTTTTCCATTAACACACCCCGGCATGGTCGGATATTAATAGCCAGTTTCCGGTATCTGGCCGGAGAGCAAAAATGTGGCCAAATAGCCGGATAACCGGATAGTTGCCGGATAGATATCCGCTGTATCTCTAGTTAAAATATACCTCACTGCTTTGTGTTTCTGATTTTTTAAATATAATCCGATAAATATAAGCAATTAAAATTACCTCTTTCCCTTGAGAAATCGCGCTTATTTACTTTGAATCGCAAACTTAAAGATCCTGAAAATTACATCGATTTAATAACTCACAACATCTATAATTTTTCCGCATCTGTAACATATTTTTAATTACATTTCGAGAGGTATTTGAAGGCTGTTTATATATAACTTATTACGTACTTATGTTTCGTGAAATTATGCAGAAGTTGGTGAGGATGTATATTCCTCGAGCAGTTTCGAATCTTACATAATTTTAAAGACAACAAATTAATAACGCAATTTTATGTGTGCAATACGTTACGAAAACAGTTTTATTTATAACCGCAAAATTATCAGCTACATATTTCTGCAATTTTCCGCTACGCTCCTTCTTTTCACGAAGCCTTAAAACAAATGTATGTACCTACATGTTTCACTTTTAATTTGATATCAAAACGATTGATTTTTATGCTGTAAATTTTATTTATTTTTTAGAATTTATATACTCGTAGCAGCGAAAGAAAGGTTTTTGTAGAAAAATATGATATTGAAAAGTGAAATTATGAAATAATTAAAAGTATTTTTAATTTATCAAACACACAAAGAAGCGGGAAAGAAATTTAATAAATTCTTGGCCTAACAAACTGTATTTTACAATAACACTTAACTACTCGACGCAAATCAAGACATAACGGTACGATATCTACAATTTATCATAACATGCATCACCTTCGGCGTATTATCAGATTACTTGCAACAGACTTTTTGCGTTTAAAGCAGAACACAGCTACACCTATAATACTTTAATAAAGCTTTTAGAGAAAATAAAAATTGCGAACATGTTTTGAGAGAATTTTTTATCGCTGATCTTAATTCTGAATTCTTTTGAATTCTTGTAGTTTATTCCGATGTAAATCGAAAAGTTTTTGCGAGATCACAAGACTAAACATACCTGTTATAGTGCGACTGCACCAAAGAAAAATTCGTAAACAAAAAATGGAACTTTAAACAATTTCTCCATAAACAAAACAGAAATAAATTAATACAAGCAGTAGTACGCATCAGCAGTAATAAAAAAGCAATATACTCCAAAATAAACTTATCCTGGATGATAATTCGGGCGCTTTCGTGTAAAATAGATTAAGCTTAACTCGATTCAATGCATTAAACTCGATTAAAAGAGGTCGATTGGTTTCAATATCAATTTTAAAAATGAAATTTATCACTTAGACTCCTTTTTATTGTTTTCATTTAGAGCTAAAAAGTAAACATTACTTATTTGTATCCAGCTATTTTTAGGTTTAGGAAACTTTTATAAAACTTTCGGTAATCAAAGATAACATTTCAAATTTAGAAAAAAATTCTAAACTAGTGATTCCTATAATATAAACATTTATGATTCACATTCTCTAACAAAGTACAAAGCAATCGAACCAACTGTTTTAGAAAAATTCCCTCAGAATCACAATTTCCTTTTTTCTATAGCGAACGTTAAAATGTGCTTTGTCCAACTCAAAACAGTCGATAAAACGAATTTTCGTATTAACCATAGCAACAACCCACACTAGTTACTGCGATCATGATCATACAACGCGATCTTGAGACGTGATTGCTCTCTTTATTTTTCTGTCTTTAACGTTCGCTATAGAAAAAAATAGAATGTTACACACGACGGTAAAATTTATTTATCGACTCATGAAAATTAATTTACTCATCGATAAAGAATAATTTTACCGTCTTGTATAACAAATAACTATTTTTTATATGAACGCGAGAATTGCCATCTCCCATAACTTTTTTATTTTTGAATTTAGAAAGAAACGTTCAATATAAAATTATAGGAACTAATAGCCGAATGCACCGAACAAATTAACTCAGTTCAAATTTAAGTGACGCTTATAATATGACATTTAACGTTTCACAACATTGTGTAAGTCACATTCTAAGTGACGCCTTAAACAGCATTCACAATGACTTAACGTACCAAAATTAACCTCTAAATACAGGTTTGAAGCATTTTGTTTTAATGTAAATAGTTAAAATTCTAAATTGAAAGCAATTAATATGTTTAATTATGAACAGTAAATCATTTAAATTTAGAATTACTTCGTTTACATTAACAAACAGTGCTTCAAATTATTAATTTACGTTAAGTGATTGTGAAGGGGGTATTAAAGTTAAACTGAGTTAATTTGTTCGGTGCAAACGGCCATAAGTCAAAATTTTTTTGAATGTTCATATTAAAACGAATCGGATAAGCGCAGCGAGATTAAACTAATGTTATGACTTTTTATTGGAACACATATTCCTTTTTGAATTCCAAATTAATGAATCGATTCTGTTCAAATCTGTAAGGATGGTAACGTCTGTGAGTCTGTAATTCAGTTATTAAAAAGTGGAATTCTGAAGTCCTCATTACGATACGATTTCTTGTAAGTGTGTCTACGATAACATCGCAGAAACTTACTAGTAATTCTATTTTTTATTAATTGAGTTACAAGCTTATAGACCTAACGATCCTTACAGATATGAACAGAATCAACCCATAAAATCTGAGGGACTTTATCTTATAAGAACGTATACATAGGTAAAATAATTAGTTTGTGAGATATTGGTGCTAAAGCCCTATGTCGTAATTTGCACGTTTAAAGATTTAATAGATTGTGTAATATATGAAATCAATTTTAGTGTTTTTGAAAATCATATAAAAATAAAACATTCAAATATAAATTTTCGTTAAAATTTGTTTTTACGTTCCCTGTTTTCTAGGAGTACACAGTTTAAATTGACAAGCAATAGATTTTTTTCTTAACAAGAATTCTCTACGATGTCGATAATTTTTAATTTCACTAATTCACATAATTTCACTTTTTTTATGTCAACTGTTATGTTAAGCAATAGTCAACTTTTTTTTTAAATAGATATGTATATTTTTTATATTGTTTGTTGATAAAGAATTCTTTTCTGAATTCAGTGATGTGAACAAAGTTGATTTTGGTAACTAGTTAATTTAACATTTAACGGCTAATTATAGTATAACAAGTTTCAGTTATGCATTGAACACAACAGAGCTCAATTTGACCAATACATATTTGTAAAATTCGTCCTTATTTTTTTATTCAGTTAATAGTTAATATAGAAATATCTTCTTTCTTTAAGCAGGTACCCTCTAATTTTTCTCTTTATTTTCAGATGTATCCAATCAAGAATTCCAAAGCTATCCTGATGATATCTCTCCAATTCATCATGTCAGTTCTTATGATAAGGCAACCAAGAAGTGACTCGATATTAGATATAATAAACACCAAGGAAGTTGAGCGAATGATAGCAGAACGGCAAGAAAACGAATCCAGAAATGAACGTCGCTTTTTATTAGAAAACGAACTGGATGAGAATCCACCAGCACCCGAATTTGAATATCAACGATTCAAGCTGCTGGACGGCGAGCCGGAGGTCTTAGAACGGACTGAGAATCCCAGAATTGAGGTGGACTTATTACTTCGCAGAAACAACATGTCTGATCCTTTCCGCAGCACAGATTTACTGTCGGACTTAAGAGGATATCAGGGTAGAAATATTTTGAAATCGAGCAAAAACGCTTTGCTCGTCACGAAGAAGGAATATCTAAAGAAGGACTGGTGCAAAACAGAACCACTCGTTCATAAAGTTAAAGAAGAAGGATGCCTGACGAGAACTGTCATCAACAGATTTTGTTACGGACAGTGCAATTCTTTCTACATTCCAAAAAATCCTAAAAAGAAAAATAAAAAACGCGTCCAGGAAAATGAGGAAGATGACGAAAACGGACCCGCGTTTAAATCCTGCGCGTTCTGCAGACCAAAAAAATTTACCTGGGTTACCGTCACCTTAAGATGCCCGAATATGAAGCCGCCTTTCAGGAAGAAACGAATACAGAGAATCAAACAGTGCAAATGTATAGCTACAAATATTAATTAAAGAACGCAGACGTCAAAGTATTTTAGAGCGCCCGGCTCTTAAAACACTTAAGATAAACTGGTTAAAAGTAGAGCATAAATATGTTTCAATTGATTTCGTTTCGTAGAGGCGCCGAGTTCTGAAACTTGCTTGATATTACGAGTCAGTTTTTAGACTCTACTGATTATTTATAGAATACATTTCAGTATTTTATATTCTATAGAATTTAGATAATTATATTAGAATGTCTAGACAACTGCACGTAATTCGTTTACTTTTTCACTACATTATTGACAGAATAACATCTAGAACTTCTGAAATTTATGAATAAAAACACACACAATAAATATTGACATCATCAAAACAACTACTTCTCCCTAATGTTTGCATTCACAATTTTTTTAGAAAATTTATTCAGAACGAACTTTTAAGATTTATTTTTTTATGATATGTTACTTTTTCTTTTAATTTTTGTTGAAATTTATCACAAGAATCAATTTTACTTCTGCTATTGTTTTATGATTGTTTTATCACTCGAGTCTATTTCAATGAATTAGTTTCTTTATAATTTTTAATTACATATATTACTTTTTTTTATGAATTTAAACTTCGAAACTTAAATTTTGTTAATATTTTTAATAACAACAAAACTAATTTTCTTTAAGCATAATCTTGTTATCTTTTTAACTTTTTGAGTTTCCCCTTTTTACATTGCAATTTCTTGTTTTTTTTTACGGAATGTGTTACCATTCTTCTGTTACCATTTTTTTCTGCTGCAAGAAATTGTTCAGTTCCTATATTTTTTTAAATTTAGAAGTAATTTTTTACTAGCTTTTTAAAAATAATTTTGACCTAACATTTTCTCTGTCTTAAACTCGTTTTCATTTTAACATAATTTTCTTTTTTCAAAAATCAACAAGTTTTTATGCTCGCTCACTTAATTCACTAAACTTCCATTTTTGTTTGTTATTTCTTTTCTACTTTCAAGAATTTTTATAAATTTGTGGTTGTATAACATACAGGTGACCCAGAAGAAACTGTATACAGGGAGTTTCCTAAGTACGGTCCTTACAGGGTGTAATTACTTGCGGTATTTTAATAAAAAGCTTTTATATATAATTTGTGTCCAGAAGCGCCTATATTCCGAGATACAGGGTGTAAAAGTAAAACTTCAAAGAGTTTTTTTATTGTTTTTATTATTTTCTAACGTTCCTAACAGTGCACAACAAAAAATATCTCTTGTATTTTTTTACGTAATACTAACCGATTATTACAATTATTATTAGAAAAATGGCCCAGTATTACAATCATAAAAATATTCAAATTCCAACACTAATCAGAGCAAATGTTAGGAACGTTAGGAACTACGAAACCACGGGCTACACTTAAAAATCACAAGAAAAGAAATTTCACGAAACTGTTAAATTTTTTTTATTATTTTGATTAATTGGCTTTCGGTTATAATCCTTTCAGCCAGCCTCAATGAATTTTGAAACCGGGTCAAAGAAAATTGAACAACAGAAACATCCATGGACCTGGCAGGCAAGCAAGCAGGTAGCCTTGCTGCTTGCCACTCGACGGTCCGGGTTCAAATTGATAGTCCTTTAAAAACAGCATTTTTAACATTAAACAATAACGTATTACAAATAAAACTTCACTTTGTTTTCTTGTTGATTAAAAAAAAACTTAGACATTTATCAGTTAAAACATACAACTTCTATGACTGTATAGTCAATATTTTTGAATTATCCAAAGAATACGAGAAACTTTAACACTAATTTATGCAGTCCCTATGTTTACAGCATATTTATGTCACAAAGACGTTAATGTTTTTTTACGAGATTAGGACATTGTTACCAACCATTCTGTGTTACTATTCGTACACGAATAGCAATGACAAATTTAGGAGTGGTTCTCTCTCCTATCCCATATTTTTGTGTAGAATTCACATTTCCACAATTTAAAAACTTTGTCGCAATTTCAAAGTTGTATACTAAGACATCTAAAAAAATTAATAAATTTGTTGTAAAATTTAAAAACATCGAATTCATTTATTTAAACAAGCAAAGAAAATATTTTAGACTTTCCAAAAGCAGGCGATCAAATAACAAGTTCGTTTCATTGCATAAAAATTAGAAGCTATTCAAATAAACAAACTCGAGAAAAAGTGGCTCTACTCAAATCTTGAAATTATGAACAACTATCCACTGATAATTCTTTTTTGTGTAACGCGAGTTGTGAAAGCTAACATATCTGGTATGCTTTTACAAGAAATTAATTTAATTAAACTTTTTATAGTATATTAAAAAACAAGTTTTGTAAGATAAGATTTTAGCACACATGTCCAGGTCGCCTTTCGGATCGTTTTCTAATGGACAAGTGCGGTAAAATGGTAAAAAGGAAACGCGTGTTTTATAATATTTTTTCTATTTTGATTCTTAGATGTAAAAAAAAGTTTAGAAATCTGCGATATTTTGTAATGCAAATATAGGAAAATTCTATTTTGTTATGTGGCAGGTTGGTGACATTGTTTCGCACTTAAAATACTTCAAACAAAGGAGGATTAGGAGGTTAGGTTTATACATAATTACATATTTTGTGATAATTTTCAATGGAAAAGAAAGTGCTTCAGTTACTTTTATCATTTAAAATGCCAACAGATTTCGGTAATTTCAAACGTGTGAAATTGGAAGCTATTTTTGTAATTTGAACTGTGGACAAATTCAGCCGCCAACGTAACAAAATAAAATTTTGGATGCTTTAAAGAGCTACCTTATGAAATCGCAGTGGGTGTCATAATACAGTCGTTAAAGCACCAAATTAAAAAAAAAATTAATTAAGAAGAGTTTATTGAGAAGAGCTATAAAAATTTTCAATATCAATTAAATTTTTTTAAAAACGACAAATTCCTTAGCTTATTGTTAGTAAAATTCTGTGCAAAATAAATTTAAAATTTTCGAAATTATGTATTCCTGTTTTAAAAAATTGAATAGGGAAATTTTAGAGGGCTCTTCCTTATTTTGAATATTTTTTCTTATTTTTTATGCAGGGAATGCAAATTTTTGGGGTATTTTGTTTTCCATTTAAAATTCTTTTATTTTATTAAAGTACCTACCCTCTTGTTCGGTGAATATAATGACAAAATTTGTAATTATAATTGGTCGAACGATTGATCCGACTGATTCTAATTATAAATTCGGCGATTCTCTTTTAAACACGTTATATCAAGTTAAAATTTACAATTTATATCTTTAAGAACTTTAACAACTCTAAGATAGGACTTCTATAATAAATCGTCAAAACTAGGTTTGCATTAACAAATAAGTTAATAAGATTAAGGTCGAACCTCATGAAAAAAAGTAAAAATAAATTTTGCACCGCTAAGTATCTGCGGCATGCTCATGTTTTGAGTCATAATTGTCTCGTAAATCTATTTTCAGAAGCTGTTCGACTTTATTTATGCGTTGTTAAGCTAATTACTTTTCTTCAAGTAACAACGTCCTGTATTATTGTGTTTACCTACACGCGTCAGGCGCCACGTAAACAAAACTCTTTGTACTTTTTTTTTCGAATTGAAGTAAAAAGCAAGTTTGTCATACCTAGATTAAATAATAAGCGAAATTTATTATGTCAAATTTTTTATACAATTTTATTCAAAAAAAATACATAGTAAAAGTAGTACAATAATAAGTTATTAAATTTCCGGATTTGATTTAACTTTTTTTAATAAAATAATTTTTGCTTTGCTGGTGCATGGAAAGTTTTGTTCAGAGTGCATTGACTTAAGGATGGCATACTTCTCCGTAATCAGATCCTGTGTGAAACAAATTTTATCGATAATCCAAGCACGTTCCTTGCATATATGCGATGAAGAGCAAATTTAACAGAAGAAAAAACATTCAGATATGTAAACGCATTGCAATAACGTATCTGCTTACGCAGAGGAGCGCGAGGTTTTATTTCGTCTGCATGTAACGCGGTGATTTTCGAGAGCCGTGAAATGGCACTTTCATGAATGAAGCTAGTGTAGGAGAAAGCAAGACATGCGTGACCCTAGACAAGGTAGGCGACAAGTGCTAATAAACATTTGCAACAACATTAATAAGTGTACAAACATGAAATGGCGCCACAAGCCTACTCTCTGAGTGGGCATAATCATTAACTTATGCTGATTCCTATTTATACTTTTATTATTTAACGGCCTACGACCGACCGAAAATGAAAACGCAAAACTACGTATAATTTCTTTCGTGTAGGTTTATTTAAATAAATGAGATATGTAAACTAAAATGTTTACTATGAAAAGATAAATAGAGTATAATTAAATGTTAAATTACGTTCTGATTCTTTAAGTGGTAAAAAGTGTAACATTCAATTTTTTTATATTTTAAAATTTACAGAAACATACTCCTATTTAGTTTCCGAATGTTAACATAACATAATGTACTAGTACATGTATTTTGTCTTTTTTTCAAAAGAAACATAAGAATTATTTAATTTTAAACATAAGAACCAACGACGAACTGCTATATAACTTTATTTCAAAAGAAAAAGAACGTGTAATAAAAAATAGCTTAATGTTACAATTATTTATTACAGCGTTTCTCAATTTGTAAGTTTTGTCATATATCAGGAGAGTCGTAAAGTACACTCAAAAAGGTATGAAAACAATAGTAAGAATACATAATATAGGACGTTGAAAAAATATCTACAAATATGTATTATGTTGCGTTTCATGATATTCCCTAAGAAGCAATTTACAGAGTTCATCACATTATCATTTGTCAATCCGCATTCTGATATGTATTTAACATTTTGTTGAAGTTTATAACTAATAACCAAATAAATTAGATTTGTATATATTTTTAGTTTCAAATGTTTACGGATACGAATTTTTATAGGCGGAATTTTTCACTTTATGTATCTCCGCACTAAGAACAACAAATATTAAAACAGAAATTGCAACAAATGAAAAAAGAAATTCCCAACATCTTTATAGAATACAGTGACCGCCAAAAAGTTCGCACCATATGGGAAAAATTTTTATTATTGATTTTTCTAAAAAAAAACTTTTTGCGCCAATAGTTTGTGCATGTTCGATAAACAAATATAAGCAGGACAGATCCGGTGAACAATTTTTAGTGTAGCTAAAAATGGCACCTATTTAAAATAAGAAAATTAAAAAAGTGTTATAATTTGAAATTATTGGACATATTAGACAAAATTTTAGTAGAATCCGATAAGTTATTGCAAAATGTATCGCTTGGTACTTAGACAAAATTTTCTGCGACATAATATTTCGAAAAAAAGTTCTTTATTTTTTCTGTTTTGTTCAAGATGTGAAGCGGTAAATGGGCATTTGGTGTTTAACTCTTAGCAGTAGTTAGCTTACCCATTTATATCCATAAAAAATATTTAAAAGAATCAAATTTGCTCTTGGGTTCTTAACTGTTGCATTACAAGAAAATTTGACACGATTTTTTACGTTTCTGGTGCAAGACTTTTTTTACCTAAAATTTTGTGTTATCAATATCAATTTTGATTTCTTGGTAATCCGATTCTAGTAACTCTAATTTAGCCTAAGCAGACCGAAAATTGCAAAAATTTCAAGCACTTTTTTATTTTGGATCCGTTTAATATCCGTACTTAAAAAATCGATATTTTTCATAGTAGCCTTGAAATACTTAAAATCGATTTTATAAGTGCAGATATTAAGCGGATCTAATCTAAAAAGTGCATGCAATTCTTGCAATTTTCGGTCTGCCTAGGCTAAATTGGGGTTATTAGAACTGTATTATCAAGAAATCAAAAATGAGAACAAACATGAAAAATAGTCTCAAATTTTCTTGTGCATGCAACAGTTAAGAACCCAAGAGCGGATTTGATTCTTTTAAATATTTTTTATGGATATAAATGAGTAAGCTAACTATTCGTGAGAGATAAATACCAAATGCCCATTTACCGCTTCACATCTTGAACAAAATTGAGAAAATGAAAAATCTTCTTTTTCTTGAAATATTATGCCTCAGAAAATTTTGTTTTGAGTACCAAGTGACACATTTTGCAATAGCTTATCAGATCCCACTAAAATTTTGTTTAATATGTCGAGCAATTCCAAATTATAACACTTTTAAAATTTTCGTATTTTAAATAGGCACCATTTTTAGCCACACTAAGAACTGCTCACCGGATCTGTCCTGCTTATATTTGGTTATCAAATATGCACAAACTATTGGCGCAAGAAGTTTTTAAAAAAAATCAATAATAAAAAATTTTTCCATATGGTGCGAATCTTTTGGCAGTCACTCTATATTTGCCTACGAGTACATTGTCTTTTTCTTTTTAACTTTAAAATTGCATCATTCAAAATTGATTGTTTGCACTTTTTTCTTTTCTTTAATATTTACTTTTAAAATATCAGAACTGTTTTCTACATTTTCTATTTAATAATGAAAAAAGGGAAAAAGACATTTTGTTTTTAATTAAAAAAGTGAACATTTGAAGTTTTATTAGAATCTGTACAGGCTGAGAAGGTGAGAATTCCCTCTTTAACGTTCTTATTTTTTAATTTAAAAAAATTTGTTTAGTACGAAACATATAGATACTATTTCAAAGCTTTTGTAGATGTTCACAAAAAAAAATTGAGCATCACATATAAACTAGACTTATATTTTTTTAAAAGGACACTCTATGTAACCTTATTTACTTGGATTCTAAATCATATTTCAGTGAGACTTTGTCTATAATAATGTAAATATAAAATGAGTAGTTCTTGAGATATTGGTATTTAATCTCATAAGTCTGACTCCCTAGTTCTTGAGTTATTTCTGTAATTTGACCATGCCTTGGCACATGTATGCTGTTTCCTGGCTAAATAAACATTACATTACATGCATATAAAGATCTCGCAAATTATAAAATGTGTAAGGCTAATTGTTTTGATTGAAATAAAAAAAAACAAAGTGCAGTTTAACAAAACCAAGATTTTCCTGTAAGATTTATAACTTTTGTGTTTAGTTTTTATCTCGGTTATGCGATCCTCAATTGTTTTTTTTTTGTGAACATCTACAAAACTTTAAATTAGCCCCTATAAGTTTTATATTAGATATTTTTTCCTCAACTCAAAAATAAGAAAGTTAAAGAGGGTAGGAATTCTCCGTTGACAGCCTGTACATACTTGGCGTCTATTGTTCTTGCAAAATCTCTTCACTTTACCTAAAGTTGTTGAATGTTTTGTGCTTTCAACAATGTAGCCTTTAGTTTTCTTTTCATATGCTCAATTGAGTGAACCTTGGATAAATTCAAAGGATAAATCTTTCTTTGGTGCGTACTGGAGTGTCATTGTTCTTGCAAAATCTCTTCACTTTACCTAAAGTTGTTGAATGTTTTGTTCTTTCAACAATGTAGCCTTTAGTTTTCTTTTCATATGCTCAATTGAGTGAACCTTGGGTAAATTCAAAGGATAAATCTTTTTTTGGCGCGTACTGGAGTGTCAATGGGCTTATATTTTAATTTTTTTTAATTCATCAGTATTTACTTTTTTAGCTACACGAGAAAATACCTGTGAAATCAAAAATCTTCAGTATTTCCACGCTTTTAGAATTCAAATGTTTAATATGTTCGTAGAAACATAATACTCATTTTCAGGAATTTGATTAAAGTCTGCCAAAAAGTATGTCGTAATTCGTAATCGTAATCACTAGGTAGCGGACGGCCGTTGGGCAGGCGAGAGTAGAGTCGTGTCGAACGGGCGAAAAATACATCGCCTCTACTATGTTATGTATTTTTCGCCCGTTCCCCACTGTCGCCTGCATAACGGCCGTCCGCTGCCTAGTAATCACACAAGGAAATTTTGTTAAAAATTGAGAATACAACTTAGAACGCGTAATTTGGCGATCCCATTTTTCTTAAAATCTTGAGCTGGCACTTCCTGGAACATGATTTCAAACCATATTTCAACTTAGTTCCGTAAACAATTATTCTGAGCGTTTCAAATTTCTTAGCAAAACATCGAATGGTTTAGATTCTTTTTTTAAAATGCCAACATTTCTTTTCTGTATTCGAATGTAAAGAAGAACAATTTTTTTTTCAAATCCAGAACTAAGAGAAACAATGACTTAATACAAAGTTTTGAGTTTTGACCTTATTAAATTTGAGTTTTATTACAAAAAAAAAACAAATATTGACATGTATATATTACACGCAGGATTTTGTCACAAAATATTTTGCAACATTTGGAAGAATATAGTTGTTTTAAACTTTGCGGTAGTTACTCCGAATTATTGCATTTTTTGTTTATTTGTAATGCTTTCTGCTAAAAAGCTTTGCAATAGCCTTAATGGTCTGCAAATATTCTTAATTAAATTTCCAGCGCATTTTATATGGTTGATTATTTATTTATGTATTGTAACGGTTATTTCATTATACTTCCTAGCTTCTTTTGCAGAAGAGTACAATTTGCTAAATTTAAAACAAGATACAACTCATATACGGTTTAAGCAAATACTCTGAGTTTTCCTTTATTTTTTTACAGGAATTAATTTAGTTATTTTTGTGCATAATGATAATTATCATTATTATCGATTTAATAATAACGCTTACATATTATTTAGTATTAAAAGTTCCTATTACTTTAAGTTTTTATGCTTAGTTAATAACTCAGTGTATATTATAAGAAAATTAATTTATTAACACTTATACTTATAAAGAATTACATGTAGCCTGAAACTTTTAAATTAAAATGAAAATTAGCAAGTATACTGTGCTAAAAAAAAATGCATGAAATTGTTTTAATTGCAATTGAATTGTAAAGTTCGAAATGTCGATATTTATTTCATATAATAGGTATTTAAAAGTAAATCACATAAGTTTCCGCTTTTTGAATTATAGATAAGATAGACATTGTTTTCCTATTTATTTAATATATGTATTTATTCGTACATTTAAATGTAGACGTTAGATATGTAATATATTTATTAACAAATAAATTTAGATCTAAGGGAAAAGAAAAGGAAACCCACATACTCTGCTTTAAATGGCTATGATAACTTTTAAAAGTCTGAGTATTTTAACTTTACTTTTATGGCGTTATTTATTAACTGTTTATACATTACTGTAGGAATGTATTTAATAAAATCCAAGCAATTACTTCGTATTCTTTTTTTCCGTACTTGTTATTTCAAGCTACTTTTCCTAAAATAATAAAATAATATAAACATCTCATTGGTCAATTGTTACATCTTACTAGATTACCCTCATCCGTACTAGTAAATAAAGCAAATGAAACGCACCACAATGATCTACGAAACAGCAGCAACCCTGATAATGTCCTTTTGTAAAAAAAAGACGTAACATCAGCAGAAGAAGAATAAGTGACACGGTGCCACCGGAAATCTTAGAGAAAATGATAACTGAGAAAGCCATCAAGAGAATCTAATAAAAATAATTTTTTGTTGTGTAAATAACAGGCCTTCTGATGATAAACATAAGAACGGAAATGAAATACAAATGAGAGGGGAGTTCTTGCACAAAGTAATAATTATACAACACGAAATACGAGTAAAATCTCAAGAGATTAGATTGTCATACTAATATTGCCTATTTAAAAAAATGGTAACATGTAGTGCAGTATTTATGAAGCACTACCAATACTGTATATAACAAATTGTTTATATTCCAATAAATTTTAAAATAAAAATATTGCAGATTGTTTAATTAAATAAATATGCTTATTGTATTGGCATTCCAAGTATTGAATTAAAAGAAAAACCGATTAGAAAAAAAAATTATTAAACCTTTCAAAATAATCCTCCGATTGGTTCTGTAAATTTTTTAAATGTTGTTAATCAATTTATCTTGTTTCGAAATGAATATTCTGTTGTTAACAACATTGTTGTTTGGAAAATAAATTATTTTCGTGTTAGGCGATAAGTAAATGATTCCAGTTCGATAGTATCCTGTATTGCAACCAATTAAATATTAAATCTATTTCTCTATTAGTTTTGGTAAATACTGGATCAAAATCAACTTACTGCATATCACTGAATTCAGAAATAAAAATTTCTATCAGACGTTATAAAAAAAAAGGTAGTTAACTTTTTTATTTCAAATGAATACGTATATCCTTTGACATAATACTTAGTTGACACTAAAACAAAGTGAAATTCTTTTCCGCTTATAGCATTTATAGATGCATTTTATATGATTTGTCACTTATTGAAATTGGATTATAAATAACAGAGTTATGCTTTGAGGCGTTTTTTAGCTCTCACCCGATATGTATGTATAACCTCCTGATTTTATATCGAATCGTTTAAACTCTAAGAGCCGTTTTACACTATGATATTTTTTGTGCAAAATTTGTTACGAAGTGAACGAGAAGTGCCAATTCAACCAATCAGAATTCACTGTGGTAGCTCATCTCCCTCACTTTGTAAAAAAGATGTTATCAAATTTAACAAGTATAAAACGGCTCTAAGGGCCGAAAATTTTCAAGAGAGTTCTCGCAAGGAATCTGTGACGCGTCAATTTATATCGCAAGAAATTTTAACAATATTTCTAGTCATACGGCTCAATTTTTGTAAGGTTGTTGTGATCTCAAGCAAAACATGAATTAAAATACCTAGTTGATTTTACTTGCAGGCATTTTGGGTTGTTGTCGTTTTATTGCGACACGTCAAAGATTCTGTACAAGAATTCTTCCGAAAATTTTCGGCATAATTTTCGTAAGAATTCTCGTACGTGTAAAACGGCTCTAACACAACTGTGAACGAGGCTTAAATGCTTAAATTACTTTTAAATACATATAAACAATAAAAATAATGGAGGCAGTTAAATATTTTAACAATGAGATTGTGAATTGACAAGCTAATTTAGCGAGTGCATCGTATAATTTTATTAATAATTTTTTAATTTCCTTCATTAATGTTCACCGTTTAGGAACTGAATGGTTTATTATTGACTATGACCTACACTGCAAGTCACGATGATTAAATACAACTTCACACTACATATCGTATGTACCGGAAATGCCCAGTTTGTTTTAGATATACGCACATGTCTATAAAATGTGTGATTGTTAAGTGACAACTTTGTAAGTTTCGTAATTTCCTTTTTCACTGATTTCGTTGCACATGTCCTCTTTATACATGTTTGAAAAACAAATAAAATCGTTGTAATACCTAGAAAGTTGGAACCAATCGTTATGGCTATTTAATTTTTTCTTTTAATAAAAGTGCTGTTCATATTGTTGAGAGCTGCTGATTAATTAAAATAAAACTAGAAAACTTTCGCACGAAGTATCAGCCGAGTGTCCAAAATAGTAGCACAAGGTAAAAAAGGACTTTTTTACATACGTGTTGTATACCGGTGCTTATAAGGATCCGAATGAAAAGCAATAAAATCGGTCAAATCTGACCCTTGTGGTAAACTTCCACAGCGCCAGGCGGTCACGCCGGTCGTCCGATTACTTTTAAGCACCAGTATATACGTTTGTGCAATAAAATTAAGCGCAGTAGGGTAGAGGGACCAGTTTTGGCCACTTTAAACGAAGTTTTCTCTTTATCATTGTCCTTACGTCACATGTTGAAAAATATATCCAAACAAATACGTTCAAAGGGCATAGACATACATTGGGAAGATATTACCAAAATTAAAAAATATGGATTGAATTTTATTTGGTACTGCAAAATAAATAAAAAGTTGGAAATGCTAATTTCACCAGTTGTGGCCACTCATTCACCACTTTTGGCCACACCTGTGCTCCTATTTTGGCCACTTAATTAAAAACACATGTTAATTAATTAAACACAAAAAGAAGTACACAAGATACAAGAAGTATCAACAATGATTGAATACAATAATTTTTATTTCTGCACGGCGCCGGCGTTATGTAGAAATAATTATTGTTGTTTTGATAGATAGTTAAAAAAATTGATAATATTGCTGAAATATTTCGATTTTATTGCTTTCCATTCAGATACTTTAAACACGAATCTACATTAAATTTTTCTAAGGCAATCTGCATTGAAGTTCCATTTGTTATGGCATCTATGCATTTATTAAGTGGTCCTTATCATAAAGAAAATTCTGTTTCCTTTCTTCAGTAAACCTTTTATTTTCACAGTTTTTCCCATCATTTTATTGTTTGGAATCTTTAGAAGATTTATTTATGCTGTAGTAGCACAAGTGAAAATGTGCGCAGACAATTATAGCTAATGGCCAAAACTGGAAAATGTCTATACCAATTTTAGTCACTTTAGTGGCCTAAACTAGACATGTTTATTTATGAATGTACTGGTTTTGGCCACCCACATTTCACAGATTCTGAAGTTTAACTTTAAAATATTTTAGAAATTATTGAAAAATTTTATATGTAATTGCACTTATCAAATACACAAAAGTTATAGGATTACTATTATAAATGAAGCAATTATAAGTTTTCTTATGTACTTAAGTTGCTTAACCATTTTCCTTAGAAAACAGCGATCAAGCTGTCCTCTACGCTTCAACTGCAGAATTAAACCACTATATCTTCAAACATTTGGTGGGAATATTCCAACTTATTTTTAGATTAATACTTTTCTTATTTTAACCATGAAAAATTCAAAGTGGCCACAACTGGTGCAGTGACCAAAACCGGTGCTTCTACCCTACTTAATTATTTTATAGTTTATTCATTTCAAAAATAATATTTTTGCCAACGTTTAAATCAAGATTCCGTTAAATACAGTTTTTAGGACACTTTTGAGGTTTTCATTTTATTCTCTCTCTCATTTTATTCTGACAAATTTATATTTTTTCTTTATTTCCGCAATTTTAGTGCACAGAAGTGTACACAATATTTTTTGTATAACCGAACAGATTTCACATTTTTTATCAACTGCTTTGTTTATGTTAGTAATTTACTTTCTTTCTGGTTTTTACTTTACTTTAATTTACATTTAGGTTATAAAATGCTTTGAAAACATTAATGAAACTGTTAATAATAGGCAACCCATTTTACATTTTACTCTTTATGCATTAGAGCTTGCAAAGAGTCTTTTAAGCACTGCTGTTGAAATGAACACTGAAAGAATGGCACTTTATAAACTAAAATTAACCTTTAAAGTATTTACTTTTTAGACACGGTTTAGACAATTATTGTTCCTATACGTCGAAATGCAGAGTCAAGATTCTGAATATCTTTTGTAATTGTTTTGGTTTTGATAAATTTAGAGTTTATTTAATGATAAAATTCCATTTTGTAAAATAAGTTTTATTAATTAAAGAGATTTCTGCTTTTACCTTAATTTTTTGTTGGGTACGTACTTAAAAATTAAAGTAACAGCATGAAATATGTTTCGTTGGAAACGTGAAAACTAGTGCTGCCAACCTAAATCGATTTTTTGGATAATCGGTTAACCGGTTTTGGATATCCGCGGTTTTGGAGAAAACCGAAAACCGGTTATCCGGATAACTCGGTTATTCGAGTATCCAGTTATACGGAAAACCGGTTATTCGAATATCCAGTTATTCGGATAACCGGATATTTGGATATTATCAGTTTCTTGGATAATCGAATAATCGGTTTTAACCATTATTTGGATAGCCGATTATATCCGAAACCGGTTTTTAAAGAAACCGATTATTCGGTTTAAATTTTTTCCGGTTTTTGCCAGCACTAGTGAAAACTATCATATTATTTCTAATTCATTCTTATTAATTTCAGAGGTAGTCAATAAGTGGTTGCAAATTTACATTGTACTACTTAAAGGTTTGAAGATAAAAAAGTGGGTTGAATATGAGATGTTCAACATGAGACATATCTTAAATAGAGAAGAGAGTTCTTTATTCGGTAGTCGTGTTTTTAGTTCAGAGCCATTTTTCTGTGTCGAAAAGGGAGCTGCACTAGAGCACCTTTTGCTAACTTCGGAGAAGTGATTGCAACAAACTAGTACATGATCTGTTGCATTTTGAGATGGTAAGAATGCAATATAACATTAAATACAGTAATGGCGAAAGTTTAATTGGCAACGGAGAAAGTTCAATTTAAAATTATGCAGAAGGAGCGACTGTCCGGCCGGATAAAGGACTGGTCTTTTATTAATCTAGGCGACCATGGTGTGATAAATGACAAATAGCAACCAGTTTGCTGCTTAATTTAGTCGTGATTTAGTCATCCCACACAAAGCGGGAATTTGGTAGTGCTTTTACAGCAAATTTGAAAATTTGGAAATTTGTTGCAAGTCGAATTTGATTTTAATGGATTTCTCGGTCACCATGTAAACTGCTAATAGTTTAATGTTTAAGTTGATAATGATACACAATTCAAGTAAGTAAATTTTAAACTCAAAATGTCAAAGTGACAGCAAAATTTGACAGAATTCTGAAACGGTAATAAATAAAAAAGAAAAATTCGTGAAAAAATGACTACATAAATTGTTACTGCAGTAACAAGTGTGGAGCTGTTATGTGATTGCAGAAGACTGCCATTTTATATACCATGCGCAAATCAAAATGCATGACCAATATTGTAATAAAATCCTCAAATAATTACTAAAATTGCAAACAACTTATCACGCGAAATAGAGCATGTTCTGTATGCAACAAGTTCCAGCCAATTTATTTTCTCGTAACAGTTTGAAGCATGATATCTCTGGTGGGACATGGGATAAACATGGAACATAAACAGGAAATTACAGTAAAAATTTCAACTTTGATATTTTACTATGGAAAAAGTTATGAATTTTCAAAAAGTGTAAAAAAATTTACATGAAATTGTGTTTAACCCGCATTAAAATCAAAGGCTTTTAATTGCACAAAACACAAATTTGAATTCCTATTTCCACAGACATTTTAAAGTTATGTATTAAAATAAAAGGAATCCACAACTCAACACAAGAAAAAAATTATTATTATTATATTTCGATTAACCTAATGATCTTAACAAAATTGAGAAAAACAAGAAATAATCCTAAATTTCATGGAGTTTCGGAAAACGTAATTAGGTGCTTTGCAACATCAAAAACTGACATTTACAAAGACCACTGTGTCTGTAAAACTGTGCCCTTGACTTTACAAACAAATGACTTAAGTGGTTTGCACCGCCTATAATTAACTTTTGGATTAACTAATCCTGAGTTATGTTTCATTAGAAGTTAAATATGTATATGAATTAAACGGCTTCGTCCTTAATTATTTGACCTGTGCAAAGAAAGTTATGGTTAAATTTTAACTAGAACTTAACCACAAGCGGTGGCCGTTAGTGACATGTGTGTATGATGGACAGTGGTGGTTGGCAGAGGTTGAGCAACTAAGTTTGGTAAATAGTGATGTGTATGTACACTTTTATCATCCTACAGGGCCTAGAACGTCTTTCAAGAAGTGTGCTAGTAATAAAGTGTGGGTGCCTACTAAAAATATATTAAGAGAAATATCACCTCTTGAACTTACAACTGCAACTGGAAGATCACATAACATTTCACAAAATCTGTCTGAAGAAATAAGCGTGCTTCTTAACAGTCATTCTAATTAAACAAAATATCAAACGGAAGTTTTTCTCAATTTTGTTAAGATCATTAGGTTAATCGAAATATAATAATAATTTTTTTCTTGTGTTGAGTTGTGGATTCCTTTTATTTTATAATATAACTTTGAAATGTCTGTGGAAATAGGAATTCAAATTTGTGTTCTGTGCAATTAAAAGCCTTTGATTTTAATGCGGTTTAAACACAATCCCATGTTAATTTCTTTACACTTTTTGAAAATTCATAACTTTTTCTATAGTAAAATATCAAAGTTGAAATTTTTACTGTAGTTTCTTCTTATACAGATGGACACTCTTTAAAAAAGTTAGGTGTTTATCCCATGTCCCACCAGAGATATCATGCTTCAAACTTTAAAAAAATCGCAAATTTTTAAATTTTAGAAAGTTATAAAAATTAAAGGACACATTTATCAGTATTATGAGTCTAGCTATAGTGAATACAGTAGTATAATATGTAATTGTAATTAAAAAATCAACTGTGATATACTATCCCTTCATCATAAACTTAGGCTACAAAAAGTGGCATTTGTTAAATTCCGTTGCCAAACTTTAAGGAACATTTTCACCTATAAGGAAACAAATAAAGCTTTTCATGCTAAGACACAAAATTATAGAGGAGGAAATGCTGAATAAAATGGGCTTTGTTGCAGTGTTCTAGCATAATCCAGTCCTAAGAAAAATAAGTTTACGTTAACGTCTGCAAACTCCCTAATTGGTGCGCGTTGCAAAACAAAAATGGTCCCCACAAAACGGGTTGAGATAAAAATTTAATAACATCATTTTTGTACTTCCAGTACATATGGTAATAATATATAAAAAAATTAAAGTTATTTAAAATGGTCAAGCAACCTTCGTTGGATCACTTCATATGGAATGATCCATGAGTAATCTTATTGCAGTTAATTAACAATTATTGTTCACTCATATTAGGGGTGAAATTTTATGAATCTTACTTTATATACATTGTTAGAAAACAAGAGCATTTACTAGCTCTCAAATTATTTTATTTGAATGCAGAAAGTGGTCGTTTGGTCGCAAGAGAAAAATCCGGATTCCTTCCTGTGGGCACAAATTAAACTTTAGAAACGAAATGTAAATGTAAGTTAAGTAGCCATTTTGCATATATAGATCCTACGAAAACTCGCTTTTATGGACAACGACCCCAATCACTACAGTCGAATATGTAAACAGCGAAAATCACAAAAAACGTGAAACAAGAGTTAAAATTGTGAATCCATATTATACGTTGTGTCCAAAAGCATGATGAAATACAACATTTTAAAGTAGAGCTATATAATAAGATTTTTGAAAATGCTGAACTATCATAAACAATTTATTAATGCTTTCAGCTTAGTTTTCCAGTATTTATAAATTTTGCATTAGGGGTACGATGTGACACATGATCGCGTTGGCACGATAAGAAAAGAACTGCATTCTATGTTAAGCTAAGTTTTAGTTAAGCGCCATCACACCTGGGCCACAGTACTAGTTACACTGAATTCACTGTCCGGTATTTATAGTACCCAGTTTCTGGTTTCGGAGATTTTTCCGGTGGAATGATTTCGGGAGGATAATGAATGTTTTATAACGTAAAATAAGGAAAGAAGCTAAGTAAGCAAATGTCTTAAAATAGGTATGTGGAACAATTAGAATTCTACAAACGCAAAAAAACCCATGCAAAATTATTTGAAAAAAAAACATTAAAATTAATAATAAATTCTTAAAAGAAATCATGTGAGGAAAAACTACAAAAAAATTATAAATATGAAGAGATAATTAATAAAAATCAAAGAAATCAGAGTGTAGAAGCAAAAATACAGAAACTTGATGGAATTATTAAGAGTACAAAAATCAATATACAAAGTGTTGATAAAAATACCTTACACACTTTGGCAGGTGATAGTAGTAGAAATCTAAACAAGAAAAAAATTAATAAACCCAGGTCCAATGGTTTTCGAAATACGGTTTCATTAAAAAAAAGTGTACGTAAGAATCAGTAACGCATTTAACACACTTTAAAGTTATCACAGGAAACAAAAAGATCCAGAGGAATTAGACCCTTGTTCTCGAACGTCCCGGAGCGTCTTCGAAGAACCCTTGACGTGGACTATCGCCGTCTAGGCGGTGACGTCACGACTTCGCCTCTCTGTTTCGTCACAAAGCGTTAAACTCAAGTATGTCACAAATGGCTCATCTAAATATCAACCAATTATATATTATTGAAATCAGGAAAAAATTATCTTTAATTTTCGTGATCAATATACAGGTGTAGGTACCGTTAAAGAAAACATAAATTGCATTTTTTTCTCCACTTTGTGATGCGCTCTTTTTTTTGTGTTAATTAAAAGATAATAAGCACGAAACCCTACAACTTTTGCAGTTCAAGTTTTTCTCTAGCTCTCTACAGGATGTAAAAATATTGTATCCTAACGACAACTAAATCAATTTGTAACTCAAGCTAGGTTGACACGATCCAAGAGTACTTGGAATACAACTTGGACCCAGTACACTTGTACAAGTGCACTTGGTTCCACGGTTATAGCAAATAAAACTGGGTTGCTACGATCCAAACATACTTAGATCTAGTATAGTTTGATGCTGCGCACGCATTACTTGGTCATTGCTGAAATCATTTTAACAATTATTCATAAAAGTTCATTTTGAGAGGAAAATTACATCAAAATTGACTTGGACAGCAGCCAACATAGGGGAAAGACGGATAAAGTGGACATGATACCCTTAAATCATTTATATAAATGAATCTTTTCCTGAAATGACCTATTAAAAAAACGTAATTGTCAAAACATACTTTAATCTATGAAAACAAATTTTTATCATAGATATTTGCTGATAACTTATTTAGTATAGATAGATCAAAAACGTAGATGCGAATGGTCCACTTTGCCTTACCGAGTTGGGGAAAGTGGACCACCCAGTCCGTTAAAGCGGTCATAATAAAAAATAAAATAAATTTTACCCCAAAGGTGTGTGGAAATAATAAGACAATAAAAATATAAATTTTATTGAAAATAAAATTGTTGAAAAAACAAATATGTAATAAAAAATGTTACAATTTACATGTCAAATAAAATTTAATTCTTCATTTAATTCACTGTGTTCACTTTAGCTGTTTCTTGGAGGTCTTTAATGTATGAACTAGAAGTTAATATCGCAAGTTTTCCCTTTATTTTTACTATTGTTTCTTATTTTACCTTCAAATTTTGCTTTTGGTAATGGCTTTACATCAACCGGAGACATAATTTTGTTTACTAGTTGATGGTCCATCATAAATAAAAATTGGTTCTTCTTGCTGAGATTGTTTCTTTGCAGGCGTTTCTGAATCTTGTAAATCTACAAATTGTAGACTTCTATAAAATTTTCTGAAATTTTTCTTGTGCTTGAATTTGTGTCGGATTATTGCCAACAGAAGCTTCGTTGTCAGTTGTTAATGATGGGGCAAATTCAAAATATGGAAAAATAAACCTGTCAAGAAATACAATGTCCGAAGCACGAAATCCACTAATTGCATTTGAAAAGTTGGTAAAGTGGACAGATGGACTGATTTACTCCATCACTTATCGGACCCTAGGTGTACAAACATTACATTACATTATATTTATCGTAAAAAGCAATGATTAAACCCAATGAGTGTTATACTAAAAATGTAACCAAATACCTAAAAAATCAACGAGTATAACAAAAGAAACAAAACAATTAATATATTTGTTATTAGAGCTTACATTAAGAGCACAAAATCTTACCTGCTTCCACATTTGCACTCCTTTTAATGAAAACAACAGAAATTGGTGGGAAGCACTTTTTAGTTCAGCGACCTCTATTATGATAGAAGAGTATCTGCATAGTACAATAATTTGAATATAGGTGTAGAATAGTTGGTAAATTCAGTAGTTCACTTTACCCGATCTGACCACTTTACCCGTCTTTCCCCTACATTGATCAAAGTGGAACTTCGTTGTGATCAAAAATGGCGTCAAGTAAGAAGACGGGTAGTAGATCTTATAAAAGGAAAAATTAAAAATGGGTAAATGGATGCCTAAGGATCCAGTTCCGTACCCAAAGCTTCTTTTTTTTTCTAAATATTCTTTGAGCATTTCAAGCTCCTGTATAAGCATATTCGCAACTACTTCCACACCTTGCAAAATCGAACCTGCTATCTTACTAAATGTTCAAGTTTCACCTTCTGCGTTCTTGACGCCACCAACCATTTCACTATAAGATGGTTTTAGACCGTCCTTTTCTGACCAAACGTCCGACTTTGATCATTTCGAACCGACATCAATTGGTGTAGATAATGGATTGCAGGTCGACATTCCAAAGCGTTCTAGGATGCCCTTGACATATGTTTCTTGGCTCATTCTAATTTCATAATTGTTTCGGGAAAAACTAATTTACTTCATCTAAATCATGAATGTCAAATACTTTCTTCATCAACGCTCCGAATCTGTCTATTTCCTGCGAATTTCTAGACAAGACTAATATATCAACTACATAAGCAATAATTATAAAAATATTCTTTCCCTTGCCTCTAATGTATACACTTGGATCACTTTTCGTTGGAACTGTGCCGACATTTCTGAGTTCTCGATCCAAACGCTTATTCCAACAGCGTCCGGCTTGTTTTAACCCATACAGCGCCTTTTTGATGAGACAAACTTTGTTTCCAGTAGACAAATCACAAAGCATCTTCTTCACCTTCGTCACTATTCCTGGGGATCCGTACTTTTTTCGTACGATGAACGTATAATCGGGAGCCTCCAATCTCTTCATCAACAAATTCGTTAAGGTACGCTGTAGTTACATCAAATTGTCTCACGTACGTATTTTTACAAGCTGCGAGTGCCATTGCCAGCCTAATTGAACTAAGCCGTCCCACGTGGGCAAACGTTTCATGAAAATCCAATCCTGGACGTTGTGAGAAGCCCCGCGCGACCATTCGTGCTTTTCTTCTGGAAATATTTCCATCAGCACGGTACTTGTTTCTAAGTACAATTCTACTACCAATAGTAGCCCTATCCTTCGGTCGTTCGACGATGCCCCATGTGTCATTTTTAAGAATGGACTCATATTCGCTTGCCATAGCGTTCATCCACTCTTGTGACTCATTCATGAACCATTAATCGCCTGCTTGATAGATATTTCGGCCAGGAAGGAAAGCTCGACTACATCGTCATTAGCAGCCAGTGGTTCAGTTTCATTTTCTATCATACGGTTTTCCTTGCGGAGTCTACCAGGTCGCCCTGTCCTCGACTTCCGTGGTCTCCCTCGTCCACGTTTTAAATTTACGTTTTCTCTAATCGGTTCTTCGAAGTTGTCTTCAACGTCGCTAGTAACATCTTCACAAGAAAATCTATTAGGCAAGATTTCAATTTCCATTTCGCGATGTGACTCTGGTTGTCCATCTTCAGAGGACGATGCTAAATCTGAATAAAAATGTTCAAAAGGAACGTTATTGTATGTCTTCTCAAGAAATTTTACATCTCGAGTAATTTCCACTTTGCGATTTTGTGGAATCCATATCCTGAACAGAGCTGTGCCAAGTACTACTTATAAATACAACAAGCACAAGCACAAGTACAATAGTGCTTAATTGCACTTAAATACAAGCACAAATCCAAAAGTATTTGTATTTGGACTCGTGCTTATAAATACTTTTTAGTGGGGGAACGACTCGCTGCCGGCCAGACTATGAAGCATCAATATTTTGTCGCGCAGATAGGCCGCGTCTCTCTAGATATGTACATATACGTATCGCATCATCAAGGAATATGCGGAAAATAAAAATAACTCAGCGATAGATATATTATGTGCATTTGTTGATTCTAAAACTAATTGCAAGTACCTAACTATGGAAAAACAATCTCATTATATTCTAAAACTAATTGCAAGTACCTCACTTTGGACAATCTCATTTTTATTTATCTTGCGTTATTTTGTAAATGTTAACATTAACATTTTAATACTTGTACGACTGTTCGTATAACCATAAGTATACGCACAGCTGTGAAGTGTACTTGCGGTAATAAGCACAAGTATAAATACAAGTACAAGTACTAAGCACAATTGTAATTAATTGTGCTTAAGCACAAGTACGAGTCCAAAAGTGCTTGTGCTTGTAATTGACTTGTATTTGTAACAGTAAATACTCGCACAGCTCTGATCCTGAATGCCTTTGATTCTTCAGTATAACCAAGGAAAATTCCTTTCTTCGAACGAGCATCAAATTTGCTGTGATTCTGAAGATTCGACTGGAAAAGAAGACACCTTGCCGTTTCAACGAGAGTTCGATTTCTTCGCTCGGCAACTCCGTTCTGTTCCGGATTACCCGTTGCTATCAATCGTCTCTGCATGCCTTGTCGCTTCAAACATGCATCAAATTCAGAATTTACGTATTCAGTTCCATTATCTGATTGTAAAATTCTGACCTTTTTCCCATGTTGAGTTTCTACATTCTTCTTGTAATTTTCGAATTCTCGAAACACCTCGTTCTTGTGGCGAATAAATCGGACTTCACACCAACCAGTAGCATCATCGATAAAAGTCACGAAATAGCGTACACCTCCGTTTGATAAAATTTTCATCGGACCGCATACGTCAGAATGAACTATTTCACCGAGTTCTGTCACCCTTTCTGATTTCTTTGGAAATGACAGACGTGACATTTTTCCCTGCAAGCAAATTTCGCATTCGATTTTAGATCCACGGTCAGTGATGTCCAATCCCAAGTATGGTTTTATTCTTGAATGCTTCATGTAAATCTTTCACATTGGGATGCCCAAGTTTCTTGTGCCACTCCATCAGCGTGCCTTTTCGCCTTTTGGTTAGTCCTCCACCATCAAGACCACCGTTTTTCCTTATTACATCTCTGCGCCGTTTAACATCGATTTCTTCGTCCGAACATGGACTGTTTTCCGATCGTCTTTCATTGTTACTTGACTTTTTCTCCTCTTCACCAAATTGAACCACAGTTTCGTGTCTGTCGTTGCTTGAATCTTGGTCGTAGAATAGACCGTTGATTCGTTTCGCAATTATCTTCACATTTCCGTCGACGTCAATGATTTTCGCAGCTTTCTTTTTGAATAGTACTTTGTATCCTTTATCGACTATCTTTTCAACGGACAATAAATTTGCCCTCAAGTCGGGTACACAAAGAGTGTCTTTTAAACTGAATGTCTGATTGCGTCCTTTAACGCTGATAGTCGTTTCAACTGTACCTCTTGCATTTACTGCCGTTGTCGAGCTATTAGCTAACTTCAATTTGCCTTGATCGCCTCTGTAAATTTCTACGAATCGGTCTGCATCTTTGTACAAATGTGATGTGCATCCACTATCGAGACACCATTTATGGTCACGATTTAAATTTTCTCGACAAGAATTTGCTTCCGGTGTCGCGTAAAACGTCTCTTTATCGACTCTATTCGCATTCTGCCTGCTTTGTGAGGCTTTGTGTCCGAATTTGTGACATCGAAAACACTTCACTTTAGTCAGTTTGACAGTTTCAGATTCACGTTTCTCCGGTTTCCGAAAAAAATTCTTATTATGGTCTATCTACGGCATATCTACGGCCATCGTATTTGCCAACGAATCTTGACGACTGTCATTATTTCTTGCTTCGTATTCTTCAACGATTTTCACACGTAGTACCTCTGGTCATGGCAGATCATCGCGCATCTGAAGATTTCAAAACTTGCCGGAAGGCTAAAGAGAAGCATAATCGATAGGAGTTCGTGACTTATTTAACTCCCATCTCCTCGAGCTTGTCGACGGTATCGAAGAATTCGCCTTCCCTCATTTTTTGAAGTGTAAGTTGCTTTAGCAAAGTAGCTTTTCGAGCTGGCCCTTTAGATTGAAAAATTGTCTCCAACCTTAGCCAAACATCACGCGACGTGGAGCATCCCTTAATCCTTTTCAGTTCAGACGGGTGAATTGATAATATTATATCTGACTTTGCTTTATCGTCTCCCTCAATCCATATCGCCTCGGCTGCAATTGTTTCCGCGTTGCCATCCATAACTTCTGGCTTGACTTTCATCCCGTTAACGAACGCCCAGGCATAATTCTTCACTAACAGTGCCTGCATCTGGATTTTCCAGGTGTCGTAATTATGTTTCGTTAATGCTTCTATTCTAATTGTACCTGTCATTATAATGTCTATGTCGCTTACTTTTACTCCTTCGCCCTCGATACGAAAAACCACTTTCAATCACTTCTTGATCATTACAACCTGTTAGCGATTGCAGCTGGTGTGAATTAAAGCCCAGTTAATTTGAAAACATTACTTTTAATGCGAGTAAAATTTTAGGTACATGTAATGACAAACTTTTATACATTAGTTACATATGGTTACATATAAACAACAGCCAACTCTAACTTATCAGCTCAAGTGAGAATATTATATTTATTTCTTCAACAGATTTGTTAAGATGATCCAAGTAGGATCCAAGTAATGCGTGCGCAGGTCTGGTGCGCAGCATCAAAGTGCATTGGATCAAAGTACACTTGGTTCGTGTCAGCCCAACTAAGGATAGTCCACAAATGCTCGGGAAGGAGATGTGTTTTTTGTTTGTTATGAAGGAAGAAGGGATTATTTACTAGTTTTGGTTTTTATTATTGGTTTATTTCCTGTAGACCTTTAACTATAAATTACTAGACCCATACAATACATATACACATATCAACTTACTTACTTACTTTTAACGTTGGGTTTTGAAACGCGATCATCGTGCTTGTACGATAATTTTATTCGTCCCGTCAAAGTTCCAGGAACTTAAAGGTTGAGTTTGAGCCAACTTTTTTATACCGTTTCCGGAGTTTGATATGACTGAGAACGGAATGGAAAAAATTCTGCCATTGAAATATATGTAAGTAAATTTCATTTTTCTTGCAGTTCCTATTATCGTTCCTGCTCCCATCCTCTGGCAGTTGTGTACTGATAATTAAGAGGAAAAACTTAAAAGGACCAGGGCGATATATCATTAAATGCTTGCCCATTCTTTCTTAAGCGTTATTAATTTCAATGTTCAACTAATTAAACATACCTATGGTTATTACTTCTTTTATACGGAACTAGACAGAAAAATAATAAAAGAGTAAAAAATTATTACCCAATAAAAATGAACATAAGAATGCACCTGAAAAAGTTGAAATATGAAAAACTGAATAGAAAAGATGATTTTTAAATGAAAATAAAAAAATTTAAAATTATGTCGGAGCAGGAGTTGGAAAAAGAAAAGGGTACTGGAAAAATAAATTTTAATAGGAATAGTAAATTAACCCAGAGAAAGAGAAAAAGAGAGAGATATACTTTAGAACATAGAACGTTGAAATTGAACGTAAAATTGAAAAAGAATTTCTATGATTCTAAGATTCGTATCACTCGAGAATTTTATAAATTACTGCTAATAAGGGGAAAAGTTTAAACAGATATTAGTTAATGACTAATTTTATAAATTGGACACTGACTTTCTATAACTTTTGATGAATTAAGAAACTTAAGTCATTATTTCAATCATTATCTAATAAAAGTTAGGTATCTTCATTTAATGTTCAAATCTATCATACTTACATAAATTATGCTGTTATTTTGCTAAATTTAGTGCAGTCTCGTAAAAGATATTTTAGAAAACAGATCATCAAATTGAATGTTTATATACAATAAAATCCAAATAGACAGTGCAAATAATCTTACTGGAAAAACAAGTTTGTTTTAATCGAGAACAATATTTAATATTTATGTGCATGTATACAAAAGAAGTTCGTTGCTCTTTGACTTTCAAATTGAGTGTTAAATGAATACTGACTCATCTGGAAAAAAATATGCCTTCGCAATTTGGCACATTTTCCTTCTAACGAAAAAGGTGAGAATTATCCGGTGGAAGTTTGCCCCGACGACAGATTTGTTGCCCGGTTGTCGATAATTCTTTGTTCCAGAAATGGAGTCAGTCTGGCACCAGACGGCGTGTTTACTAACAGCCAGAAACTTGCCGCACATTTCTCTAATGCAAAACTTTGATCTGTTAGTCAGATTACCCAACGAGAACAAAATTAAATGGAAAAGTTACAATTTGTATCAACGAGGCAAAGCTGAATTTATGCCTAAGCTGAAATATTTAAGTACCTTTAAAAAAAGGATAATTTAAATATGCATCTACATCAAGTTGTAATGTTACACTCCTAATTTTTAAAAAGAATTTTTGTCTCTTAAATATAATGAGAGTAACATTTTCAATGTTTCAGTGTTCTTTTCGCGATTATAAAGCCCAGTTTTACAATCCTGGAATAAGAACGGCATAACTGTTCGCCGAATATCCTTTAATGTTCCTCCATATCTACGTCACACCTACATCTATTTCGTTATTCTAAGGATAATGCTTATCCGACGATTGTAAAATCGAGCCTAAGTATAAAAAATGCGGTGTTAAAGGGCGTTTGAAAAAGATGTGTAAAAAGAAAAATAGTAACTTGGCGCAACTAAAGTTTGAAAATTTTATTCACGATGCGGAACGATTAATTTAACATCGGTAGTATTAAGCAGGACCCGATTGAATTAGATGTTAATTAAGTTAGAATTAATGGAAAATTATGCAATTTTCAATTAGATACAGGAGCTAGCGTATCTGTTATGTCAGATGAATTCAGAAAAAAATATTTCGAATCGATTCCTTTACTTGATACTAATAGATGTTTAAAAGGTTATACAGGTGCAATAATTAAACCTATTGGTGTGATGGAAGTAGAAGTCGAGTATCAATTAAAGAAACCGAATTTGCAAATATTTATTATTAAAGGTGGAGGACCTCCGCTCTTAAGCTATGTACACACAGCGACACTTTTGTGTCTAGATCGAGTGTATACACCGAGTGTCGGCGTGTGTACAGCATCTGAGATCGGTGTCGCTAGTGCGAATTGCAGTGTCGCTAGTGTCGTTGCAATTCACGTGTGGACAAGCTAAAATGAGTATCGAAAAGCTTCAAATCTTTCGGAAATTTTTAATCAGTGTCGCAAAGATGTCGAAGTTCGAGTGGACCAGGACCAAGGAAAAAGCAAAGAATTTGATATCTCTTTTGGAAGGGTTTGCGGTCAAAGCGGAGAGCTTCAAAAATTTAATACAATTTTAGGAAAAATATTTTTAAATATCTGGCCTGTTGGCAGAAATTTTAGTGATAATGCTAATCTTTTTTCCGTTGGTATGCTGTGTCTCTTTTCTGTATTTTTGATGTAATTTCTTCCAATAAGTGGGCAAAATCTGTAACTGACGTAGGAAGAAAATTCTTGTACAATTTTTCGTCACCAGGTCTTAATTTACGGATAACGTGTTATAGCAACCGAAAATTTATTTATTTTTCACCGTCTCCTTTATCCACAACTTCCTTTTTCGTCTTCTACGATTTTTTATTTTTATTACGATACAAGTACCTACCACAGCAGCAAATATCTGTTCAGTAATTGTTTGATTCAGGAAAATTGCATAGGAAAACACTACCCACGAAATTCCTAATCTAGCGAAATCGTAGAGAGGTGTAGACAAACGCGACACTTTTTGCCGACACTTGAATCCGAAACTAGTGTCCGACACTACTCTATCTTAAAAAATTGCAGTACGTGTGGACGGTAAAGACACTGCTCTAGACACAAGTGTCCGCTCTAAGTGTCGCCGTGTGTACATAGCTTTAGGCAGAGATTTCTGTAGAAAATTTGAGCTTAATATTAATATGTTAAAAGACTACGAAAATGATAGTATGAAATGCAACAGACGGAACCTGATACTGAGTTATGTAAAGAATTTCCTTCGGTGTTTGCACCAGCAATTGGTTGTTTTAACATAAATTTAAAAATTAAAGAAGAAGCAGTACTTAAATTTTTTAAACCAAGACCACTTCCTTTTGCAATTAAAATTTTACCTTGCAATTTGAAAGGGATAACAATTCTATGCCCAAACATAGTGCAGTCATTATCAATGGCTAGTTGATTCCGTTTTAAAAAATATATATATTCAAATTGGGGTACTCCCATTGTTTCGATAATGAAAAAAGATGGTAATATAAGCCTATATGGTGATTATAAAGTAAACATCAATCCTGCTTTAGAGATAGATAAATATCCACTACCTAAAATAGAAGAATTATTTACACAGTTACAGGGGGGTAAATACTTTACAAAGTTAGATTTGTCCCAAGCTTATCAGCAATGTTTACTTGATGGACCATCACGTTTGTTAACCACTAGTAAGACACATCGGAGTTTATTTGTATATAATCGATTTCCGTTTAGGTTAGCTTGTGCACCCTCTAAATTTCAAAAAAATATGGAAATTATTTCACAAGGATTAGATGGAGTAGCAAATTTTTTAGACGACGCAATTATTACTGGTGCTTCAAAAGTTGAACATGTTAAACGGGCAAAATATGTTTTAGAGCGATTTTTGGAGTGTGGGTTCACAATTGAAAAATCGAAATACAATTTTTTTTGAAACGTCGGTAGAATATTTCTGATACAAGATTGACAGCAAGGGTTACATCCTTGTGTTGATAAAGTGGAGGCTATGGAGAAGGCTCCAGTTCCTCGAAATGTAAGTGAATTAAAATCATTTTTGGGCTTAATTAATTACTATAATAAATTCATTCCGAACAGAGCTTAGTTACTGAAGCTCTTATATGAACTGTTACGAGATAATGTTAAATTCTTGTGGACTGAAAAATGTTATCAGAGTTTTAATGCGGCTAAACAAATTTTAGCTTCGGCTAAACAAATTTTAGCTTCAGCAAAAATGTTGGAACATTACGATCCGACTGCTTCGATTAAATGAACAGTGGATGCTTCTTCGTCGGGAGTAGGAGCAGTATTGTCACATACTTTTGAAGATGGAACGGAGGAAGACAGGAGAAACCTACAGCGTACGCTTTACGTACCTTAACAAAAAGTGAAAGTAATTATTCGCAAATTGATCGTGAAGCTTTGTCTATTATGTTCAGTATAAACCGATTTTATCAATACATTTATGGTGGAAAATTTACATTAGTCACCGACCATAAGGCATTAATTTCGATATTTGGTCCTCGTAAAGATATTCCTTTAATGTCTGCTAGTAGATTACAGCGTTGGGCCATAATTTTACCAAATTTTGATGAAAAGCTTGAATTTGAGAAAACATATTTGAGAAAACATGTCGGTGAAAATAATACATTCCCTGTTAATTGTGCTGATATTCAAGTGGAAACTCAAAAAGATGCTGTATTAAGCAAAGTCAAGACATGTATTAAGGCGGGTTGGTCAAAGAAAATTACGGATGATTTGAAATTTTTTTATTTAAAACAGTATCAACAATAGTCAAAATACTTTCGAATCAACACAATGACACCTACGAAGCCAGACACGCCACTTCAGAAGCATTTTCGTGGACTTATTTGCCCCTGAGACGAATTCACGTTTCTGCGCATTGTGTTGATTCGAAAGTATTTGGACTCTAACTATTGATAATGACTGCATTATGTTTGCACCGGCGTGTTCACTGACTTGTCCTCCATACCAAAAATTTCGAGAATATATCAAGTTTGCGAGAGCCATACCACAATCAGTCTTGAGCTGAGGTATTTCAATTCCGAAACAAAATTTTGCTTCTCCTAAATCCTTAATAGAAAATTCCTTACTCAATTTGCTTCGAAATGAATCTAATTTTTGTAAATCTTTGTACTCTACAAGAATATCGTCAACGTAGATTAAAATAAATATTTCTCTGACTTCATCTATACAGTCTGTTCAAACTTAAGTCGGCACTATTACTAACTTCGTTATTATAAAAGTTACAAAGTCGGTTAAAGGCCAGTACACAATTGATTTGCATAAAACATAAGACATAAGCCGTAAGAAACACATTAGCTTTGTTCTCGTTACGGAGCTATTGTGTTACAGCGCACTTCTTTACATAGGTCGAATTACTGTTACGGCTTGTGTCTTATGTCTTATGTTTTATGCAAATCCATTGTGCGCTGACCTTTAATTAGCAAACTAAATACTTCACTTCTAAATTCAGCAGAAAGAACTGCCAGCCACCAACAATCTGCGTAGTCTTCAGGTTTGTTTAATATAGTGTTACTTAGATTAAAGTATGTGTAATTACACACTAATAACTGATAATGAATACTCTTCAATTAAGCAAGTTAAAAGCAATTTAATAAGGGCCTGCATTTAAGATGTTTCTTCGTTGACGGCATTTATGTCGGTGAAATGTGTTAATAAAATATTTACCAAATTGATAGATCTATCAAAATTCGTAATAATATATAGGGCTTTCTATTTAAAATATTAAAGGTACTTGTTGACAATTGTAAAATGAACAGCCTGTGTAATTGCAAATAAATTTAACGTATAGAGTTTTTTTATTAGCGTTTGACATTTTTTCTATATTAAATGGTTTAAACGCCATAAAAGAAAACCACACTCGGTGGATATGTGGTATATGCAAGGATCTGGAGTTACAGACTTATTATCCATTCCTTATCTATTTGCTATTGCAGTAGGCCGTGATTGTAAGCCAGTAAGTTGGCTATCATGTTAAATTCCATGTCCATTTTGATGAAAATCTTCGTTAACAGATTCACTTGCCTCAATTATTTTAATCTTCAAAAGTTCGATGTCAGGAAGATTGTCCCGTGACTCAATAGCTCGCCTGAAAATCTTGAAACTGCTTGGTAAACTCTGCAGCAGCATCAATGAGAGAAGTTTCTGATTAATCTCGACATCCATTGCCTCGAGTTTATCTACCGTTTCGAAGAGACAGGCCACGTGTTCTATATATATACCTATATTCTTCGGGCAGCTTTTGTTGTGGCAATTATTTCAAAAGCGTAACCATGCGCACAGGACCTTTTGGAGCGTACACGGATTCCACTTTGTCCCAAACTTCCTTCGGTGTGTTACATACATCCACAAATATGTTTCACAGAAGCATATCTGATTTTGCTTTTAGATCTTACCTTGTATACTGTTTAAGAGCTTCGAGCTGTTCTATTGTCGGTGTTTCAGATAAAATTGGTTTTAGAATGTCACCCGACACAGCCCCACATGTCATTTTTTATCAAAAGAGCTTGTGCATGAATTTTTCACACATCGAAATTTTCTTTCGCCAGTATTTCTAATGGACCAAATTCTGCGAGTTTTCGGCGATACAGTAAAGCACTAATGTCAGTTTTCTGCGATGCAGTTCGTACCCAACACAAACGTGTATGTTGAATGTCTTGCACTAAACACTCGTGTTTACTTTTAATTAATCGTTTCCGATATCTATGGGCCCGTAACCTATTGAAAATTAGGGATTATAATGAAATACTCTTTTATATAAACTTTTGACATTACAAATTACAAAAAAAAACATTATTTTTTTATTATTATTTTTAAAACAACATATTCAAAGTATTCTTGATATTTATGAGAATAGGAAATTGAATATTATTCTCAACATAGTTAATTAAAAACAAAAAAATTCTCCAATTTTGAAAATAAACTTGTCAATAGTTATGATACTTACTAGGATAAATGACTTCTTCTCTACCTATTTATACCCAATTCATAGACTTAATAAATTTGAAAATAGTGGTCTTTATAAATGCATGAAACTTTTCAATAAATTACCTATGAACTTAAAATCCCTAGGCAAAGATATTACTTTCAAACAAAAGGTATATAAGTTTTTAGTTCAACTTAAACCATACAATCTTTCTGATCATTAGGATTCCTAGAATATTGTATTTCACTTTTTTATTTGTACCTATTAGTTTTAGATATAATAAGAATACTTTCTTTGGAAACCTATTGTAACTCTCTTTTGGACACTTTTCAAACCCGTGCAACGTGTGCAGTAGTTTTGAAATAAATATTATTATATGTATTAAGAAAAGAAATTTTTGTAGAGAGTAAACAGTGACAACAGTCACAGCTTCTTCCAAAAATGCAAAATGTATTTTAATTAACTGAATTACACACTGCAATGCTGACAATTGTTTAAACAGGCAAGACTACCGGGCGAACTATGACTTTTCAGTGTGGTACGGTGGTTTCAAAAAACTGAATAATATGTAAAGTGCAAGTAATTTTGCCTTACAGCTTTCGAAATAGAAACAGCGTTTGGTTATTTTAGACGCTAGAGAAGAAACCACATTCGGTAAACACCCGATACATTGTAAACTGTATAAATGAAATGAAATTAATGATTTCCACTTATTTTTTATTTATTGATAATACCAGTATTTGAATATATGTATTACTGAAATATATTGATTAGTACTGTTCCTTTATACTTTGAAAAATAATCAAAGTTCGGGCTGCCAATTTCCCGTGCTAAGCATAGACATGTAATCAGAGGCTTATATTGAAACTTTACGTGTTAAATCTAAAATAAAGTAAAAGAAAATCAGTTAAAAGTAAATATATTCCTTTTATAATATGCGAACATTAAGTTGGTGTATGTTTCTGAAAGAAAAACTCGTCTGCCAAAACATACAAATCTCCAAACTTTTAAAATGTAAAATATACCTAGTCCGTATGTAATCTATCCGGAAAAAGAAAATAATGCTACAACTTCCAAGTTTTGAATTTGTGAACGAAACAATTAAAATAGAGGGAAATAATTATAGTTGTATGTTTATGTAATTTCAGTTTAATTCTAAAAATTATATTAACGTCCAACTAGACTATTATAACAAAATAATGGTTCAGTTTTAAGTCACGTTAACATTGAAATAATACCCTAGGGCGTTATTTTAAAATAATGCCCGCCAGGCCATTATCATTGGAAAATAACAATATAAATTGTAAGGAATCTTTATTAACACAACTATTCTTGAAGACGGAAATACTTTTTCTCGTACAGTTTTTTTTTTTTTGAGATGAGTTCACCAAATCAAGAGCAGGTAATGGTGAAATTTTTCTTATTCGATAAGAACCTTTGTTTCTTGATAACAACAATAAAATGTACGTGCCGTTCAAAAAAAATTCGAAGATACGGGAAAACTTGTTATTATTGATTTTTGGAAAAAGGACAACTCGTTAATAAAAACAAATAAACATCGTTATCACATTTAGGCCCAGTTGTACAATATCAGTTTAAATTTAAACTGAAGCTTAAACCAATAATTACGATTATTTCAAGAGTTTAAGCTTTGGCCTGAACTTAAGCTGGAATTGTACAACGGGACCTTAATTGATCTTTTAAAAGGGAGAATTCGAAATTATCAAAAACAAAAAGTTGCAGCAATTTGAAAAATTTTAACCTTTTTCTTGTAGAATCAGTTAAAATTAATTTTTTCTTTCTTCATTCTTGTCTTAGCTTGGAACAGAAGTAAACAAAATCTCTATCGTATAAATCAAAAATAAATTGTATATGCAGAAATACAGTTAAAATCATTAATTTAGAGTATTGTCAATTTACAGCAAATATCGGAAAAACTGAAATCGCACATAGTCTGCAAGTGATACAACTCAAAATTTTTGCTAAATGTCGGCTCCTCAAAAATATTTAAAATGCGAAATAGATCATATTAAAAACACTATAATAAATATGCCATATCAGTCTAAAGAAGTTGAAGATATGATTATTGAAACATTTTTTTTTCAAATTTCGAATTTTCATGGAAGAAATTGAGTAGTTTTTGAATGCATAATAAACGTTTGTAAAATAGGTATCAGTTGAAATTTAAAAAATAATAAAAATACGAATGCAGGTGTTCATTAACGGAAACTGCAGTTTTGAGTTATGACATGACATTCTTACCGCCGATGTGCAAAATAATTAATTAGTATTTATTTCAGTTCAAAAAATGTTACAAAATTAAAGTAAATGAATTTTAAAATGACAGCTAAAAGTATAAGTATTAACCAAGACTAGTGCTCGATTTCATAAAGCTTCGTTAAATTTAATCAATCGTTAAAAACAATTGTTGCCATGCTTTTAACACAGGTATCTGGAATTAATCACCGGTTAATTAATCAACTGTTGTGAAACCGGCCCTACAACTTATATTTCATGGCCGGCCGAGATCTGAAATGTTATGACATCAGACATACATTATTTTTGTAAAATATTTTACATAATTTACCCTTTTCCAGTGGGGGCCAGTGCATACGAATAGAGTGGGCACAGGACAAGGCCGAAGCGTTCTGTTTCTCTCTTCGTGTGCAATAAACAGAGATAGCGCTTAGCAAGTGTATCGTGTGCCCCGCTGAATCGGATGGACCGGCCGCCGCTGCCCTTTTCCAAAAAAAATGTCATACCCATCACAATAAAAATATTTTAGAAATAAAATAAAGTAAACAGAAAATTAATTAAACTACCTACTTAAATCAGTTTAATGTTAAATTGCTTTTAAAATGGTAAAGGAAATATTGAACTGTTAAATGAAACAAGTCAAATAAATAATTTACGAATAAGTTCAATAAATCTGTTCTTAGTGTAAGCGTGTAATTGAAACTTAGGGAATTTATTCAATTACCTTCACCGATAGCATATCTTTCGCATTCTCAATAAAGATTCACATTAAGAAGTCGTTACGTCAGCGAAAAGCATAATCGTACTATTTAAAACGCTATTTAAAAATACGCTCGAGATGATTCACTTTTTTTATTGTTTCTTTACAATAATTGTTTAAAACTTGGTTGTTCTGAAATATAAACAACGGAGTTGCCAATTACAAAACTGATATAATAGGTACACCGTCCATAAACGCAAAAGCATCTTAGTGAGAGCAGCATTCTCTTTAAAAACTTTCAAAATATTCTTTCTCATAATATTATTGCACATAAATCTAAAGTTTTTAACTGCAATATTTTACCATATACAGGTTGTTCAGAAATTAGTGTGCAGCGATGTTCCTTGCATAATTCCAAGAAGAAAATCTTAATACAAAAATGAATTTTATTTTACTTTATTTTATTACTTTAATTAGTTGAAGACATGTTAAAACAACTTAAAATGAGGACAAACTGCAAAGATAACAAAAGCTTCTACACAATTATAATATGAACAAATTTTGGTCGGTTAAGCGAGTTTTTGGCGGGCAAAACTAAAAATACTCTTCCTAGTTTAAGAACAAACTATACAGGCTGTTTTCGGAAGTATAGCTGAAAACAAAACCTTGGTATTTACGTGAACTGGGTATACAGGCTGTTACAAATTCGAGACTCACCATTAGGATCTCGAAAACGGTAAAAGATACAAAGTCGGTTAAATTAGAACAAAGTTGAGTATTTTGGTGCTGAACAATAATCCGTTCTGAAAAATCTTCTACGATTTGTAGTTTTTGATATAATTCCAAAAAACCAAAAAACCTAATTTTCTTTTTTATTTATTTATTTATTATTTTTTTTTTTTCTTTTTGAAGTTATTAATTGTGGGAACATAATAAAATTAATACATCCTACAGGCACATTTTTGAGCTCTTTACGATGAAATCATTAGATTTTACTTAAAACGTTTCGTCTCGTTCTGACCATCATCAACTTCATTTTTTCTTATGGGCGCTTCATTGGATTTTGATACCACTGAACGGATCTATTTTTTCTGATGCTTTACCATATAACACACATCCTCATTTAATAAACTGAAACAATTATAAATGCAAAAAATTTTTGAAAATAACAGTGCAAAGAAAAGTACGGTATGCTGTGAAAACAAAAACAAAAAAAGTTTTATATACTTTCGGAGTTTTATTTCGTTTATCACAAAAGCATATTTTTGAAAAATGTTTAAATATAACATTAAATCTGGATAAAGATACCCATAAACAAATTCCAAATGCTACTTTCAATCTGCGTGTGATAGAACGATAAAATAACATCAATGTCGAAAACTGTTTTTAAAATTCCTAGTTGATAGGTCAAGGAGTTTATTTTTGATGTAAGATTATTACAATGCACCTCCAATGACAAATTCTGGTCAATAAATACCCCCAGAAATTTAACAGAATGAAATCTAGCTATTATAGTGTCATAAATAGTAACGTCTAGATTCATGTCCTTTTTATTTATTTTTTGATGAAAGTGCATATAACCAGTTTTAGTAGCATTCAGGTACAATTTATTTTGTACAAACCATTTCTGTAATTTCCTTAACGCACTATCACTCTCCTTAGCGTTAACAAGCATCAGCGTGCATTATCGAAAAATGATAGGGCCCAATACAGAGCCTTGCGATACACCCAATTCAATACCAATTTCATCTGAAACGAATTCTTGACGTACATTCTATGCAAGACAATTGAAATTCATTGATGGATACACCATAGGCAAAATTGAATATTTTTCACCAGTGGCGCAAATACAGAGTAGGAAGTTATCATTTTATTGTCAAAACATTCTGAAAAGTTCCAATAAAATTAAACAAGAAATGAACTAAGTTCCATCTTCACCAGATTAATCATTTTCGAGATATTCAGGTCGAAAAATTACATTGCTTCACAAATTTGAAGTTTGGTAAAAAATAAAATATGCCTGACAACATTATACAGTAGCTAGTTTTTTTTTTTTTATCAATTTATGAATTAAAAACGTATTCTAACAAGGAAATAAAGGACATGATACTCAATCTTAGTAATTAGCTCAAAACCGCAGTTTTAAAAATCGACAAGCCTGGCTCGTAGCATGTCAGTATGGTTTGATATTTTACTTGTCGAGCCACAATGCTGCTAGTGGATCATCACCGCAAGCACGAGCCAGAGCTTTGCTCGCTAGTCGATCAACAACCGAATGTATTCTGGGATACCCTGTATATTATACTTAAAGCAATCATATAACATTTTTACACAACAATACTTGATCTTTAACGAGGTATAATAGTTCGCCTAAAATGTTCTTATATTTCTCTTGTTTTTAATATTAGCTTGTCATTATTTGGACAAACTTGCAATTAAAAGGTTTCGCAGAATTTGGGAATAAAATTATTCCAAATATTTTCAATTAAGGCTTTTAAATCATTTAAAGTCTTCACCGGCGTTTTACGAAGTTCTTTTTTCAAGACACCCCGTAATGTCTCAGTGAATGACATATCTTATAATGTATTTATATTTTAAACACAAGCGGCTTAAGAGTAATCTATAAGGATGCTAAAAAATTATGTGATTATCAACAAAATTTCCCATAGTTTATTTGGATTACAAACTTGTGTAGATAGGCCAACCATTTGCAATAGGACTCGTAATTGCTTACTGCCCATTCACGTATCTATATTGAAGCAGTCCGGTCGCTCAATGGGGTTGCTGTCGATCGGATCGCTCAAATATCACCCGAAAATCGACACGTCAATGGCCACCTTAATACGTTTATCGAATCCTAATTCAAAGAAATAAAAAACTTCGCTTGTTTCAGGCAATTGACCAAATTATCTTATCGTGTTCAAAAGAGCTTTCTTGCAGTGAAATATACTGCCCAACAAGTGAAGAAAGCTAGTAAAACATTTAAAATAAATTGTCTTGTGGTGTGAGGGATATAAATGCAGCGTAATATGGGATTATTCGAAAGCCAGCTAAAGGTGGCGATTGACGCGTCGATATTCGGGCGATGTTTGGGCAATTTGTTCGACAGCAATCGTATGGGCGATCAGATTGCTTCAATATCGCTACCAAACGGAGAGTGGCGATGAGATTGCAAGCGATAGGCATTTTGATCGCATCAATGGCAACCTTAAAGGCGGGTCCAGACGTGCGTAACGTGTAATGTAATGTAACGTGAAATGTAACGCGAATAGTGTGTGTGGACGGCACTACGAGCAGTACATTTAACGCTCGCGCCTGAGCTTGCGCTGATCCATCGGCTGTCGGTTTTTACGCGAATACAAAGGCGCTCGCAGTGCTCTTGAACAAGATTCGCGTTGAGTTGTTTGTATGCCGTCCACACTATTCGCGTTACATTTCACGTTACGCACGTCTGAACCCGCCTTAAAAAGAACGTAGAATTCCTGCACAAAAAATTCAATTTTTAGAAGAGATTTTAAGGGAAGAAAATTGATTATTTGATTCCATTTTCATTTATTTTTGTTATGTTCTTGGGTTTTTTGTGAAAATGCAACTCTTTAATTATATTTAAGAATTACGTGAAATGTTTATTTAAAATTTGCTAATAACTTAAATAAAATTGTATTTAATTAAGTAAGTTTTTTTTAAATGGTTCAATTCATTTGTTAAGCGGTATATTATTGAAAAATTAAAATTTTGATAAATATTACTTAATGATAAATAAGAAAGCGCACGGCATTACAACATCAATAATGAATTAAGATATTTAACTGCACGTTTTCAAAATGTATTCAGTTTTTTTGAAAATACTTTGTATATGTGCAAATTCTTTTGAGTTTGAAAACGTATAACAATAACATTAAGAGCGAACATATTTTCTAGTCTGGTGACTGCAGTATCAAAATAAAATTCAACAAAATAAATTCGGTTGGAAATAGCTGAGTGCCACAATAGAAACTCGTTAAAAAGCTAGTATGTTATACCTCCTGGAAACAATACCATCATTTCTTGAACAAAGTAAATAATTACTTCATAAGACGGTTTTAATTGCTTTTCGAATCGTTTATTGTGTTCACCTTTAATTTGCTGGCATTTTAAACTGCAACCTCGTGATATTTAACCTTCCTCACAATGAAAAATTATTTCCGCCTGCCTCGCCTGGCATTAATGTTATGTCATCGCCGTCGTCTAGGATCACTTGAAATATCAAAACGGTTACAAGGCCAAGGGTGTAAATATGTGACCGTGACATTGTGCAGTGTATGTAAGTCTAAGGTCGAAGATAATTTTAAATGCATTAATATTAAATGGAATGACGTTGAAAACGAATTATCTTCTATTATGACAAACAAGTAGGTACTTGTGAAATTAAAGTAGAAACTGAATATAAAATTGAATAGTACCTATGTACACTAATAAAAGAGTTGCTCAGATAGTACTCTAAACATAACATAATTTACTAGTTTTTATGTACCTTCTTTATTATGATTAAAGGTGTATTCTTTTGACTTGAATGAAGTTAATCCGTTCAGCAAACCTGAAAATATGTGGGATTTGAAATAATTATGTATCGTGGTTGTGGAAAAGAAACAAAAAAGGAACGGAATTAAAAACAATCTTCCGACCAGACTAAAACATCCGAAATAGTTGTCATTTTTAAAAGTTATAAAAGTTGTAATTTACTGAAAATAAACTATTCTTTGAAACCAATAGCCTAAATCCTACAAATATACAATTTGATCGTAGCGTTCAGGTCTCCCATTACACTCTTGTGAAAAAAGTGATTACATTTAGTTTTTGGAGCATACATAACTTGCCCGATCAATTCGTACTGAATATTTATTCACTTTCAGTTTATTCAGTTGAACGCATTCACTTCGTTCAAATCGAAAGAATACACGTTAAGCCTCCCATACACCTGCGGACAAATTGCACAAACTGACGTTGCACAAGTTGTTATGCAAACAAGGTTACCCATACACTATCACCCATATACTATACGCAATATTATGCAAACTCCAGTTGCTTTTGTCGTGTACCTACGAAAACATGCCGTCTGACGACGCAGCCTGTTTAGCTATAATAATTGCTGTTGCTACCTTCTATTTCCAAGCGTAAAAAGAAATCGCAGTTATTACACAATGTGTTGCACAAAGCCCATACACGACGCAATAGTTGCACAACGCCACTCGTTGTGCAATTAATTTCAAACAACTTTGAATTTCTGCAACTAGTTGCACAGCACGTCAAACAACACTATACACTATACAAATGTTTGCACGACAGCCTTTGAGCGCAATTTGATCGCAGGTGTATGGGGGGCTTTAGGCATCAGTAGGCTTTTAGACGAGGACTGACGATCGGTCGCTTAAATAAATTTGTTCACTTATTTCTCATTTGATACCTGTTGTATGGAATGTATGGAAATAAACCCAGGAAGTTATTATATAGAATTAAAGAAAAAAGAAAAATAAATAAAAAGGTTCTTCCTCATCCTCACCCCAAAAACACCTTTATTTAACGCCACCCTTCACTAAGCCCATTACCTCACAAACTTCTAAAACTCTGTGGAATTACTTTTCAAAACAGTTAAAGAATTATATACAGGGTGTCCCGTGACGTAATGTCACCACTTCACCTGCGTGATAGATAATCAATTCAAACTAAGTGAAAAAGTCTAATAAAGTTTTGTTTTAAAGTAAACCGTTTCAAAAATACTGGGTGTTTAACGTTTAATTTTTTAGTTTTTAAAATTTTAAAGTTCAACTAATCATTTATCCGTTCACCTAATAATCAATTCAAACTAAAAAAAAAAAAGAACTCTAATAAAGCAAATCGTTTTTCAAGGATATGATGTTTCGTAATTTTCAGAATTTTTAAACTTTATCTCAAAAGGTGTTCAAAAGCACTTAGATCTCTTTTGAAGCGCGTTAGAATATGTTTAGCAAACAACGGGGGTCATTTTGGACACCTTTTGATATAAAGTTTAAAAATTCCGAAAATTACAAAACACGTATTCCTGAAAGGCGGTTTGCTTTATTAGAGTTTTTTTTTTCAGTTAGAATTGATCATTAGATCAACGGATAAATGATTAGATGAACTTTAAAATTTTAAAAATTAAAAATTTAAACATTAAACACCCAGTATTTTTGAAAGGGTTTACTTTAGAACAAAACATTATTAGAGTTTTTTACTTAGTTTGAATTGATTATCACGTAGGTGAAGTGGTGACATTACGTCACGGGACACTGTATGTATCGACCCGATGAGAAGTTAGCAATAAAATTCCAGCAATAAAGTTATAAAATTTCAAAACACTGTTGCCGCTAAAATAACGATCACAGATCAATAATACTTAATCCATTGCAAAGAGTATAATGTGTACATTCTCCTTGTACCAATAATTTGAAGAAATGTTTGATATTAAGTTAGAAACCACTATTTAAACCAGCATGAGTCACTATTCATGTAACACACTAAAAAAAAATGTTTTCAATGAAAATTTTCACGCATTGATCTGTCACTTGATAGTATTTTCGTTTTCGTTTTGCAGTCTGCAACGCTAAAATTATGAAATTATTTTGTGGCATATGTAGACAAAGGCGCATAAACTAATGCCTGGTTTATACAGTCACTAACAACTAAATTTAAGAATTAACCATTAACTATAAACCAATTGAAATAAACGAATTCTTAATTGTTAGTGAAATTGTATAAACGGTTTCATATCAGTACTATCCGTTAATTCCTTAGTTGTTAATTATTACCGTTCAGTTGTTAGTTGTTAGTGACTGTATAAACCAGGCATAACTCACGTAGAGACGTAAATGTAATTAAGAATCACCTCTCCGACTCATCTGAAACATTATTTTCATATCTATGTATTTACAGAAAAAAATATGACTTACAAATATTTCAGTTAATACAAGAAAAGAATAGAGCGTCATTTTTAGTTTCAACACTCCTGAACAATTTATCGAATGGCACTTACGCTAGTACGTGATTTAGGCGACGATATGGGTTCTATGTGAGAGATAGAGTACTTATGTGACGAATTGTGTTTCGGATTCATACCGGCTCCTTCGAATTGGGTTTTCTGCGTTTTCCCAGTTTGTAAGGCGAATGCTGAAGAAGAAATTAACATCTAAGTCGGTCGCAGCCGCCACCCCTCCCCGACAAGCTATGAGCTTGGGGTAAAAATGGGTGAAAAGGAAAAAAAATATGACAGACCAATTAAACGAAGGTTGGCTACGGCGCATACAATTGAATCTAAGCTAACTTAATGTGTGAAACTAAGTTAACTTGATATGTGCACATAATTTAGTTCCAGTTTTTTTTTAATTTCCCATTGGAAATTTAAACAAAATAGCAAGTGTGACGTACCAATGAATTCAGAAGGAAATGTGCCTGAAATGTGTCTAAACAACAAAAATCGCCTATAAAAAAATGAAATTGGTTCTGGAAAAACAAAAACGAATCGCTATAGAAATAAAGTACGTGCGGCATTCAATCAAGCCGAAAAAGTTGCTTTAGGAATGTTTTCACGGATTTTGAAAAAAATTCCAAAAATATGGTTTGAGCTTCACTGAAGAATAAGTCATTGTACTTCTTGAAGTTGTGTAACATTGACACTATAGTAAAGCTAAGACGTGTCGTCCAAATTTGATAACCAAGAGTTAGTAAAAAAATTAAATAAAATCAGTTATGTAATGATAATACTAATGTAATGAAAATAAGAGTTATTTACTGATTTAAGCAAGTTTCTTTCCAAAGCTATGTACACACAGCGACAGTGTCTAGATCGAGTGTATACAGCGAGTGTCGGCGTGCGTACAGCACCTGAGATCGGTGTCGCTAGAGCGAATTGCAGTATCGCTAGTGTCGTTGCAATTCACATGTGAACAAGTTAAAATGAGTATCGAAAAGAGGTCTACCATGCTTCAAATCTTTCGGAAATTTTTAATCAGTGTCGCAAAGATGTCGAAGTTCGAGTGGCCCAGGACCAAGGAAAAAGCAAAGAATTTGATATCTCTTTTGGAAGGGTTTGCGATCAAAGCGGATAGCTTCAATAAATTGAAGAATCTTTTCTGTATTTTTGATGTAATTTCTTCCAATAAGTGGGCAAAATCTGCAACTGACGTACGAAGAAAATTCTTGTACAATTTTTCGTCACCAGGTCTTAATTTACGGATAACGTGTTATAGAAACCGAAAATTTATTTATTTTTCACCGTCTCCTTTATCCACAACTTCCTTTTTCGTCTTCTACGATTTTTTATTTTTATTGCGATACAAGTACCTACCAGAGCAACAAATATCTGTTCAGCAATTGTTTGATTCAGGAAAATTGCATAGTAAAACACTACCCACGAAATCCCTAATCTAGCGAAATCGTAGAGAGGTGTAGACAAACGCGACACTTTTTGCCGACACTTGAATCCGAAACTAGTGTCCGACACTACTCTATCTTAAAAAATTGCAGTACGTGTGGACGGTAAAGACACTGCTCTAGACACAAGTGTCCGCTCTAAGTGTCGCCGTGTGTACATAGCTTTAGGCAGAGATTTAAAAATATTTCTCATAAAATTGCATTAAATTAAGCTGTCCGGTTTGACCGGGAGCCCTTCCAAAAGGGATATCAATTTTTTTGCTTTTTCCTTGGTCCACTCGGAGTAAAAAAAAAACTATTCGTTCATTCAGCTGACAGTTTCGGTTTACCAACTATAGTTTTTTACTTCGTCCTTAATCATATCATCAAACGTTTTATTCAATACTAATATTATTAGCTTGTATTTCATTAAGAAATAGGCCCCTGGCCTGCTGCCAGGAATTTTAGTGATAATGCTAATCTTTCTCCCGATGGTATGCTGTGTCTCTTTTCTGTATTTTTGATGTAATTTCTTCCAACAAGTAGTCAAAATTTGTAACTTACGTACGAAGAAAATTCTTGTATAACTTTTCGTCAGTCTTAATTCACGAATAACGTGTTATAGCAACCGAAAATTTATTTGTTTTTCACCCTCTCCTTTATCCACAACTTCCTTTTTCGTCTTCTACAATTTTTTATTTTTATTGCAGTACAAATATCTACCACAGCAGTAAATATCTGTTCATCAATTGTTTGATTCAGGAAAGTTGCACAGTAAAACACTACCCGCGAAATTCCTAATCTAGCGAAATCGTAGAGAGGTGTAGACGAACGCGACACTTTTTGCCGACACTTGAATCCGAAACTAGTGTCCGACAGTACTCTATCGTAAAAAAATGCAGTACTTGTGGACAATAAAAACACTGCTCTAGACACAAGTGCCCGCTCTAAGTGTCGCCGTGTGTACATAGCTTTTATAAATATTTTTGAACTAGGAAAGTAAATTTCTTTCAAAAGGTCATTTTACAAAAAGAGGGAAGCCACATGTTGACTTTCTTCCAGCTTCACAATTTTAATTTTGTCACTGTATGAGCTATATAATAAAGCAGATTCGTTTAAAATGAAATAACATACTGAGAAAATTAAAAGTTCACACTAAAAATTTAAATAATGTATAAAATGGAAAGTCAGTTTCAAATTTCATATTAAACTATGCATTAATTTATAAATAAAAGGTCCAGTGCTATTTACATAACGTTCTCTGACCAGCTGCCCTGATTTGTCTTTTTTTGTATTTATGTACCATCTGCAACAAAGTATGAAATTATGTAAACAATGGAAACACCGAGTGTGCGAACAATAAACAAAATTAAAACACAGTTATTAATAAAACAAAACTTATACAGTATCCACTTTGCCCGATTCGTTTCGTCCGGTGCGACCATTTTCAAGATTATAATGTTTTAAACTGAAACACTTTTAACAAACCTCGAAATATCCACAATATAAAAGGGTAAAAATATGTACATCGTAACCACATTACGGGTAATATATATCTTATGTAAGAATAATTGACAAAACACTTACCTTGAAAAATAAATCTTTTTTGGGGGAAAATTAATTTGCTACTGCCCGTATAGCACGCAGCGCGAACCCCCTGTATCGTAATTCTTCGTTGGCTGAGCAATGATGGATGAACAATATACAGTTGATGTCAAACAAATATTTTACAAATGGCAGAAAATATTTGCTTTGGCCAGGGTATTCACTTTGTCCGGGTTTCCTCTACTTGATAAAACATCGTTATAAAACACTTATTATTTTACTTGATTTAGAAATGCACATCGAGCAATAAATGACACAATATATTTCTTTACTATTATTTTATACTTAATACAGAACTTTTAATGGAATAAGGACAAAAAGTTTTTGATTGTACAGGGTGAATGACAATTGTACCGACAAAAAAACGCATAAGAGAATCGATGTCACAGAATACAGGAAAAATGTTTAAAAAATTCTTGTGAACAGTTTATAATTAATTAAAAAATTACCCCAAAGTCAAGCTCCGGCACTGCGTACGAAATACGGATGCCACGTTCTATAAATACGGCAGTAGTATAATAGGGCTATAAAGTTTTTTTTATTGACTCTCGCTTGCACACAATAGGTTTGTTCGAACCGTGCGAGAAGATTCGCATGCGAAAATGACGACAAAATGACGTAGACTCTTCTACAAAACTATATAAATGTTCGAAAATTGCGTCATTTTGACGTCATTTTCGTATACGAATCCTGTCACATGGTTCGAGAATCGGGCCCCAATTCAGAACCGTTCGAATCAGTTGGCCTTCGAAGTAGTGAATTATTTGACAACTCTTTGAGAGTACAACTTTGATGAGTGAATGTTTTGAACGGTTCGGAATTAGTCAGAACTCGCAGTTCGAACAGACCTAATGCGACCTTGACGCATCTCAACTGGTTTTATTACACGTTTAACAGCTGGGGAAGGCAAGTTTCTTTTACGCGACGTAATTATTAGTAATTTCTAAGATAACTATATGAAATACGAATAATAAATTCGCAAATAATTGTGTAAATAAATAATTGTTTGTTAATTCGTGTGGATTATTTACTAGAACGGAATGTACCAGCCGTTTCATCCACAAAAAAAAATCGCAAGGATTTAATTCTGGTGGTTTAATTCCAGGGGTCAAATGCACGGCCGACAGGCAGTTGATAATAAAGTGTTGTTATTTCTTTGCATGGAATAATCTACTTCAGGTAATTTGCTGCATGCATTATTTGTCAAGTAAATATTTTAGAGTACGTATTCCACGTCAGGCGTTGACCTATAAACGAACTTGTGAAATTCCACTTAAAGGTCAAGTTCACGAAGCCACGCCGCAATATCATGAACCTAAAAAAAACTTTTACGACAGCATTTATTTCGTTTATCTGCTCCTCGACTTTTAAATCAGGGGCGCATCGTTGTTTTGGGGCTAATTTTTGATTAATTATTTTTGGAAAACTAAAGTAGGAAAAAAATTAACATTTTTCCCATACTTTCGGACATCGCTTTTTATCGTGGTTTCATTTTATCGGGTTAATTAACAGTCACCCTGTATTGAATATTTTAGACACTAAAGAAGAAAATTGCATCGGTGAAGCAAGTAATAACTACTTTTTTACTAATTTTCTATAATATTATAATATCATTTGTATTATTATTAACAATCAATGAATTAATATAAATCATATTTGACATTTTTATTTCGACATTTTGTATATGTGTCTAAAAAGACTCGTTTGTATTAGTATCGCACAAAAAGTGTTCACTTTGTGTGTGTTTTTATTTTTGAGGAGAATCTCCAGATTATTCAGATAATCTGGCTTTGCAATCTCATTTATAAAATTTATTAAGACAGCACCAAGCGATATTTTGAAATTAAAAGAAAAACATAAACAATGTAATATTCCACACAGAGCTACCCGGCCTGAGCGAATTTACTACAAGTACAAAGTGTATACATACATTTTGCTAGCTTAGAGTCAGAAAAACATTAACTTATAAATTTCAGAAGATTTAATTTACTAAGGCGAACAAAATTTGTTGAACAGAATCCCGAAATACGTATTAAAGGAAAAATAACAAGAAATATTTTGATACACTTCACGGAAGTTATTAAAATAGTACATTAATTACCGTCTTCAGCAGAGAGATCCAGCAGGGCAAAATTTCCTCAACTGAAAACAAATTATTAAAAACTTAATTAATATAATTTTCTCAACCGAATTTGAGATATGAAATTTCGGCTTAAACCAACTATGAAACTCTTTAAATTAAAACAAAAATAAAAAACAAATAAGATTTCTGAATTATTGAAAGATTTATCTAATAAAAGCGATTTAATACGGTAAAAAATGCTAATGAGGTAAAAAGTCAAGATAAAATAAACATTCAAACTGAAAATTCTTAAACATAGTTGCTTTTGTAACTAATAATTTCCAATTTGAAGGAATTTAAATATCTACACCACGTTAATTTTGCCAATTATTTCGCCAACACAGTGGCATCTTCAGAACTAGGAAAATTCTTAGTTCTAAAGATGTCACTGTGTTGGCGAAACAATTGTCAAAATTAAAGTGATTAAGTATATTGTGTAGTTAGTCTGATACTATTTGTCTTAACATCATTAAAATTAGCAAATTTGTAAGGATCGTAACTCAATCTGTAAGGATCGTAAATCAATTATTAAAAAGTGGAATCCTGATGTTCTCTGATTTCTTGTAAGTCTCGATAATATCGCAGAGACTTACGACCTTACGAGTGAATATGTATAGAGACCTAGGAGAAATCATATCTTACAGAGTACTTCCAAATTCCATTATTGAATAATTGAGTTACAGACTTTCAGACGTTACGATCTTTATAGATATGAACAGAATCAAGACATAAATTGAAAAACGGTACAAGACTCAGTTCAATTGTTTTTTCAATAACCTTTTCAATACATTCAAATCAGAAATCTCGTCCGCTTAATAGAAAATAAGCTAAATTTGATCAAATTATGAAATGTACAGTTATTAGTTCACTATTGATTTATGCATAAAATGTGAAATCAGTGAACGTGACAAGTCAAGTACACGCGAATTATGCGCCCACTGTCATTGCCATCTTTACATTTAAGCTGAATTTACATGGAGCGTTGAGCGCGTCAAAACGCCGGGCGTACTGTACTCCCATTGGTTAGTGCTCGTTTCGTAAAGAGCAGTAACCAATAAGAGTACAGTACGCCCGGCGTTTTGACGCGCTCAACGCTCCATATAAATCCAGCTTTACTCCAGGCCTTTAGGCAGAAATTGTGACGTCACGCTAAAGAGGTTTGACGTTTCTCAAAATGCGTTATTTTATCATTTTTATTAGTGTTTGCAAAGAAAAAGTAAACAAAATTGTCCCATAAGGAATGGGGTAAGTCCATTTAATAATTATTTACATAGAACGAAGTCGTAAAAGATTTGGTCACTGGTCATTTTGACACTGGTCAACAGGTTTTTTTTTCTTACACTCTGTTACGTCTACGTGTACCTTATGTACTTTCTCATTCTAATTCTGAAAATATTTTCAAAAATTGGTCATCACGTCAGGTTGTTGAGAATTTTTATTTTTTTTGAAAATATATTAAATTTTACTATGTCTACAGATACTTTCTTTTATTAGTAAGTTAACACTAAATATCAATAGGTTATCATGCTAACGGACATGTCCGAACAGGATTTAACATGTCCGGCTTGATTTCTACGTCATAGTCCTTAAATCTTTAAATCATAGTCTTTAAACCTTTTTTCTCTGGAACCAATCAAATTAAGGATTTAATAGATTTGTGCGTATGTGGATATTACAAGACCCTACAAACGGGTTATTTAACTCAAATTGAGTCAATTTATGATAGTAATACTAATTAAACGTATTTTGTAATCGCAATGTCCCGCAATTTTCCCATATGTGTCCAACTTTCTGCCGATCACTGTATAACAGGTCGAATTAAGTAAAATAAACCATAATATAACAGAATAAGTCACAAACCTTATCAAAATATCTCGAGCCCGTGTAAATTACCCAAACAGTTTCTGCTGTGTGTTTAGTGAATATACAATTCATCAGGAAGAAAATTATATCATTTACACAAAAAGCGTATACAGCTTATTTTGGTTTCAAAATTTGACGTCAGGATAAATCTTGGGTCCCACATACAGTGTGGTGATAAAATAACGCACCAAGCGAAAAAACACCCTTAGCGTTGACTTTTTCGAAAAATGCTCGGACAGGTCGATTTTGTTTTTAAAAAAGACATCTTTTACAATCAATTTTAATTTTATGTCAGTTACCACTTTTGCGTCATGACATCATCGACACTTTCTTTAAATGAAAATGTCATTTGAAAGCACTCATTTTTCTGAGTACAAAAATGTTAATGAACCACTATGTTGCATAAAAAAATTTTGAAGAAAAAATTTATTGAAAAATGGAAATGGTATTTTTAATCTTAATAAAATTTCAACCTAAAATAAACTTTCTTATAAAAGCATAACAAAACAACTTAATAAAATTACAATAAATGCTGAAAATGTCCTCCACCAACTACTTGACAGTAACCAGCTCGTGTGTAAACGCTGTTAATGATTCTTACGATGGTTTCACGGCTAATGTTATTAATTTCCGCTCACCCGACTTAACTCCCCTAGACTTTTTTATGGGGTTGCCTAAAAGGTCGAGTTTACGTGAACAGACGTCAAAATTTGGAAGATTTACAAAACAAAATTAGGACGGAAATGAATAACATTAGTCGTGAAACCATCGCAAAAGTAATTAACAGCGTTTACACACAAGCTGGTCACTGTCAAGTGGTTGGCAGAGGACATTTTCAGCATTTACTGTAATTTTATTAAGTTGTTTTGTTATGTTTTTATAAGAAAGTATTATTTTGGGTTGAAATTTTATTAAGATTAAAAATTACATTTCCATTTTTTAATAATTTTTTTCTTCAAAATTTTCTTATGCAACATAGTGGTTCATTAACATTCAACAAGTCAACATTAAGGGTGTATTTTCGCTTGGTGCGTTACTTTGTCACCACACTGTATATGTTGTGCACGTTGTTAATTCCTTTCATATTCAAATTTATTTGGAATATTTAATTTAAAAAACTGGATATTTAAAAAGTATTTATTTATTCTGAACCAGACGTGATAGAAACAAACTCTTTGTTTTGTGGTGATCAGTAATCATAGATCAATAGGAATATACCATTATAAGTAAGGAAAAAAACAAAAAGTTAAAATTTGTTGCTCAGTGTAATTAACCGAATATAAAATAACTACCAAAATTGGTATTTGAATTTTAAAATCTTATGCGGTCTCATATTGTTCAAATTATGTTAGAAAACATTACTAAACTTATTATTGAAACGTTTTAAAGCGCAAATCAACAAAACAATGTAAAGCTCGTTGGTTTAAGTAGTTGGATCGAAGCATTAAGAAGACGGAATGGTCCCGTGAAAATAATGAGAACATGGTTACATTTGGACAAATTAATACCAAGACAAAGTATCACACAGATCTGTAATGATTTTCCTCGGAAATTTTTAACGCTTAACCTTATTTTAAAACTCATATAAATACATTTTCTTAACATTAACGCAAGGATATGTGTAAACTACAGACGCGTAGTGTTAAGAAAAGTAATAATATAAATTAAAGAAAACTTACATTTTTATTAAATAAGCTTGAAATTTTTAAGTGAAATAAATTTATGTGCTTGACAGTTACTCCTTTACTGTGACGTCACAGCTGAAAACATTTGCTGCCTAAAGGCCTGGACTACACCTTTTCCAAGTGTAGTTCAGAAAGTAACAGATTAATTTCAGACAGTGTCAAATGTTTTTCAGATGCAATAAATGAATTTTAGAAAGTATCAATTGTATTTCAGAAACATAAGATGTATTTCAGAATGTGTTAATTGTAGTTCAGAAAAATAAAATAGATTTCAGAAAAGGTGAATTGTATTTCAGAAAATATCATTTGTATTTCAGAAAATAATTATTATATATATTTTATCAGCATACCATAGTAAATAAGTCACACAATGTAGCATAGTAACCATCAACAGATTTACGTGGCTTAGTACTACTGTCACAGTTGCATTAAAATAAACTTTATAATGAATTTAACGGATAATTGTGGAATTTTTAGGGTGTCCATGCTAAGAAATGGAGTTCTTCGCTTATTACCATGCAGGCACTTACTTCATGTCAATTGTGCTGAATATTTAAATAACGAACCCGAGAGAGTTTGTCCGATTTGCAGAACTGATGTAACTGGGAGCGAGTCGGTCGAAAGAAAAAAATATAAGAAATATTACAATCAAGGCAGAGAAAGAATTGTAACGTGTGCCAACAGAGGGGATGATTGGGTGGCTTTCGCTAAAACACTGGGAATAAAATACAAGACTGCGTACCATTGGATACGTTCTGGACGTGAAGTAATGTTAAAGAAAGGAGGTATAAAACCTAGAGCACTCGATGAAAACGAAATAAATGTCATTATTGAATGGATTGAACAAGATTGTGGCCTAACATTAAAGCAAATAAAAGAAAATATATTTGAAAATTTTCAAAAAATTGTATGTATATCTACCATTGGAAATTATTTAGAGGGTAGATTATTCACAATGAAAGGAGTTCATAATCAACCAATTACAATGAATTCGGAAGAAAACAAAAGGAAGCGAGCTGAATATGTTGCAGCCTTAAATCGATATATTGAGCAGGGAAAGCAAATTGTCTGGATTGATGAAACAAATTTCAATCTGTTTTGTCGTCGAACAAGAGGTCGGGCTCGAGCTGGTGTGCGAGCTGTTCAACACCTACCAGCTGCAAGAGGTCCTAATGTTCACTTGATAGGTGCAATTTCTGCAGCAGGAGTTGTGACAATGGAACGTCGTAGAGGTTCTTTTTCATCGAACTCTGCTAATATTTGGATAAGAGATTTTTTGCAACGATGGCAGGATATGGGAAATCAATTACCTGATTTGGTGATTGTATGTGAAAACGCACTTTGCCATGCAAGATTCGAAGAAGTAATCAATAATACGGAAGCCATTTTGTTGCGTTTGGGACCGTACTCTCCGATGTTCAATCCCATCGAGTGTATGTGGTCAAAAATTAAGACATACACAAAAACCCATCTTCAGATTCCACAAGTTAGAGGCATTGGTGTTGTGGAGCAAAGACTTCTTTACTTGGAACAAATTGTAGATACGGCAAAAGACACAATTGTTGGGGGAGACTACGCCCGAGCAGCACAACATACAACTGTTTATCATGCCGGTGCTTTAGCAATGCAAAATATGCAAGTAGGGCGTTAACAGTGCAGTGCTTACATTTTGTTTATAATATCTTAATATCTTTCTTAATATTATGTAACGAGCGTCTAAATGAAAACCTGGTCAAGTGGGTTGTGATCGAGAATTTATCCATTGAATTTACATAGCAGAATTACTAAATGTAGCCTACTTGACCAGGTTTTTATTTAGACACGAGTTATGTATTTACATAGGACATACACAGAGACGTAATCTTTTTCTAATAAAACTTAATTAAAAATTATTTCTGATTACAAATGATGCTGCCTGATTTACAAATGAAATTTTCTGAATTTCATATGACGTTTTTTGTAATACAATTTACCGATCTAAACTATAAATACCTACTACTTTCGGAAATACAATTTATTAATCTGAACTGCATTTGACGATTTCTTAAATACAATTTACTAATCTGAACTACATTTGGCAATTTCTTAAATACAATTTACTAATCTGAACTACATTTGACGATTTCTTAAATATAATTTACTAATCTGAAACACAACTGAAATTATCTGAAATACAATTGGAAAAGGTGTAGTATTAAGATGGCAATGCCACTGTTCCAAATTAAAAGGTAATGTACGGTATATTTACGATCCAATCTAGGTCTGTGCAAGAAAGGGAAAATTGAAACTGCATCATCTCTTCTAAAAATTTAAACACTTTAAATAACACACTTTAAATAACGTAGTAGTAAAAGTACTTAAATGTAGATGAAACTATTTAAATGAATTTGGATTGCGAAGAAAAAAATACAAGAACACAAAAATTGTTGTACGAGTTCTTGCTGTATTGATTTTTCATAAATAGAGGAAGAGGGGCTGCCCTATTCTTTTTATATTTTTTAATGAGATTATCAAAATCTGATAGCTGGAATTATTTTAAAACACATTTAAAAATTTACATTAAAAATCTTTGCTTTTTCGTAATTTGAAAACAACACTATTTGATAATGTTTTTTTTTATAATTTTCATACACCTGAAAAAAGTTCTGAATTTGGGAGCTTAAATAAAAGACGTAATTGCATTAAGAGAATACATTATACTTTTGACAAACTGACATAAAGAGAACAGATACAAGACAGCGCTGTACACACTTACAACATTGTACTGTCCCCAGAGAATAGAATGGTTGAATAATTAGTGGACACATTTAGTCTATAAGCACACATACATGATGAAGTGGTTAACCAATTCATCACCAAATCTAAATCTTAAAACACCTTATACATTAATCTTATATTGTAACTAAATATAACAGTTAGAAGTACATTCAAGTATAACCATCATAGTAATCATTCCTTCTAGCGTCTCCTAGAAATATGAATAATGATACATACATTTTTTGCTGGAATTAACCCTTCCAAAAGGGCAATTACGTGCTCCTTCAGCCGAGAGAGAATTTCCAAATCGCGTACTGATTTTTACTTGAAACATTCAAGAAACATCTGAAAAGTTAATGTAAGTGAGGACTTGCATTAAGATTTCGCCGTTTCTTGAATGTAACTTTCAAAATCAATAGGGCCTAACTACGCGTCTTGAAAACTCCGTTTTTATTTTTTTTATTTATTTTTTTTTGTTTTCATTCTTCAATTTGAATTGATATGTTATATCAACCGATGTTAGCTTTAAAACGTTGAAAACTGCGATTTTTAACGTTCCAAAGGTGGTTTTAATTGTTAAATATGTCTTGTTCGTGTATTAATAGCTTATTGGCCGTTCTTTTAGCCTCAAGAGAAGTGGTTGATTAGTCCTCTTCTTTAACAGTATGGGGCCTTTCTAGAGTAATTTGTCAAAACACATGAAGCTCTAAAATGGGAGACTAAAAGCATGGGTGCACCACTCAAGCACTAAGGAGGATTACTACTTTTTATGAAATCTTTAACCGTGTTCATTGCAGAGTCGTCACAGAAAATTGTTTCCAAGAAAAATCTGAAAAAGATTTTTATGTAGATAAAAGAAGAGAAAATAAGTGTAACAAACTTACGAGTTTTGGCGATTTACATAAATCTTCTCGTTTAATACACAACGTGGTTCCCTTTTTTAGCGGCCACAGGAAGTCTCTCGCCTGATAAAAAAGGATTCATCCGCATGCTCTATAACAGCGAAGATAAATAATAAGGACTAATATTCATAAAGAAAGAAATTAACAATGGTATAATTACCTTCCCGGTGTAATATTTTTTGGCAACCAAATTTTTGTGTTGTAAAGTCGGATCCATCTGGAAAATATTACATTAAAAATATTAAAAAGTTTAAATAAGATTGAAACAGAAGAACTTTTTGTCATTTATTTAAATAAGAAAAAGAAAACTTTAAAATTTTCGTAAGTTAATATACCTCTGATTAACTAAGGAAGAAACTAATAATGAGTAATTGTAAAACATTGTTTATTTTGTAAAATTCTCAATGAAAATTAGGTACTAAGAATTATACCTTACATCACACATCTATTTTACTCGAAAATAAATCTAATTAATCAAGTGAAAAATTATTCATAAACTGCAATCTGACATTGAAGAAAAAATGAAACATTAGGTTAAAAAAGTTACATAGATTACTCTATAAATAATTTAAATGAAACTTGCCCATTAAGCAACGGCATAACTCCTCCTTAAGTACAGAATGTATGTATGTACAATCGAAGAATCTAATTGACAAATTACACCAACTTCCCACAAAAATGTTTGCTTTCCCGATATTTATTGCACAATCACCCGATATTAAGAATGAGATCATGGTTGTTGTTGATATTAATATATAACACCAGCATCTAGATAGGTGATTGACAATATTGGTAAGGATAACCTGAGGATGTAATAATGTTTGAATAACGTTTAACTAAGAGATATACGTCCTCAACTTTAATCTCATCTCAAATAACCTTCCTCACTACAAAAAGCTTGTAGAATCAAGCGATTGAAGAGATTTGTAAATGGGTTACTTGTTTTGCAAATCTTGCTGAATACAAAAAAAAAAACAATATGTAATTCGATTTTGAAGTTTTTGACCTCCTCTTGGCACATGACAATCTTTTTTTCCTTTAGAAGCAACAACTGATAGCGTAAATTAACTAAAGCAAATATGTGTTTGTATATTTATTTTAATCTAGTAACATTCTATTATCAAATATTCATCATAACTGCAATATTACCATTGGAATTATTCTTTCAAAAAATTCGATGTCAGTTTCCTTTACTCCGAAGGATCATAAAAAAATATTATTAATATAATTTATGATCGATTTCACATTACAATTTGCATAATCTACAATAGTTACTGAATAATTGCGTCCAATAAGCACACAAACAACGCAGCTGTGTGATTACATCATAACTACATTCGAAGAGAATCAGTTCTGAATTTAAATAACTACAATTTTTAATTAGGAGAAATGATTTAAAATTTGGGCAGATTCAGCAACCAATCAAATTAATTTGGCGACATATCGTTACCCTAATTCGCAAATGTCGTAACTCCACTTTTACTAATTTTACATGAGACGATAAAAACCGTAATGACAGTTTACCTATTAACTGTAATTTTGTTGTTGTTGAATTAGGTAATATAATAATACTTTTTTATTATTTTGAAATGATTCACACTTCACACACTATTGATTTGACCATGTAAACTGACGGATTTGCGATAATTTCTTATTCAAATTGTCAAGTGTCGGAGTCACGTTGTTTTCTAGAATGGCCTTTAATAATAGAAAACTGTAAGTCTCCGCGCTACAAATTTTTTAGTAGGTAGGTTAGTCGTTTGTTAACGAAATAGTGTCAAAATCTCAATTTTGACAAAAAGTGGACTTACGACGTTTGCGAATTAGGGTACCGATATGTACTTCACATCGTGTAAAAGTTCTTGGAGCATTTGTTAGGCCATTATGAAATTGGAAATTGTAATGTTACTCCTCTTGATTATAAAACCAAGTACATAGGTTTACATTTCTCGGATAGAACGAAATGCGTACAGAGTTTTTGGAATTCATACGTATCCATACAGTAGAATTACATGTCATCAATAAATGGCAATTAGAAATTATAAGGCAAGAATAACGCCAGGATGTATACATAAGGGATATACTTTTATGGAAAAAAGGACGACATCCACCTTGTTCACAAATATCAGACAAGAGCCCAATTTTCAAAAGCTATTTGTGAACAGTGAAATTCTTTAAAGTTAAACAAAGAAACTCTTAAAATAGAAAAAGAGTAATCTGATGAGAATGATATTAAAGAGCAAGTATTAGTTCTCGCAAACGTCTGAATTGCCAAAGTTTTGGCAAAAATACATGGAGGTGCCTCAGGAGGGCATTTAGATGTTAACAACTCATCGACAAGAGAAAGTTGTACTGGGATAAAAAAAGGACTGATGTTAATAATTGGTCCATCAGATGTACTAGATGCCGTGTTTAAACCTACAAAAAAGACTCGAGGAAAACTGCATCTACTCAATATCGGTGCCCCGTTCGAAAGAATTGTTTATTTATCAAAGCTACTTTGCACCAAATGGCAAACAATTTCTAATTGTAGACATATATTTAAAAAAATAAAGATGTTACAGCGTAAAACCAAATATCGATCGAGGAAAGATTTTTGCACTAAAATGTATCTTTTTAAAATTAAAAATTTATCAGTTTCAAGATTTTGCAAAGAAAACATTAAATAAATTATGACCTTGCTGTGGACTTTATCACCACTTTATATTCAACTGAAAATATTGAATTATAAAACGGAGGTATCAACACCTCATTAAAATCATAACTGTTTGCCAATTGCTAATGATTGATGTATTGCTAGACAGATTACCTGCATAGTATGCTGCAAGAATCGATTGAATTCCAAATCACTGAAAGCATCCAAAGCTTCTTCGGACGGTGATTCGACTGCTGGATTTGGACAATCAAACATATGTTCGCTATCACACATACAATCCTGAGCCGCCTGATACCGTCTACTGAAAGTCGCAGTGTTTTCAAACTCTTCCAAACAACCTTGATCACCTTTAAACATTCAAAAGGTATTAAAACTTTTCCAAAAACTACTATGTCACATTTACCAATGTAACCAAGTGGGCAAGGATTAGGTGGATTACAGTAAGCTGGTAGCGTGGTGTCGGCCTTTATCTCCTGATGGTTCTTCATGTTTCCTTCCGGCTTTAATCTCTGTTTGCCCTCACCCGCACCTCCGGACATGAAATGACTGCCCCAGAGACTACTGTGCTCCAAAAATTCTTGATCCCTTAAACTTGGATGCCAATTAGTATCGTCCAAAGTATCATAGTCCATTGGGAAAAGCTGTTCTTCCTCCAACGAACGAGCTCCTACAGGAAGACGTCCGTCAGGGAAATCAACGTAGGCTGAATCAACTAAATCTTTTCCCAGTCTGCTCACCACATCTCTGAGAAAGTCATTCGCTAAGAAATGTTCCTGTAAATGTACAAATGTATTAATCATTTTTTTATGGAATAAATTAGTTATTATTAACTAATCCAGATAAAAGACTACTGTATTGAGGCTGCTAATATACAAGATCATGGTACTTCTTTTACATTTGATAACAATGAGTTATTAACAATAGTGGCAAGTCTCCTTGAGCTATCTTGTGTCGTCTTATGATCATGATATTTGCTATTAATCTTCGCAAATTTCCGTAATTTATATATACAGTGACTTTCAAAAAGTGTACTATCGGCGTATCTAATAATGTCATAGGGAAAATAGCTTATAAGAAACAGCCTATCTTCTTTAAAGTTTACGCAACAAGATCGGACCGCAATAAATGTAACACCTGCAGCACTTACGCTATTTTTAGACAAATACATTTGGCGTTTTATGAAAGCTTATTAAAACAGTATTTCACGAGGGTTCAGGTATACTGAGCGTTCCATTTAAAAATTTTGAGAAAAATTATCTTTTGCAAAACTTTACACCCTGTACACATAATAACTGATAAACCGAAGCTGTTCTGATATTTCTGTAGATAAGATATTGCATTAACTACCTACAAAAATTCATGACGAAATGTTGATAAATAATCAAAATATAAGCGCTTATAATATAGCAATTTTTTAAACTTAAACATCAATTTCTTACAAACTCTTAAGTATAACTTATTTTTGGTTATTATCTATTCCTTATGCGCACTTTCGAAATATGTAAAAATATACTGGGTGTTCCATTTAAAAAAATATAACTTCGGTATGGCTCTCTGTTACTGAACACTCTGTATAGCCAAAAATAATTTTATAAACTAGAGCTCACCGAGTTACATCTTACTACGTTTGAATTTTTGAATCTTATATACTGTAGACGGTAGAAAAGACCGCGGCGCTCGGTGGACATCCTGTATAAATGGTTTCTAAAAACTCTAATCTACTTTTACTAATGAATTACTTTCAAGTGAGGAATTTTTTTCTTTGTTTAGTTTACATCTCGGTTTACATGTTCAAGTCAAGAAAAATCTTTTACAGGATTTTTTTAAAAGTAATCCATTAACAAAGTAAATTTTTTGAAAAATCAAAAATAAAAATGTTTTCCGTTTGATGCCGATTTTTTGACGATAGCTGTATATATTAATTAAAATAAGAAACTTAATATCACTTCCTGCTAAACCGGCAGTCCTATGATATTCAATTGTATTGTTCTTATAGTGTTCTTATGTTTAATTTATTTTTTATCAATCGATTAAAAACGAAAAATTTAAAAAGGGGACAATGGATTCTATGAACACTCAGCAAGAAATAGATACAGGCTGTCCCAAAACCCTGGTTTGAGACTGAAACAGTATATAGAGAGTCGCAAAAGAAACAACTTTTCTCAATATTTTTTTTTCCAAAAGTCAATAATAAGGGTGTTATAATTCCCTGAAAGAGGAATGAAACGTATTTTTCTTTTGGCAACAACTTCTGAATACATTAAGTTATCAAACTAATATTTAAAACTCAGATATAAAGCACCTAATTGAACATTTACAACGCTTTTGTCAGATCCTTCCTCCCTTTTAATGGGTAGTTTGAGGGAATTACTTTCAGTATTTTATGATAACAAAATGCAATGGACGTATGTTAACTTTTAAACCTCAATTACTCGAAAACGGTTCGGTTTATCGAAATGCAACAAGAGGGCTTTCTTGTGCCAAATAATCTAAAGAATATTCTCTTCGTAAATTTTTGATGAAATATGTAATAATAAAAAGTTAGGAATAAAATACTGAAAAGTCACCCTCTAAAACTACCCTTTAAAAAGGAGGGAGGATCTAACAAATACGTTGTAAATACGTAGTTAGGTGCCTTATACCTGAATTAAAAATGTTAGTTTCATAACTTTAAGGATCCAGAAGATATTGCCAAAAGAACAATATTTTCCAACCTCTTTCAGAGCTTATAATTCCTTTACTATTGACTTTTGGAAAAAAGAAGTATTGAAAAAAGTTGTTTCTTTTGCGCCTCTCTAAATACTGTTTCAGTCTCAAATGAGAGTTTTGGGACACCCGGTATACTTGCAGATAAACCAATTTATTCTGCTATATTACGTATTGATGTTCCGGATACTGGTAGACCACAAATATATGTCCTTTTTGCAACAGACGAATCTCTTTGACCTAATGCCCTTCCCATTTCGTTTCCAACTGTTTTCTATTACTAACAATTTACTAAAGTGAGTGATGACATAAGTGATCCCAGCTTAATAACAACACCGAAACTCTTTTCGTATAATCATTGTATTTGCGTGTCATAAAATTTAAGTACTGCAGGTGTTACATTTATTGCGGTCCGATCTTGTTGCGTAAACTTTAAAGAAGATAGGCTGTTCCTTATAAGCTATTGTCCCTATAGTAGGGAATACACGATCCAACATGTCTTAACACATGTACGCGCGTACATGTTCGCCGAACATCAACGTCACATAGTACCATACTACACACGATCGAACTTGTCTTAAGACATCTTAGTCCAGTTATCAACCAAGACGATGTCGGAAGAGTTATCTTTGGTGGCACTGGCGTGCGCTATTATAGTAAAACAAAAATACAAAAAAAAATAAAAATAAACAAAGCTGTGATAAGTCCCCAGTTTAATAGTTCCAATTGCAGGATCTACCACCACACATTTCCGGAAATTTATTTATTAAAAATCATAAATTGGCTGTTTCGAGGTGCTGTGGAAAAGAGTATGCACGACGTCGACGCACTGCATTGAATAAGTCCGTGGCGAACATGTGCGTTTGGCAACCACACGATCGAACATGTACGCGCAAACATCAACGCACGTACTTGTTTTCAGGAAATCCAGAAAACAAGTTCGACGGACTTTTTGTATGTGCGTACATGTTCGAAGCGTTTTTCGGGCCAACACACGCACGTTGATGTTCGGCGAACATGTATGCGCGTACATGTGTTAAGACATGTGGGATCGTGTATTCCCTGCTTATGACATTACTAGTTACGCCGATAGTACTACAAATGAGATTTTTTTTATTATCGGTTTTTATAAAAATTTATTGACGCAGAACGCTTCTCCATCCTTTAAAGTCAAATTAGAAAATGTCAGATGAAATTTATCTTGAAAGGTATACAGCGTGGACACCGTTAAATGATGAGGGCTTAAGAGTAAAGTACCCTTATTTTACAAGATACAGCAAAATGTCATAAGAATAAGTTGTTCAAAATTAAAAGTTATAGCTAAATATGAAACTGCGAAATGAAATTTCAAAATATTTCTGTTCTCCTTACCTATCCACATATTTTTTCTTCTTCTTGCCTTTTTTTGTGGAGTTATTTTTATTTATTGTATGCCTTACCCTTTAACAGAAATATATTTTTTTTAAATTTTTATCATTATGGTTTTCGTTAAATCTATTTAATCTATTTTTTAACTCATGTGAATTTGAAAAATACAGTGTCTTTCAAAAAGTGTGCTACAAGAAAGCACAAAGTTTCGGATCGCATTGATATAATCTTTCAGAATCAAATGAAATAATTGAGAAATAAGAACGAATTTTGTGTTTTCCTGTTCATATTATTTTGGCGGACACTTTAATCCAACCAGTATTTCCTAATGTAGTGTGTATAAAGAGTGGTTCACAATAAATTATGATTTTTTTATTTTTGAGATAAAAGCATATTTAGCTATAACTTTTAATTCTGAACAACTTATTGTTATGACATTTTGCTGTATCTTGTAAAATAAGGGTACTTTACTCTTAAGCCGTCTTCATTTCTCGGTGTCCACGCTGTATATCGTTCAAGATAAATTTCATCTGACATTTTCCAATTTGACTTTAAGGGATGCAGAAGCATTCTCCGTCAATAATTTTTTATAAAAACCGATGATAAAAAAAATTCCCATTTGTAGCACACTTTTTGAAAGACAGTGTATGTATATACCGAGTGGAATATGAATAACCTTTGGTGCTATAACTTTCTTACTTTTTCTACAATTTTAATAAATCATACGTCAAACAAAGTCGCTTAGAAAATGCCACAATTTGGATCGATTAAAATTTTCTTTTTGAGTTCCGTTTTTGACAGATGACAGTCAACTTTTTATTTTCAAATTGCATGCCTATTTATTTTTTATTCCTTTTAATGGAGATTTTTTTTCTGAATATGAAAATGTAAATAACCATACCATGAATGGAAAAAGAAACGAGAATTTAAGGTTTTAATGTAAAATTTTAAAAATCACATTAAGCAATAATAACGGTATGTTCTACATTTGCGAAAGGACAAGTGAGCTGTGGATGTCTGTCAGTCGCGCATTTTATTAAAATTTTAAAGTTATTGACAATAAATTCTCACATTTGTGATTAAAATGGATAACGGAGACTATGTGGATTTGATTGAAGGAGATTTTGAAAAGGGAAAAATGCTGCAGCTGCCTTGTCGCTTTATGGAAGTCGTTTTCCTGACAGATTACTTCCTAGTGCCGATAAATTTGGAAAATTGGTTCGAAATTTACGAAATTGTGTATCTTTCAAAAAACCCAAAACAATCACATGCGAAATTCAAGAACGAGATTTAGAACTAAATGTTTTGCAGCAATGAGCGTCAATAGAGATGTCGAATGTGTAGAGGGACAGAATGGGATTAACTGCGAACAGTTGCTTTATTAAAACTATCGTTACTTGATTTTTGTAAATTTTAACTTTTTTCATTTAAAATAAATTTTTGACTTCTCACTTTAATGTAGCTATATTCAGAAAGAAAATCTCTATTAGAATAAGTACAAAAAGATATACAGTGCGAGTCTCTAACTTGGAATAAATTCGGTAAAGCAAAGACAGGTTTTTTTTTCGGAAATATGCTCGGACACGTCGATTAGTATTTTAAATTGCGCTCTTTTTCATCTAAGAACATTTTATACAGCGTGTCCCAAATTTGAGATATGACGTCATCGACTATTTTTTTAAATGGCAATCCTTTTTTTATGACTATTCTTAAAGTGTATAATCAAGTTACACATGCGTACCAAATTTCAAATTTTTATTCCTTGTCATTTGAAAGATATTTAACAAACATTAACTAATTCAAAAAATGAAGAAATCTGAAAGTCAATAGTCATAAATTCGCTTCACTAAATGCTCAAAATGTTGTCCATGTACTAACTGACATTACCCTAAACGGAACTTAAACTCGTTTTGAACATTTCTAATTACTTCGGCGGAAATTAGCCTACACTCCTGTCTTATTCGTTCTTTCAACACCTCAATATTTTCTGGTTTGGTCTTAAAAACTTTGCTTTTCAAGTACCCCCATAAGAAATAGTCCAGCGGTGTTAAATCCGGAGACCTGGGTGGCCATTCAAAGGGTCCTCTTCTACCAATCCATCTGCCTGGAAATACATCATCCAGATACTCACGGACAGGTCTTGCAAAATGAGGAGGAGCACCGTCTTGTTGAAACCAGATGTTTCTATTTGGGACATCAGCTTCAACCGGATCAGGAAACAGAGTAGCCAAATTCGGAACCAGTTCTTTCTGTAAGAATTCTAAATATCTCGCTCCATTAAGATTTTCTTGGAAGAAAATTGGTCCTATTACACGATCACCAACAATCCCTGCCCAAACATTGACTTTTTCTGGATGTTGAGTGTGGCCTTCCCTCATCCAGTGTGGGTTGTTGTCTGCCCAATAACGACAATTTTGACGATTTACCTGACCATTTAACATAAACGTTGATTCATCAGAAAACAGGACGTTTTCTATGTTTAGAAAATTTCTGTTTAGTAGATCCATCATTTGTTCGCAAAACTGGAGTCTTCTATCCGGATCATCTTCGGTGAGTTCCTGGAGGATTTCCATTTTATAAGGATGCAATTTTTGCGCTTTAAAAATTCTTGCCACTGACGACTGGCTAATTTCGACTTCCCTAGCTATCTGCCTAGTGGGGACATGACAGTTTTCTTGAACAGAGAGAAGTACATTAAGTTTGACCTCCTCATTGAGCGCACTCTGACGATGATTATTGGTTTTTCTTAAATACCCGTTTTCCCGAAACTGTTTTTCAATCTTTCTTACGGTACTTTGCGATATGGGTGGTAAATCAGGATATTTCTCTCTGAATAAGTGAATGACTTCATTTTGTGTTCTTGTCCTATCTCCGTAGCCAATCATCATTAAAATTTCAATCTTGTGGGTTTCAGTTAAGTAAGGCATTTTGGCCGATTTTTCAACAAACGGTGTTTATCACAAGACGACAAACTAATAATCTCCTCACTCAATACCAGTCGAATGCGATGCTGCTTTTTTTACTAGTTCTTAATAACTAAGTGTTTTTATAACATTGTGATAAGACGTCAACCCAGTTTGACAAAAAATTAGTTATGACAAGGAATAAAAATTTGAAATTTGGTACGCATGTGGAACTTGATTATACACTTTAAGAATAGTCATAGAAAAATAGGATTCCCATTTAAAAAAATAGTCGATGACGTCATATCTCAAATTTGGGACACTGTTACAGTTCATTTTTCATTTGTGTGCTAAACACACCCTGTATATGCACACTTCAACGTTCCGGTCTATTTTTGGAACTCGTCGTTTTACGTCTTACGTTAGGTGTAGGAATGCATCATTCCTCGCCTGCGTAATTTTCCCAAAATTTCGCTCTAACATGTTTTCGTTAAAAAACTTTCAATTAAACGAACAATTTCCTTCCATAAAATTATCCCATCCTTGCTTAGGGTCGAAATCGCGTGTACGAGATGAGCTTTGTCAAACTTTAAAGAAGTCCTACTTCACGTCGCGTATGTCCGAAACCTTTGCCCTTTTCGTTGATTGGTCTTCACTGTTGTCAAGCAGTTCCGCCAGTGGTAAACTTGAATGTGTCTCTCTCGTTGATATTCTTTTCTTTTCCGCCGATCGAGAAGTATTCCGCCGTTTCAGTAAAATTTCGATCGTCTCGTGGATCACACGTTCTTTTGTTAACTATTTGATTGTGTGCCCGTTTCACCGAAGGGGGTGAAAGTGCATGTGTACGGCTATTCGCCGAATTTGATTGATCCATTTGGGGGACGAGAAAACCGCATCCCTTTGCGACTTGTGGCAGCCTAGGTGATAACCCTGGGTGAGTTTTTACGAGTTGCTGATTCTCTTGATTTGGCCCTTACGTTCGCTTTTCTTTTTTTCGTTTATAGGCTTTTAGTTGAAGTTGTTTCTAACGTTAGTTATTTTGGCGTTAATCGTCGTTCGTGGTCCCGGATCATTTGTGGACTCGCTGCTTTAACCGTTGAGTATTCTGCCCTCCGCCATCGTGTCTACGCCGTAACCTTGCTACGATGACCGGAAGGCTGGCCATCCACGGAAGTGCGTGACTGCCGACCACCTCTGCTACTGTCGACGGACATTTGACGCTGTGTAACAGGTCGGATCTATTTAATTATTATTATCAGTAGCAATATGCATACGGTGTTTTCAAGGTAGCCGCGATTGTGCACGAGATTTTGCGTATACTCATGTAACGATTCAAGTGACGTCATCGGCATTAGGATATGTAAAGATTCTTTTTTTTTATATTAGTTTAATTAGATTTATGTGGAGTTCGAACTCAAAGATATAAGATTCGTTTTGTTTTTCTTTCTTGTTTCGGTTGTATTCATGTATACTTGCTGAGTAATCGCTTAATTTTTTTTTTCCTTTTAAACGAAGAAAACTCTTTGTGTGAAATAAATTGTTCGTGCTTTGGACGTAACGTGTTTTTCTTAATTTTTACACGTTTTCCCTCTTTCAAAAAAATTAAGTAGCGCCTATTTTGGATTGGCCTTCGCGATTTGGATTCGAACCCTCCGTCCCACTGATGCTGGCTGGCGACACCGGAATATTCCGCTCCGGTGTTAAAACTTCTGCCTATCTGCACAGTTAGGTAGCAACACGCTGTATAAAATGTTCTCAGATGAAAAAGAGCGCAATTTAAAATACTAATCGACGTGTCCCAGCATATTTCCGAAAAAAAAACTGTCTTTGCTTTACTGAATGTATTCCAAGTTAGAGACTCGCACTGTATAGTGCAATTAAAAAAACAAAGTTATCTACGATCTGTCAAGAAATAGTTGTCAAAAGAAAAATCACAGCAGGATCAGGTTAGAGTGTTTTTAAAACGATTTTGTTTGACATATCATTGATTAAAATTGGATAAAAAATAAAGAAGTTACAGAACCAAAGGTTTTTTATGTTCCACCCGGTATATGTTACGGTCAAAATGATTAATTGACAATTATTAATAATTACCGGGTATTATTAATACAAACTAAATTAAAAGGTTAAAATAATAAATTTGCGAGAATTCATCACATAAACCGGCAATTCTTTATAATTCTAGTGTTAAGGTGGTAAATGTAATAAATATCAACACGGTATTATACTAGTGGCTCATGACGTGAAATTCGGCCATGCGCAATACTAAATATTACCTTGCACGACAAATGTGACATCGTGAGGCGTTTCGGTGTGTTTGCTATAATTTGTACGAAGATTTTATGTGTGTTGCCAATAAATTTCACAATGGGGGATTTAGAAATAATGAAGACACGATTTAACGATCAAGTTAATGTGCTTAAATCTAACAAAGGTAAAAATCATCAATTATTCACAAGAGATGAATATTACGCATTTCTACCAAAAGTTAAAGCAACCAAATACAAAATTTCTCACAAAACACCTGAGAAATATCAACGGTTGTCAAGGTATGATATTGTCAAAATTGGTAATGCAGAAAAACTTGTCGTGCCAATAAGAAACGAGAGAGATCGGATTATTTATTATACCTTTTTGGAGGAGATTTTTGATATAATTCACGAGACTCATATTTCTATAGGGCATGGTGGTCGAAACAGAATCATGAAAGAACTTAAGACGAAATATAAGAACATCACTGTGGAATTTGTCATGATTTATTTAAATCTTTGTGAACCCTGTCAAAAGAAACTGAGTATTCCAAGAAAAGGGCTAGTTAACCCTTTAAAAGTAATGAATTTAATTCGCGATGTCAGATAGATTTGATTGACATGCAGTCTCAAGCAGACGGTGATTACAAATTATTATGGTCTATCAAGACCACCTTACGAAATTTGTCCAGTTTAGAGCATTAAAAACCAAACGTGCCGAGGAAGTTGCGTATCATTTGTTGGATGTGTTTACAATATTTGGTGCACCATGTATTTTACAAAGTGAAAATGGTCGAGAAGTTACTAACAAAGTTATTGAAGAAGTCTGCAATATGTGGGATGAGCTTAAAATTGTGCATGGTAAACCAAGGCATAGCCAATCACAAGGCTCAGTTGGAAGAGCAAATCGGACATAGAAAAAATGTTATTCACATGGCTGGAAACAAATACAACAACGAGATGGGCGGAAGGAATAAAATTCATTCAAATCATGAAAAGAGCCCACCACTCTGGAATAAATCGTAGTTCTTACGAGGCCTTGTTCGGCTGTAAAGCTAAAGTAGGTTTGAAGACATCGTTGCCACTTACTGCGCTATCAGAAATCACTAGTGAAGAAGATCTTCAAGCGATTTTAAAAGATCAATTCACACCTCAAAATTTGATTTCGGTGGATGATGCCGACGTTGGATTAGAACAGAGTGGTAGTGTCGATATTAATATGGATAATTTAGTTGCAGACTTACAGTTAGTTACGCGTACCGCAAATATTGAACTAAAGGTCCAAATGACAATAATGTCAGCAGACAGGCCGAAGATGAACGTCAACTTAATGCTTCCGTAGTAGATACTGTTGATTTGGAATGCAATGTCAATAATGAAGGACAGGACAACGATGATGCATTTTCGCTTAACGAAAAAAAAATTCAGCAGGTTCGGGATTCAGTTAAACAGTCACTCGAAAAACAAGCCAACAAAATGTTAAAACGTTCTAATACAAAATTTCCTGTCGCAAAAGTTGGTCAAAGTGTTCGAATAGGGATTCCAGAAGTAAACAGAGCTAAAGCCGATACCGAAATATTCTTGCTGTTGTAATTTCTAATGAGAATGAAAGCCTGTATAAGCTAGGAACAAAACATGGTATTTTAAAGCAACTTTATGCGAGGAACGAATTTACCATCTGTAAGGAAGCCTTTGTTTCTATAAGTGAAGTTCCTGATGCTGAGATAAATCTAAGGGAATGTGCTCGAAAAGATTTGAATTTAGGCGGTCAGGGTTTCCGACATTGTAATTGTACCGGTAAATCGCTGCAAATGTAAAAAATCAAGCAACTCCAAATGCCATAAAAACCTTTCCTGCAAAAACAAATAGTTAGGTAAATACATATTTTTTTGGTTTATTTCTTCAAAGGTTTTTGTCTCAGTTTGTTTCTCTCATTTTTGTAAATTCCAATTATTAAGAATTCAAATATTATTTGTGAATCCTATTTTTAGTTTATAATAAATTTCGATAAAGCATGAAATGTATTTTATTACATTATCCAAGTGGGATAAGAAATTATTAATAATGACCAGTAAATGTAATTATTACTCTATTATTAATCACTTGAACTAAATGATACAGTTAGTATTAATATTTACCGGCAAATATTAATACTAACCGGATTTATTACAGTGAGGCCCGGTATTATAAAACTTTTTACTTTTCAAGTAAAATTTATTCTACAACTAAATTAATTTACTTGATAGATTTTCGTATTATAAACGTCCAGTATCTTTACTGGCATAATAAATCTACAGAATAAAATAATCCCTCGATTTTCAAACAAGTAAAGTTTAGTTGTTAGTTTAAACTGATAGCAAGCAATCTAATTGTCAGTTCACCTGAACAGAGACCGATAAGCAGCATCTGCATCAATTAAGTAACTTTTGAAATCCTTAAAATAAATTTGAAATAAAAATTATATTTTAGGTAAGTTCAGTGGAAAAACATTACTTAGGTTAAATTCTTGTAACATTTAGTAAAAATATTCGAGTTATGTCCTCAATATCACCCGTGGAACCTGTGTCATATATCAGCGTGTCTTCGATATCAACTGAAGAAGAACCTCTCCAGATGGTCCAAAAGCGTCGGCGTCCTAGACTTTTTAGACCACGGCAAACCCCTTTGAATGTTATGATGAAGAAAAATTTAAAAACAGGTTTAGATTAGCCAAAGAATCTGTTGAATACGTGTTAAGTCTAATTAATTATATTTTACAATAATTTTTTCCCATGTCTTTGTTTTTACTTTTACACTCAATTAGGTATCAGTTTGTTTATTTTCAACTATATTTTTGAAGTTACTTAAAATATCAAGTAACGTTTCTTTTTCATGTTCTGTGTAATTTTTTCCTCGTTCCCTTTTCTTTTCTTTTTTCATTTTTAAATACAAACTTTCGCGCTAATTCAGTGTTAAACGTCAAATTAACGACTAATACGGTAATGCCATCTACACTCTAGTCATAAAAGGAACAACTCTGTCGGTAATTTTAATTTAATTGTTGGTTTACTATTTACTTGGTAGGTTACTTTTATAATACGCAATATTATTTATTCAGCAATTTACTTATCAAGTACATTTACTTGACAATTAACTATTTGGTAATTTATTTGATGTTTATAATACCCGACCTGACCGTAACATATGTATATATAAATTAAAAATTCATTCATTAGTGTGCTCTGAGAGTATCGTAATCTCGTATTAGTACATAAGGTTGAAACAACATACAAAAACTCTGAATGCAAGCAGTGCAGTTGAATTAAATACGCTATATTTCCTTTGAATACATTTTGATGAGGACGGCGGTAAAATAATAGCAGTGGCACCAAATTCTCAAAAAAATATGTATTACTCAAAAGAAATAAATTATTTGTAAAATTAATACCATCTTATTAATTAAATTAACTTCACTATCTCATATATAGATAATAGTGTTTTCAATAATTGAAGGGAAAGATATATTTTTAACTGTCTTGGCGTTCTACTGCTATTATTTTAATCGCATATGTACATATGTTAGGCTATTTTCACATTACAAGATGGACGCGCCATTTGATTCAGTTATTATTCCGAAAGCAATAAATTTGAATATAGCGATTAGTAGAACATGTTATTTGTTAGGCAAGTCTTACAGTTCGTTATTTTTGTATTTATATTGTAGTAAGCGAATTTGGACATTTAAGTGTTCTTTAAATTAGACGACAATTTTTCTAGGAACCTCGTAATAAATTGGTGTCAAAAGTGGGAATTTTCAAAAATCGAAAATGAAGCTTGCTAAGCTGAAAGTGAAGGAGTTGTGAAATTAGTTAGACGAGAAAGATCTGGAAACTTCTGGAAAGGAAACAATTTTAACTCGTGTCTAAATAAAAACCTGGTCAAGTAAGCTACATTTAGTAATTCTGCTATGTAAATGCAATGAATAAATTCTCGACCACAATCCACTTGACCAGGTTTTTATTTAGACGCTCGTTACAACAACGGATTAAACAAGCCCTTACAGATTCGGGGAAAGATCAGGAAATATTTGAGTTCGAAATTGAAGATACGACGGCTCTACTAAAAGAAATCTAATTGATCAATGAAAATATGAAGATAGAAATTAACAAATAGAGAAATTGAATGAAAATGTAAAGAAATAAATGAAGGAAGATGTGAAAGAACAAATGGAATGGAATAGAGGGCATGATGATTTAAATCAATGAAAAGATCAAAGACCTTAAAAGCGAGTATAATGAAAAAGTGGAGAATATGGAAATTGAATTCGACGACAAACTTAATGAAAAATTTGGAGAAATAAAAGTTAGCCAAAAAATTATATAAAGTGGAGCTTGACTGCTCTATTGCACCATCATCTGCGTCATCAACTCAGAAACTGAAACCACTTAAATTTGAAACTAACTTACTATGATCTACTTTCATTAGAGAATTCGAAATCGCAGCTGATGTAAGTGGCTGGAATGATTGTGGTGAAGCTGTAGAACTCGCTTTTGCTTTACTGGGTCCAGCATTGAGTACTTTACAATCAATTCCTGAAGAAATTCAGACCAATTTTGACCAGTTGGTAGAAAATGTGGACATACGTTTTGGTGATACACATATTATGAAAAAACAGCTCCATAGGATCCAACTGAAAACACGACTCAGAAGAATGGGGTGTTATTATAAGAATTTGAACTCGACAATCGGTTTTCAAACCGACTGGCCAAACAAGCATTCATCGACGGTATTAGAGATTAAGGGATGCGGTAAGTAATTTCTCCATGTGCACTGATGTACCTACTGTCTCGTGCACTGTAATTCGAGGCAACCAAACAAGATCCTAGTACGAGGTCCAGAAGTGAAAACTACTGATGACAATATATTCACAGAAATTTTACGAAGATTAATATATTTAGGCCCGATTTTACAATCGTCGGATAAGCATTATTATTGGTATAACGTGACGTAGGTGTGACGTAGATATGGAGGAACATTAAAGGATATTTAGCGAACAGTTATTCCGTTCTTATTCCACAATTGTAAAACTGGGCCTTAGAAAAGAAAAGATCTAAAAGCACTTATTTGTCTGATCGTGTTTCCGATTCATAATCGGCAAATGCCGAAAGAGAAAATATCTAGTAAGACGGTCGCAGCCCTAGAAGGAAATACTTAATAACCATTCTAACGCCTCCTCGACAAGGTTATGCCTTGGAGCCTGAATGGTGTATGTAAAGTTATTAATCCCAAAATCTTTTAACCGGACACTAAATCGCGCACTATACACTTAACGTTTCACCGTCGTTCGACAGCTTCGTCAGAAGTGAAAAATATAAACACGTTGTATAAACAACGTTGTATAAACAACGTCTTTATATTTTTCAGTTTATATTTTTATAAACAACGTGTTTCACTTCTGACGAAGCTGTCGAACGACGGTGAAACGTTAAGTGTATAGTGCGCGATTTAGTGTCCGGTTAAAAGATTTTGTGATACAAATTTCATCGGACAAGAACCAACTTTAAATAAAGTTATTAAGGTACCAAGGGCGTTATAAGCATTCAACGTTTAATGTCCGACTAGTTTTGTATTTCGTTGATTTATAATAATTTAATTAAGAGCCAGTCTTTCCACCTCTTGATAAACTAACTGACAGATAACTACCATGGAAACTATTCATAAAAATCAATCAACCACCATTCATAAAAATAAAGTTATTTGTCAGATAACTTTAAGGGGAAGATGGTAACACCACGGTAAATTGAATACTAACGGTGGCAGCATTTCGGCAAGCGAGATAGGGAACCGTTATGTCACCGCATACCCGCTTCTCCTTTTACACAATTATTAACCAATATTAACTGTCACGGTTGACAGTTGTATTAGAGAGAGAAACGGGTAGGTATGCGATGTCGTAACGGTTCGCTATCTCACTTGAATGCTGCCACCGTAAGTATTCAATTCACCGTGGGAAACACCGGCCCTTAAACCATAAAATCACTTGAAATCACAGATTTTTTTGGAAATGCCGTATCTAAGTAACATATTTTGTTTTTGTCAATCTGACTTTTCATTTAAGTACTATCAGTTAGTTAATTAAAACGGAAAAAGAAGTTTAATCTCTCAGAAAAACTACTGCTGAAGGCTGCAAAGGCAGCGAAAGCCCTTATACCCCAAAAAAACTATACCAGAAAGAGTATTTCCGTTTTCAAGAATGGTTGCGTTAATAAAGATTACCTACTTACAATTTATATTGTTATTTTCCATAATAAAGAGCCTTGAAAATTTATCATGCCCTGCCGGGCATTATTTCAATGCTAACATGACTTAAAACCGATCCATTAATTTTGTTATAATAGACTAGTCGAACATTAAAAAAATTAACAAAACTGTACAGGGTGTTTGAAATTCAAGGGCCATCATGGTGATCTCGCTTATTATAAGAGATAGAGAATCGGTTAAATGGAGGTAAAGTTGCCAAATTTCACGCTGATTAATATTCTGTTAAGAAATTTCAAATATCTCGAACGGTTTCTTCACAATCGAAGAATAACGAAAAATTGCAATTTTCGAAAATCTGATATAACTTTTTTATTTATAATTTTTTTCAAAATCTGTGAAGAAAACATTCCGGAAGCAACTTTTACGCTTGATTGAATGCCGAACGTACTTTATTTCTAGAACGATTCGTTTTTGTTTTCCTAAAGCCAACTTCATTTTTTCTTATGGACGCGATTTTTATTGTTTAGACAGGTAGATAGCACATTTGTTTCTGAATTTATTGGTATGCCACACTTGCTATTTTGTTTAAATTTTCATTGAGAAATTTTGGAAAAACTGAAATTAAATTATGTGCGCACATTAAGTTAGCTTAGTTTCACACATTAAGTTAGCTTAGATTCAATTGTATGATGCGTAGCCAACCTTCGTTTAATGAAGAAAATGAAGTAAAACGTGATATGTTGCGTATGTTTTATTGTCGCAACGAAATTCCATCACAAGTGCTCAGCGGTATTTAGAAACTTATCCGGAAAGAGTCCAACGAAGTATTAAATATTTTCCCAAGTTGGATAACAATTTGATTCAAAATGATACAACGTATCGGGAAGTGTATAGTTAATTGAAAGATACTTTTATTGAGCATCTAACAACGATATAAAAATGACACCGTTCCATTTAAAAAACAAAAGTTATTGCCTTTCAACTGTTGTCGAAATGGAAATAGTTTTACTGAATCCCTGTTTAATGAAAAGTAAATTTTGTTACTGCGGCAGATACCTTCCACTTAGCTCACAACAGCTCCACAATATCTGCTTTCTAACATTCTTCGTTATTGAGATATTAATCATCAAAGTTAAATCCGTATTTTCCAAAAACCGTAAACAAAGCCTAATATCTTAAAAACTATAGGACTTAGATATAGGGAACCCTTATCAAACTTACCCTGAAATAACCTGACAAGCTCAAATTCATTATAAAATATAGGGTGTTCCATTTAAAATAACGAAGTAACACATCGTACAGCCCAACTGGGACATCCTGTATATTCGAAAATACATAATTTTAAATTATGCGGAGCTTCATAGGATGATACTTTTGTATAAAGCATTTTTTCATATTTTCAATAGGAACGGTGTAAATGAAGAAACCCGGTTAAATGCCACACACTGTATACATACAGTCTGTTTCACTTTACACATAAATAATTGTATTATTACACAATTAATATAAAACTTTTACCAATTATAGAAGCCATGAAGATGAATCTTTTTGTAGGAATGAGATTTTTTAGAATCCAAATCTAGACAACTATGATTAAAATAAAAACTAGCGTTTCAAGTCACAGTAACGATTAATACAGAGCAAAAAGTATTTACAAAAGTTGTTGCTAATCACAAAAATACTTCAAATATGAAGTTTCCCTAAAAAAAAATTTCTACATTTCTGTGTGAATTCATTAAAAATAAAATTTCGCAAATAAATTGAACATTAAATTTTAATTTTGTAAGAGTTATTAAACGGGAGATTTTTCAACTAAGTCGCTTTAAAGCCGAATGCATTTCTCAACTCGTCTTTTGTTTATTCATTTCTGTCGAAATTTAAATCAAAATTAAATTAAAATTTTTCAGCGAAGCTTCATATTTAGCAACAAGTTTTATAAATACTTTTTTGTCTTAATCACTACTATGACTTTACCAGAAACGCTAGTTTTTATTTTAATCATAATTGGCTAGATTAGGACTCTAAAAAATCTCATTCTTACAGAAAGATTCATCTTTATAGCCTATACAGGGTGATTCGATAGTCTCCTCACAAACTTTGGCAAATGAAAGTAGATGTAATTTTATGTATAAAACATCCTATCGACGTAGGTCCGATTTGCTTTTGTTTAGAACTTATGTGATTTTCGTTTTTCTCAATGATTGAAAATATTTAATAACAAAAATTATTTATTGTAACACACTTATTGGTACAGACTTCCGTCGCTGCTTGGCGAGCGTTTCCATTGTACGGTCCATAGATAAAAGTAATATCGGCATGTTCTTCGTTAGAAAATGGAAGCGTTATAAACAGTGAGCAAAAATACTGATTTAGTAAATAACAAAGCACTATGACACCTTCTAACAACTTGTTTTCCAATGTTTTATGAAATAATATCTACAAAATTTTTTGTTTTTAAATACATTTAAATCGTTATAGCTTCTATACAAAAGCAAATCGGACCTATGTTGATAGGATATCTTTTTCATAAAATTACATCTACTTTCATTTGCCAAAGTTTGTAAAGAGGCTAACGAATCACCCTGTAAAAGTTTTATATTAAGTGCGTCATTAATCACATTTATTTAGGTGTCTTCATGTAAAGTGAAATACACTGCACATAAATTTTAGCAAAGATTATCTTCTAGATTCCACTACTATCTAATGCTTGATACTCCGTTACTATTTCTTTGAGAAAAAGATTGCTACATTACTAAATTTCATATAAAAATATAAATTTTCAGAATTAACGTTAAGTATTTATATTTAAAGTTGGTTCTTGTCCGATGAAATTTGTATCACAAAATCTTTTAACCGGACACTAAATCTATACACTATACACTTAACGTTTCACTGTAAGTGTATAGTACGCGATTTAGTGTCCGGTTAAAAGATTTTGTGATGTTAAGTATTTACTTACTAGATATAAAAAATAAACAGAAAAAAAATCTGTATAATATTCGATATCCTATTTCCTATTATCTTATAAGGAAGTGCCAAAGAGGTAGAGTCGGTACACTGAGAAAAAAAATAAACATAAAATTTATTATTTTCTGAAATTCTATCGATTCCTAAAGTTATCGAGATTTTCTGAATCAGCCTGTATATTAACGGAAACACTTTAAATTTAATTTTTTTCACAAATGATAAGATATTCTCTTAGATTAGTTTTATTTACATTAATCTGAGGTTTATTAAAAATAGTTTCCATTATTTATTATAGTTGCTAAGTATTTTTTATTACTTTCCTCATAAATGATTTTTTTCCTTCATATTACTTTATGTGAATGTATTAGGAGTAAATATTTCGTGGTAAAGCGAAAAATGTTTTGACTCTATATGATACTCATTTTATTATAAATTAAGAAAAGAATTAGATGAAATCCCAACATAATAGACCAATTTATTCTTCCATTAGCAACAGATAATTTTTTTGCTATTTGGGGCCTTTTCAGTAAAAGAGTAGCTCAAACCATTGATTATTAATATATGCGATTGTGAGATAACAAGGACTGGTCGATTTGATTGCAGTGGAGTTATCGAGCTATCCTTCTGCGGAAAAGGCCCCAAACAGCTATACAAAGGATGCTCGGGGAATCCATTACAATAAAAACCGATTTTTAAAACTTTCAAATATGTTTTGTCAGCAAACATGGTCACCTTGTGTGGCATAACTTATTAAGCAGCAAACTGATATTTGTCAATTCTCACACGCAAGAATCGGTCGCAGGATGTCGCAATCTATGAAATAAATACAGTCATAAAAGTATTTTATCGTCCGGCGTCGGACGTCAACTTGACCTTTAAACAGCTGAAATACAAGCTTCGAAATTATTGATAAATATGTACATATAAATTACCTTAAGTAAATTGTTCCTTAAAAAGGATAACAACGGCCACACTTTGAACACCTACTTTGACAGGTAAACAAATAAATCACTACAACACAAAAACTATTCGAATCTCCATGTTAAGAATTCCTAGTATTCTGCTCTAATTTTACTTTTAATTATATTGTAAAAAAGTTTAATCTCACATGCAACGTGTCCGTCATAAACATTTAACAACCAGAATTTAAAACATTATATTCAGTAAACACGTTCGTAATCCATTTCGATTGTTAGTTATTATAATTTCGTTTTGTGTGTGAGAAACAGATTCTGTTATTATAAAAAGACGAATTTTCAACCCAAATCTATTAAAAGTTTAAAAAATTCAAGACGTGTTTGCAACTCTGTCGTGTGTTTTTAGCGAATTAGTTGTAAATCGTTCCTCATTTCACTGTAAGCATTATTTTTCCGACTTTGAATAATTTGTTCGACTTTAAATAACATAAGCGATTTTAATTAATTCATAGTTTATCGCAATGCTTTTTCATCGGCTGCCTTTATTGCGTGTGGGTCAAGTTTTACAAGCTGATTGTGAGTAAATATCGTAAAACGTTTATGACAGTACAGCTGTGATTTTGGCGTTTTAGTGTAAGCATACCTACTTTTTTGGGTATCTACAACCTACATATACTTATAATTAATTAATTACAAACTGTTCCACAGAATTTTTTATACATTTTGTCGTAATCTGTGATATATGTACATTCACATACGTGGTTCTTTTGTGGAAATGATCAGAAAAAGTACTAGCATAGTACTAGCGACGTTTAAAACTCGTGCATTCTGCGGCTGTCTGTATCTAAAGCAAGCTTTACACAAGGCAATGAACATTGCACAACAATTACATTTGCTCGTGGCTTTATATTTAAGCTGTTTCTTAGTAGTTGCATTGAAAGGTACCAATTTCTGAATGTAAATATTTATGGTGCATTAACAATTATTGCTCACACACATTTGCGCTTGCGCACGATAAAAATTGCGTCTTACTGCAATACAAATTGCATCGTGTAAAGCCTGTTAATAAAGTTTTATTGTTTCATGTCTCCGTGCGACAACTATGCGAAAGCTTTTGCAATAAGCTGCCCGATTGTCAGATTAGTTAAATCCTAATTACATCAATAAATGGATCGGTCTGTGCATTAGCTCCCGCGATCACCAGATTTAAATCCTTACGATTTTTTTGTGGGGATGAATGAAGCAGATGGTACATTCCGCTCCAGTAAATACTCCACAAAAGTTAAAAAAACAATATTTAAAATGCCGCGAAAGAACATAATAAGATTTTTGTCCAAAAGTTGCAGTTTTTAGGAGTTTTTTAGTTTTGAGTAATTAAAATCAAATTTCAATCTCTAGCGACTAAAATTTAATTTTGATGTGGTTAGGAACGGATTTGTCGTGAACAATAAACACCGAAATATAAAATGTATTTATATTAATGAATAAGAAACGATAACAAAACGAGATGATGTACACGTTGACAGGTTGACAACAACTAAAACAACTGAACTGCTTAACTACGACTTAACTATGTTCGGTGGGTACAGTTTATTCACTTTAATACTACCCCCTAAACTGAACCATAATGACAAAATTATTCACAGATTTCAATTTTGCTACACATAGATTTAAAGTTAAGAGGGGTTAAAGGTTTTGTAAACATTTCGCCCAATTGATCTTCCGAACGAACAAATTTGACAGTGACGTCACCCTTCTGATGAAGTTCGCGAATGAAGTAATATCGCACTTCGATGTGTTTGGACCGTTTGTGGAATTCGTAGTTCTTCACTAACTTAATTGCACTAGCGTTGTCGACAAACAGTACAGGCACATCTTTTCCTTTTTCACTGATTTCGGACAGCAATCGTTTAAGCCAAACTAATTCCTTCGCACCTTCACTGGCGGCAACAAATTCGGCTTCAGTAGTGGAAAGCGCGACGGACTTCTGCAGTTGAGATGTCCACGAAACTGCTGTACCACCAATAAGTGAGACGAAACCATTGGTTGAGCGTCGAGTCTTGACATCACCTGCGAAGTCGGCATCGGTATAAGCACACAGCGTACCTCCAGTGGATGTATAAAGTAAACCACAATTGATAGTACCGCGTAGATACCTGAAGATGCGTTTGACGGAAGCCCAATCAGATAATTTTGGTTCAGCCATCGATCGAGCAACTTTTGAAACGGCATATGCAATATCTGGCCGTGTAGCGCAAGCTAAATACATCAGTGAACCCACTGCAGAACGATATGGCACAGAGCAATCTAGAGGGTCGTTAGAGACTTCTGATTGTTGATTTTCAGCAGGTGTCTTCGTCGATTTACAATCAGCCATATTGTACCGTTGCAGAATTTTCTCAGTGTATGTACGTTGAGAAATGAACAGGCCAGATTCTCTTTGTTCTATTTGTATGCCCAAAAATGAATCAAGAGAACCTATTTTAATCTTAAATTCTGAAGCCAATAATTGTAGGAACGAATCGACTTCATTCTGTGTTGAGCCTGCGATAAGACCATCGTCAACGTATATGGCGACTAACAATTTTTCCGTCTCCTTCTGCCGAATGTAGATGCATGTTGTCCATTGTTCTCCATAAACGAATGGAATTTGTTGTTCCAGCAGCGAGGCGACTGCTTTAGCCCATATAATGATTTCTTCAGATGACAGACACGACCTGAGCCGTCATCAAAACCCTGCGGTTGAGTCATGTAAATCTCTGCATCGATGTTTCCATATAAAAATGCTGTAGTCACGTCAAACTGACCAAGTACCAAGTTCTCTTCAGCTGCAATTGCAATTAAAGCACGAATTGCATCGTATCGAGCTACCGGGCTGAAGGTTTCGTCATAGTCAAGTCCAGTGCGTTGAAATATACCGCGAACAACTAAGCGAGCACGATATCGATCAATCGAGCCATCGGGTTTATATTTCAGGCGAAGCACCCAACGATTATCGATAACATGTTTTCCTTTTGGTAACGGCACCAAATCCCAAGTTTCATTTTCATCGAAAGCGTTCATTTCTTCATTCATTGCATTCAACCACTTATCTGAATCCCGACATTTCATAGCGTCATTAAAGTTCATAGGCATAAATTCTTCCTGAATAGTTTCTGCCAAACACGCGAATACACTGTTGGTTTGAGAACGATGAGCTTGATAACCCACTTCGTATTCATTAAATCTTGCTGGTTGACGAATTTGTCGAATAGGATGTTGAGCTTGAACTTCATTGGGGTCATCCAGGTTGTCAGTATCACTCTCATTGCTATCAGATTCTGAATTGTTATCTGTCGGGAAATAATTGACTACGTCATTTTCGTTTTCTGTTTCTTTAGAGGCAAGATCAAGTTCAAGATTAATTAAATTGTTCGTTGTACACAATTTCTCTGGACGAAAATCAACATTACGTGATTTCATTACGCGATGTTTTGATGGCACCCAGACTTTATAACCATCTTTATCATTCACATAACCGACAAAACGACCAAAGACAGCTTTATTATCAAATTTCGATCGAAATTTCTTTGGCACGTTCACATAACATTCAGAACCGAAAAGTCAAAACTGTTAAACACTCTTCCAAACCACAGTTCGAATGGCGTTTTACCTTGAACACTTGATTTTCCGGTACGATTAACCAAAAATGTGGCTGTGTCACATGCGTGAGCCCAGAATGATTTAGGCAATTTACTGACCGAAAGCATCGAACGAGCTAATTCAACTAAGTGTCGATTTGATTGTTCCGCGACACCATTTTGTTCAGGCGTATGCGGACACGTTAAACGAAGCTCGATTCCACGATCACGTAGCAATGCTAATACTGCAGCACAGTCAAATTCACCACCACCATCGGAACGAAAAACCTTTACTTTATGGCCAGCTGTATCACACTCTTTCAAAAATGTTTTTAAATGTTCAGCTACTTCTGACTTATGTTTCATGAAAAAGGTACGAACGAATCGCGAGTAATCGTCTTTAAAAACTACATAATAGCGAAAACCATTTATCGAATTTTCGGATATAGGTCCATTTACGTCAGCATTGATTAGTTCACCGACTACTTCTGGGCGATTTTCTCGAGCATGAAAAGGTTTTCGATGCGACTTGCCAAGAACACATCCATCACAATATGGTATCTGAACACTTGACTGCTATGCCAAACCGAGACAGCACGTCACGTACATGACGTTTGTCTTGATGGCCCATTCGCTCGTGCCATCCTTGCAGCAGTTCTTCTGTAGTGGTTAAGTTGACTTCCACAGGTGAATCTGGAACACAAACTTGCATGTTCATGACGTACACGGATCCAATGAGTTTTCCAGTTGCGACGACATCACCTTCATGTCGAATACTGACACCATCACTGTCGAAAGTGATTTCATTGTTGTGCTCAGCGGCCTGCCGAACAGAGAACAGTTGATGACGGGCATCTGGCACGTACCAAACGTCATCTAAAGAAGCAGAATACCATTTGTCTTCTACTAGTACATCAACATTTACACTACCGGATCCATAAGCAAGAATAGACTCATTGCCTGCTGTTTGCACGCGTTGCGGAATCGGGAATTTTTCGAAAGTAACGAAGTGCTGCTTATTCGCCGATATGTGATGTGTCGTACCAGAGTCCGAGATCCAGGAATCAGCCGTGATTGTATCTGCACCAACTACTAAACCGGTAGCAAAGAACGTACCTGGTTTGCTGTTTTTCTTCGAACTGGAATTGGAGCTACTGTTGCTTTTGTTTGCGATCGTTACCTTTTGCTCAGCAGCGATGCGTTTTCTGCAATTTGCAATGATGTGACCAACTTTCTTGCAATACAAACAGGAACGACATTCTTTCTTCTTGGAAGTCGAAGCCTCTGCTTTTGTTTTATTTCGGTTCCGTTCATCTGTTTTTGGTTTTACATAGAAAGCACCAGTCATCTGTGACTTCCCATGTGTCACTACCGAATTCTCGATCGAACGCAAGTTTTCGATGAGAAGTTTTGTTGTCTGCTCAGTCTCCGGGACGCGATACCATGTCGAACGGTAGTACTGGTATTCGGGACCAAGTGTTTTGAAAATGCGGTGATGAAGCAACGAAAGTGGTAGAGTTGCATTCGGATTATTTTTCCGCAACTCATCACACAAATCATCAAACAGATTTGCTAATCGAGACGTGTGTTTAGTAACAGATGTAGCCTCGTCCTTGGAAGTCTCAAAGAAACTGTCAAATAACGTATACAGCCGTTGCAGAGAGGATTGCTCAAACACTGAGACGAGTGTATCCCAAATTTCTTTGGCATCGGTTTTCTTACGAACGTGGATAGCAGGTTCCTCGTCGAGTGCTGTTCCAATTATTCGAGCCGCACGGGCATTGTCGCGCTGCCAGCGTCGGTATGCATCAGACGGTTCTGCGTCGTTCACTGGAGACGCCGGACACCTTCGTGAACCGTCGACGATTGAAAAGAGACACTGTTCCTTTAAACAAAGTTCAATTTGCCATTTCCAGGTTTCCCACTAATTTTCGTTCACTAATTTACGAATACTTGCTGTGGCACGGCTATTGTCGTCAATTTGTTGTTGCACGTCGTCCGTCATCTTGTCGTGTTTTTTTGTTATTCCGATTAATCACTTCAAACGCAGTTTCCAAGCGTACGTGGACCCATAACCTGATGTGGTTAGGAACGGATTTGTCGTGAACAATAAACACCGAAATATAAAATGTATTTATATTAATGAATAAGAAACGATAACAAAACGAGATGATGTACACGTTGACAGGTTGACAACAACTAAAACAACTGAACTGCTTAACTACGACTTAACTATGTTCGGTGGGTACAGTTTATTCACTTTAATAAATTTTAGTCACTCCATAGTGTTTATCAACAATTATCCATGACGCCCGACTATGACTGCTTGACGTTTTAATTAATGTCACTTCAAAAATACACGCTCCGCAAAATGGTCGCTTAGGGGACTATTTTCAGAACGAAGAACGTATCTTTAGCAACCTCAATCGTCATAGCAACACTTGAATCCGCTAAAAAATTTTAGCGACCTAGTATTTAAAGCTGCCATGGCAACACTTTAACGGATTTTTTTTTAGCAAGTTTCAATGAAATAAATCAAGTAAGATAAAGCGAATTTTAGCGACGAATCAGGTTATAGTGGTTATGGAACTAAATACTTTATCGACAAACACGTGACGTCATTGTTATATATTTTCAACGCGGTTTGTGGAACTATTGGATGATGGTTAAGAAGAGTGTTTTAAGTTTTAACAGTTTGAATTTAGAAGATAGGTTATGTTAGATGATATTTTGTTAATATTTTGTAACAATCTCTCTATTATAGAGACTCATCGTCAAATACGATTTCATTTGCTACGATAATAGCCATTTCTACATTCATTTTCACTTAAATATGAAAACAACCTCAATAAATTGATTGATTGACAGTTCACAATAACATGCGATGGAATAGCCTACTTTGGCGAATATCGTTTTTAATGACGTCATAACATGAACCGCGTTGAAAATGTAGGAATAATTGTTCGTCGCTAAAATTCGCTTTAAGTATAAAATTCAACCCGTTGCTATGATTATCGATCATTGTCATGTCTGATGACAGGGACAATTTTGACTTGCTAATTCGAAATTCGAGCAATTTAACATTAATGTTGGTGATTTGGCGAGCGTGTACCAAAAAATATTGTATGTACCATGTATGTACGCAAAATGGTTTTAGGGGACTCATCTCATTAAGGACTCGACTCCTTCGTCGCTTCATCCTTAATTACGATTCGTCCCCTAAAACCTTATTTTGCGTACTTGATACATAATAGTATATTACGTATCAAGTTAAGAAAAGTGAAGTTTTACTAAACGAGTTTGGCTAAAAGCTAAATGAGTTTAGTAAAACACTTTTCTAACGAGTTGCGTATACTATTTTTTCGCATTTCATGCAGTAACGTGTTTTGCTAATGTTTAATAGAAGTGACATTAATCACTGTCAAATTAATAACTGTCACAATTGATGGACGAAAATCATAGTAGTGAGTACGTTGCTATACAGTAATAGTTGCTATGTTGTAAAATAACCCATTACTGTACGATTTTGAGGATATTAATATGATACGTTACTGTATAAAACGCGAAAAACTACTATTTAGTCACTCCATAGCGTTTATCAACAATTATCCATGACGACAGACCATGACTGCTTGACGTTTTAAGTAATGTCACTTCAAAATAGTATAATTTTACAAGTTTCACAAGAAGGCTTATTGTAACACGAGTGGGGTTGGGGTACGACGAGCGAAGCGAAGCAAGCTCGGAGTGCCCCAACGGAACGAGTGTTACAATGTCTCTTGTGAAACGTGTAAAATATACTATTTTTTCTACTTTGCGTCACTTATTGAACAAAAATATGAAAAATACTGTCAAAAATTGGATCTCCTTAGTATATAGAGAATTTTAGTTGTAATGTGTGGCCACACTGACAACCCTTCGTTTTAAACAATAATCACATTGACAAGTTATTAATTTTTCTTATCCAGCTTCATTGTGAGTATTCTGTTAAATAACAAATAAATAATGAATTATTTTGTAAAATCTATTAAATATTTTCAATTAAAAATTGGCTAAAATTTCCCCAAAAGCAGTTTCACAATGAGCTTCATTGTGAAACTGTTTTTGGTGTCACAATGAATTCATTGTGAACGCAAAATAGAAAAATATCTTTTCAAGATTATTTGTTGTTAAAAAGTGCAACTGTTGGACAAAACGTCGTATATCAACGTGAGCGAAATGCAATGATACACTCGTGAGAATTGTCTTACACTCGTGAAACAAAATTCTCACTCATGTATAATTTTGCATTTCTCTCACTTATAATATAATCTACAGGTGTATTATTTTGTACGACTTCTGATATCAAATGGGCAAATTCATTGAAAGACGTTATTATTAATCAGTAATGACAGAAATAATAAACTACAACACTGAGAGACACTACTAAACGATTAAATTTAAGTAAATAAATTAATAGGTAATTACCTTCCCAGAGGAGAGGTAAGCAGATGCTCCTAAAATCAAACGTAAAAACACAAAGGAGAGAAACATCTTCGGCATGACCTGAAACACAAAAATACTTTAAGAAATCAACAAATTTTAAATTTTGCGAAATGTGTCTATTAATATCTGAAAATCTATCAAAACCTTCACTCTAATTAACGCTAATAAATTGATAATATTTTAGTGGGTAGTGACCTTTGATATTTAATGTGGGTGTAACTTAATACGCAGTTCGAAATTAAGGGTAGGTGGATGTAAATTTCATCTTAATTTTCCGTCAAATCACTCAAACTCTTCAAGGCAACGATATTTTTCTTATTCAAATTTATTCGAGATTGTCAAAAAATGAGTGTAATATTAATTAATTGATTAATTGACATGTTTGTCCAAAATGAGAAAAATAACCACTTCTCTTGCTTGTTCTTTAATAGTGAATGACTGAACGGAAATCTAGGCCAAATCGTGAATGAACCACCTGTTAAAAACAATCAATGATACTACCAGTTTTTGATGTAAGAACTTACATAAATTTTATAAATTTAAAATCAGCTCAATTCAATTAAAAATTATTGAAAAGGTACATGATTTTTAATACGTGGTGTATTTTAAAAAAGACTGTTGTATTTTATACACATACATAGATATTAAAAGCAAAAGAATACGCACATAAAAAATTAGGTACTGGCAAAAATTTAAATAAAACAAAGCTCAGAGATATAAACTAAAATAAATTATTTCAAAGGTTTGATATATTTGCGTACGTACATACCCTTTAGGGTCACTTTTGCACTAGTAAAATGATTCCCAGAGTCAATCAATGAAGGTTCGTTCTTGATCGGCGGAGCGTCGGGACGTCCGACAAAGCGTCGGCTGTTTTCGAATTTTTCGATCAATAAAATGCTTTTATGAAATGCTTAATTTTCAAACTGATAAGTAGAATGCTAATAACAACTAATTTGGAGGTGACCTACTTATCCATTTTCTTTAAAATAAAATTAAAAGTAATAAAACGAAAAGATTACATTTTTTCTTCAAAATAAATTGTTTCTCATTGAAATTAATTTTAACTCATTTAATTTAAATTCAGAAAGGTATGACATTGTTTAATTATTTAAATAATTTAAAACAGCCTCTTCTAAGGAACCATTCAGAGGTACTTAATTATTTCTTGTGATGCTTAACGACTTGTTTGATGAAATATTTGTTGAGGCAACAAGTATATGTTTTGACATTTTGACAGTTGTCCAATAATTGTAGTGTTTTGTTTAAAACCGTGACATAATCTAAAGCAACATTTTGCGTTGATTTAATTCAAGACCCGTTTCAGAATGTTTTGAAAAATTCAGAAGTCTAATTTCTATTGGAAGTATACATCATATAAGTACGTTACAACAGAAAAATTATTAAAAAGGAAACTAAATTTGCTTTCAGTAGCTATAATACATTTTACTCAAGAAATAAGTAAAACCGTAGTCTCCGAAGGAGTAATAATTTTTTTTTTTTTAAACTATTTTGCCCCACTACCAACTATGTATGTATGACATGAACGATGTTAAGCAAAGGATAGCCAGGATAACAAGGATACTAAAGATTATTTTGCAATTAGTTCAGAGAAGAATAAAATTATGTAAAGATGAAGGTGAACGATAACAGTTCTTATTTAATAAAGTAAATAAATTTTCTTTCAATAGCTACAACCGTAGTGTCCGAACCTATAGTTGTCGGGGCTCATATAATAATAATAATAATAATAAATGCCTTTATTTACTTGGCGGAGTTCAACTAAGCTGCTCTTCCACTCAACCAACTACAAAGCTATGACAAAATTAGTAAATATTATAATATTTCGATATATATGTATATATACAGAAGAAACTATTGTATGTGCTAAAAATGAATAAATGTACTAAAAATGAATGAATATAAATGAGAATGAAAATGAATGTGAATGTACGGTCATAGCTGCATTGAAAAGAGCTGATCCCGATATTTCTTTTTGAAAGTCGCAAGTGACAAAGACCTAATCTCATGTGACAATGTATTATACATTTGTTCTGACCAAAAAGAAAATGATCTTTCAAAAAGTGAATTTCGATGGGATGGAATATGCAACCCACTCGTGCGTCGTAAATGCCTTTCGTGGAGTAGAAATCTAGGGGTTAGCATTGAAACAAGATAAGACGGAGACGAGGTAATATACACTTTGTGAATTAAACATGTCATATGGAGTAACCTTCTGTTGGTCATATTAAGCCAATTAGCATCTTTTATTTTAAGTGACACATGATCTCTCCTCCTCAAGCCATAGATAAAGCGAATACAGGAATTTTGCATTCTCTGTATCCTGAGACTTGTTATTGTATATAAGCAGGGGCCATAGACAGTATCACAGTAATTGAAAAGAGATAATACTAAAGAGTCACACGGTTGAATTCTTAACATTGTAGGAAGACATTGCCGGTTCATATACACGGTGCATCAGGTATAAGGGACAATACGTCACCAGTGGGTCGGGGACGCTCTATAAACAATACTTTGCCTCTGACAAAATAGAAAAAGTGCCATAGCTTTCGAGATATCGAATTATGAAGTAGTGAGTACGGCCCTGGCGCGTCTCCACATGTATAAAACTACGCTTAGCGCTGATGGCGCCAGAGCGCAGTAAAATACTTGCACATGTGCTGCAGTTAAGAATGGGCGAAAATGTTGTTTTACAGGCATATCAATAAACGTAATTTTAGGAAGTGTTCATATTATTTATTCCTTCATTCATCCAATAAATGCTAATTAGTTCGCACAAATAAGACATCGTTTAAGTAGGGCCGCTTAAGTAGGTCTGTTTGGTAACATTACACGGGATAGCATTCGTGTAACGAGTGCAGTAACGCGAGTGTAGGAAGTGTACAGCGGTGAAGTTGGTGCTACCAAACTGCTTGAGTGTAGTTTGTGCGGTTTATTTTTCCACGTGTTGTAATCGTTGAACTTTGTAAACATCAACTATAACCTAAAATCTTACATGTTATTTCAAAATAGAATTAAAATGCATACAAGGCAGTCTATTTTAGTTGTAAACGCATCTGGCGAAAATAAAACCTTTGTAAACGAGTATTTTACGTTTTGAATAAATCATTTTGCATTTCCTTGCGAGATTTAGCAAAACATATCCACGTGCAATCGATCACACAAATGACGTTTAATAATCTATTGCGCATGTCTACCCTATCTGCACTCGTTACTCTTTCTCCCGTGCTGGTGTAGTTTGTGTAACACGAAATACACTACACTAACATAACAAACAAGGTAGTGTAACTGCAATGAATAATACCAAACGGGTATTAAGAAAAAAGTGTACACTGGTTTGCACTAGTGCAGGATAACAAACACACCTATTAAAATGTATTTGATAGTGTAACAGCTTTGTTTACACAATTGGTTCGCTTTTTTATAACATCCAAATTGTACGAGATGACCTTATCCGAAATATCGATACAGGTCCGTACTCAGTGCAGAATTTTTTATAAAATTTTCATAAAAAATTATATCAGCAGAAATCATTTTGCAACACTTTTTCGGACTGCACATGTAACCCTCAGTTGTGCCTATCACTATTGCCCCTTTAATACAATACACCCTGTATAGGCGTTTTAATATCGAATAAGATTTTTGTATTAATTTGTTTACATGTTTTGTAAATCTTAAATTGGTATCGAAAATTACACCTAAGCTTTTAACTATTTCAACAAACGAAATTTTAGTATTATTAATATTTATACTCATACTGTCTATGGCCCCCTGCCTATCTTTAGCCCTGCCAAAAATCATTGCCGATGATTTATGAGGATTTATACGTAACGAATGTTTGTTGGAGATATTACTTAAACGTTGAATGTCTTCATTGATTAAGATGGAAGATAAACCTAAATCGGAAGGCTTAAAACTCAAGTAAATTTGAGTATCATCAGCATAGCAGTGAGTCGAGCAAGATTTAATATGTGTATAAAAATCAGATGTGTACAGAGAATACAAAAGAGGCCCAAAAATTGATCCCTGTGGGGCTCCCGACTTTACAGCTTGAAAAGACGATATGGTGTTATTTATAAAAACAGCCTGTGTCCTATTGTTTAAATAAGATCGTATAAAGCTTACTACAAGATCGCTACAGCCGAAATAATGCAATTTTGCGCACAATAAATCGTGGTTAATTGTATCGAAGGCCTTAGAGTAGTCAATCAGCACAAGAACGGTCAAATCTCCTCTGTCCGTGGCTTTCAAAATATCATCTGTGACTTTAAGTAAAGCCGTGCCTGTGCTATGTCCCGCTCTGAACCCAGATTGTATCGGAGGCAATGGTGACCAGAAAAAAGCGTACACGAAAAAATCGCACACGAAAATTGCGCACAAAAAAAAGCCCACAGCGAAAAATGCGGACAAGAAAAAAGCGCACAACGAAAATTGCGCACACCGAAAAATGCCCACATGGAAAAATGCGTACACGGAAAATTGCTCACACCGAAAAATGCTCACATAGAAAAATGCGCACATGGAAAATTACCCACAATGAAAAATGCCCACAGAGAAAATTGCGCACACAGAAAATTGCTCACACCGAAAAATGCTCACCCAGAAAAATGCCCACATAGAAAAATACGCACATTGTATTTTATTTTGACATAAAAATGAAATTTATGCGCATTTTCATTACAGTACATGGTGTGTTAAATAACGTGCCTTTTTTAAATTTCTCCTCGTAGTTGGCCGTGTATTATTAGTTATTGTTATGACCTAGCCTTGCTTGAAACTTAAATTGACATACCATCGTAATCAGAAAAACCGACTACACTCGAAATTTTAGTTAATTGAAGAGTGCTTTAAAATGAACTTCTGTCATTTTGACATTAATATTATTTTGACAAATTAAATAAAAATAGCCCAATTAAAAGCAATTCAGAAGGCAATTGCGCGATTGGCAAACGCGATTGCAAGACGAAATCAGTATTCGAGCAGTTGCAACTGAATTTGCTGTTAGTATTAGTAATCATAGAGAATATTTATTTCTTTGGAATCGAATGAGATGGATGAGATTTTATAGGTTGACAAATACATGGTGTCAAACCTAATGTTACACAATTAAATTTTTGGAAAATGGAAGTGTCGATTTTACTACGTTGTGGTCGACTTTTATGATCACAATGGTACATCATAACCTCGTTTTTTATTAAAAGAAATTGCCGAATTCGGTAATTCTACTTTTTATTCCGTGCTTGCATCACGTGATTTGCCGAACTTAACAAGTCATAAAATACAGTTTTAAATGAATCTTTTACGCACAGTGTTGCCATTCCACTACTCTATTATCCGTTTCAAAATTAAAAAACCACAACCTGTTGAATGTTGTGTTGAATTCACGTTGAATTATGTTGCCAAAAAACAAAATTCACAGATAATTTAGAGTCATATTAATATTTAATTTGCCCTAAATCTTATGATGTCGCCAAAACACAGAAATCTTTTAAATTGTGGAGTTTAAATTTTCTTCCCCCTAAATTTGTCACTAGCAGGTACTATAGCGAGATAAATAATTGGTACGGTTGCTTTGTAAAGTAGGCTGAATTTTCAAAATTTTAGCATATTGAATTGCTTTTAAATTCTAGAATTAGCAATGATGGTTAATTTTTCAGCCTCCGAAAGAATCTTATAAAGGCATCTTAATAACTTACACCGACATTTTATATTTTTAGTACGAAATCGCATAAGCCAGAAAGTCCTATTTAAATAGGGAAAATCTGCCGTACCAAATATTTATCTCGCAATGGTACATGCAGCAGCGTTGCCGGTTGCATCCACGGGGTAAATTACGAGGTTGGTGGTTTTTTGATTTTGAAACAGACAATACTTCTACTCCTACCTTAAAAAAGTAATAATTTATTACTACCGAACAGCCAAAGTTACTAAATGATATATTAGAAACACAAAAAATATGACTTTTTTTCATTAAAATGTAAATATAAGAAAAATCCGTACGGAATGATCTTTGACTCCGCATGAAATCCGTACATGTATGGATATTTCCATACGGTTGGCAACCCTGCTTTACAAACATTCGTATAAAGATGTTTTTCAATCTGAAAGAGTGATGTATACTAGCCGCCACTTAAAACGAAACGCAATACCAAGGCCACGGCCGTAAGTAGAACTGTATAATCAGTCCTCCTTAGATGCAACGCATTTCTATGTACTGATTGGTCAAAAATATTTAAGAAAAGAGAAAACTGATGGAACATATTTTCAACAAAGAGGTTCATAATTAAAAATAAAAAGTTTTTAAAATCATTCCAACTAAGAAATGAAAAAAAAATAATAGCATCAATTTTATATCCACGAAACGTCAAGTCTACTCAGGATGCAGTTGATTTGATTTCAGCTTTCCTGAACGTTTAATATAATTCTCAGAATTAAAAAGAAATTACATAAACAAATAACTAGAATAATTGTCCTCTATTGTTATTGTTTCATTCATAAATTGGAATTGGAAGTGGCAGTGTTATTTTCTTTTTTCCGGATACTTTCTAGGCGGACTATATTTGAGGGTTGTACCCACGGTGAATTGAATACTAACGGTGGCACCATTACCGCAAGTGAGATAGCGAACCATTACGTCACCGCATACCCGCTTCTCCTTTTACACAATTATTAACCAATATTAACTGTCACGGTTGACAGTTGTATTAGAGGGAGAAGCGGGTATGCGATGACGTAACGGTTCCCTATCTCACTTGCGGGAATGCTGCCACCGTTAGGATTTAATTCACATTGGGTTGTACCTATAAGAAAAATTTCAAGGAAGATCTGAGACTGTTATTTGAAGCAGTTCAAACAATTACTGGGGAACAATTTGAACATCTTTTATAATCAGTTGGTGTTAATATTGTTTGTAGTTGTTTTAATAATTTGTTAATTTTTGATAAAAGCATGAGCGTTTAAAACTCTCCAAATACGGACTCAGAAATATGTAACAGTTATTTTTTATACAAGATGACAAAATTCAAATTTATTTTTATTTATAAAAAATACTCCAACTATTATGTCGAAGGGCCACTGCGCTAAGCGAACCTAAGTTGAGCGAAACTAAGTTTTTTGAAAATTAGATCCAACGTAATCTTACGCGGACGAGGCAACCGAGCGAAGATAAACATTGTTTTATCCTAACTTCGCTTCCCATAGCTTTAGTTACCACGTCCGCGTAAGATTACGTTGGATCTAATTTTCAAAAAACTTAGTTTCGCGTTTAGTGGCCGCCCGCCTTTATTTTCTGAGTCCACTATTTGGAGAACTTTAAATGCTTAAGCTTTTATTATAAAAAAATAACAAATTATTAAAACAACTACAAACAATATTAACACTAACTGATTATAAAAGATATTCAAATTGTTCCCTATATAACTGTTTGAACTGCTCCAAATAACAGTCTCAGATCTTCCTTGAAATTTTTTTTATAGGTACAACCCTCCAAAAGGTATAGTCCGTCTAGAATTATGAGGAGAAATGTTAAAAAAGTCACGTTATTTAACACACCATGTACGGTAATGGAAATGCGCATAAATTTCATTTTTATGTGAAAATAAAATACAATGTGCGTATTTTTCTATGTGGGCATTTTTCTGGGTGAGCATTTTTCGGTGTGAGCAATTTTCTGTGTGCGCAATTTTCTCTGTGGGCATTTTTCAGTGTGGGTAATTTTCCATGTACGCATTTTTCTATGTGAGCATTTTTCGGTGTGAGCAATTTTCCATGTACGCATTTTTCCATGTGGGCATTTTTCGGTGTGCGCAATTTTCGTTGTGCGTTTTTTTCTTGTCCGCATTTTTCGCTGTGGGCTTTTTTTTGTGCGCAATTTTCGTGTGCGCTTTTTTCGTGTACGCTTTTTTCATGGAATCGGAGGCAATATGTTGTTTGCATCTATATATGTCATAAACTGATTAACTCTTTCTAGTACTTTAGACAAGACGGGTAGCAAAGAAATAGGTCTTAAATCGTTGAAAGACTCAATATGCTTAACTTTGGCTACAGGCATAACTAGAGCGTTCTTCCAAGCATCTGGAAATTCACCATAATTTAAACAAAAATTTATAATATGCGCAATGTAAATACTAAGCCAAGGTAAACATAATTTTATCATGTGTAAAGAGATACCGTCATATCCACGTGCATTTGATTTGATATATGATAAAATTTGCCGCTTAACTATCAATCTATTTCAAATTGGCTTCCTTTACAATAAATTAGCAACCATATAACACAAATTAAATTAGTGTAACACTTTTTCACAAAGTGTTTTGTTTTTCACAAACAAAATAGTAGATAACTATACAGCGATCGAAAGTAAAATGATGGCCATGAACATTGAAAGAAATTTGGTAATAATGTATGTCGAATTTAATAGCAGTACTTAACAGTGACATTTTGATTGTTTCAAAATGTTCGAGCTGGAATACAACCGCTCATTGTTGAAAGTTGTTTCAGATATGATGAAAAACTAAATCATAACCTACTCTAAATCATTTTACTTTCATTCACGTGGTATAAGAATAAGCTCTATTTTCAACAAACGAACCCCATCAGAGCCATGGGTGCTTGTGCTGTCCAAATTTAGACTCAGCTATAAAAAATCTAGTAAACTGTTTGAAATGCTTAATGCCAAAAGACAAAATGTGCAGGTCTGCGCAAAGCAAAAACAAGAAGAAGAAACTGTAACCACAAGACAACTACTTTAACGGACTCCATCTCCTCAAGGAGGCATTTTTCAAGTTTGCTTATTGAAACACATTTTCTTATTTTTTCGCTCGTGCAATTTAGCTGGTTATTTTTGGAACACCCGATATTATCGCTATCAATAGCGTCATTTGGGTCCATACCGACATGTCATTTGCTCTTGCTTTTTACACACATGTGTGTGTTTTATTTCAACTTACAATTAGAAACATACGCGCATATTTTGCTCGCTCTTAATCCTTTGATTCTTATATGAACCTTATGTCGAGAATATACAGCGAAGTAGATATGACATAATGATAAAGCGAACGGTTTTGTTTTATATCTTTTGTTTTATAATAAAGCCTGTTCTGTCTCTGCCATTTTTCAAGTTTCGGTATATGCAATCTCTGAGCTCACTCCATAGTTGAAGAAGATTCGAAATAAACATCAACAACGGTATAAAAACTAGCTTGGATGAGGTAATCAATCTGGGCACAAGTAGTATGGTTACTGTAATAAAAAATTATTAGCTCCTGGACCTTATTACTATGACAATAAAAATCAATAACTGTAAAAATTTACAACAATTTAAAGGAATTAAAATACCGTGAAATTGTTTTCTGATGCACAATAAATTTCGTCAGTTAAATTTGTTTGCAAAATTTGTGCAAATCGTTGCAACTTCAACAAACCGAATTCGGTTCTTATTAAAAATTTCACCAATTTTCTATTTCATAGATTTGAAAGTTATTTCCTTCGAAATGATAAGCACATAACACAAAAAATATCTGGGACAACTCTACACATGCATTTTGAGTTATTTTATTAGTTTAAATGCAGCTCTAATCAATTTATTTTGCTATAGAGGCTATGTCAGTCAATCTACACGCAGATATAGATACTTTTCTTGGAACGTACTTAGATACAGATACAGAAAAAGTATCTGCTGTTTATCAAGATAAAAATGTGTACAGTGGTGGAAATACTTGGTTCCTTTTGAAAAGAAAAGTCATGTTTTATTCTTGGGTCTACGACAGTTCGGTGTGCGACAATTCGGTGAACGACAATTCGGTGTACGCGACAATTCGGTGTGCGACAATTCGATGTACGCGACAATTGGGTGTACGACAATTCGGTGTACGCGACAATTCAGTGTACGCGACAATTCGATGTACGACAATTCGGTGAACGACAATTCGGTGTATGACAATTTCATATAGGTATAATCGTGGATATAATGCAGAGTGACCGCAAAGAAATCCGCACCATATGTTTATACAGTGAGCCTCAAAGTCTGGAATAAAATTCATAATTTCTTTACATTTGACATTTCTAAAAAATGCCCGGACAGGTAAATTTTGTTTTTAAAATGTATAAGTTTTTTTTGTGAAAATAAATTTTTGAGTCATTTGTTTTCGAGTAATGCCGTCATCGAAATTTTTTTTAATAGCAACTACCAATTTTTTTTCTTATTTCTGATAGCTCAATGAATTCTCTATCCAATTACATCAAAAAATTATGATGTTGTATTGGAAAATTTGAGAAAAAAATATTTAAAATGACGTTGGCCACACCTCACTCTCTAATAATAAAAATAATTATAAGGAGAAAACAAAATAAAAAGAAGCAATTCCATACACCTTTCTTATTTTGAAAAACATCTATTTTCAACATCTGTTATTGACATTAGAGAACGCATAGGGAAAAGAACTTTCATTTTCGGTAAAATCTCTAGAAAAAGTGCCAAGAATACTTAGCAATACGAAATTTTTCTTATTATTAGATAGTGAGATGCGGCCTATACGTCATTTTCAATAATGTTTTTCTCAATTTTTTTTTTCCATAAAATATCAAATATTTTTGATATAATTGGATAAAGAATTCAATAAGTTATCAGAATCAAGAAAGAAATTGGAGCTTGCTGAAAACAAAAAAGTTTTTTCCCTTTCTTCGTCCATCTGGGAACACATTGTATATGAAACGTTTACACGTATGTATGTAGTATGTTTATTAATAAAATTGCAAAACATTAATCTATTAATCGTTATCCTTAATTGATAACATTACAATTTAAGACGCCATTGCTTTTTTTCTTAATTGTAATAAAAAAATAAAAGATTCAAGCTTCCTCTTGCATTCTTACTGTTGCAGGCATAAGAAAACCTCAAAATTTTCGGTATATTTAGACTAAATTAAAATTATTAAAATTGCGATGGGTTAACAAATCAAAAGTGATAACATAAAATTTTGTATAAAAAAGCTGAAAATCAGAAATGTGAAAAATCGTCTCAAATTTTATTGTGCATGCAACAGTTAAGAATTGAAGAGAAAATGTGTTCCTTTATATATTTTTTGTGGATATAAATGAATGAGTTAACTACTCGTAAAAGTTAAATACCAAGAACCCCTTTGCGCTTCATATCTAGAATAAAGCTGAGGAAATGAAAAATCTTTTTTTCAAGTTATTATGCCAGAGAATGTTGTATGATTAACACGGAACATCTTTTGCAAAAGCTTATAATATCTTACTAAAATTTTGTCTGTGTCCAACAAATTCAAATTATAACATTTTTGTTTAATTTTCATATTTTAAATAGGTACCATTTTTAACAAGATTAAAAATTTTTCACTGGATCTGTTATATTTAATTATAGAACATGCATAAATTATTAGCACAAAGTTTAAAAAAAGTCAATAATAATTTTTCTTCCATACTGTGCGAATTTACGGCGCGGCGGTCACTGCATATACCTATACAAATTATTTTACACCGAATTTTGTTGTACACCGAATTTTCGTACACCGAATTGTCGTACACCGAATTGTCGCGTACACCGAATTGTCGCGTACACCGAATTGTCGCACACCGAATTGTCGCGTACACCGAATTGTCGTTCACCGAATTGTCGCACACCAAACTGTCGTACACCGAATTGTCGCACACCAAACTGTCGTACGCCGAATTAATTGTCTTTCACCGAATTGTCGTGCTCCCTTTATTCTTATACAACGTGTATCGACTTCTTCAATAACTCATTAACTATTGAATATAAAGGAAAGTATCTTGTATCAAAGTTATCGATTATTAAAAAAATAAAATGAGACAAGCATTTGCAAAAATCAGCCAGAAAACTTTAGCAGATATTCAACAGCCTCCAAATCACCAATTAAAATGTCAATATTTCATTGGGATTTAATAGATAAATGTAACGGTATCCTTTTCTTTTTGTTTATTTTCTTGAAATATGGTTCTTTTAGATATTTCATTTGGATTTAATAAATAAATGTAACGGTATCCTTTTCTTTTTTTTATTTTCTTGAAATATGGTTCTTATTAGATATTTCATTTGGATTTAATAGATAAATGTAACGGTATCCTTTTCTTTTTGTTTATTTTCTTGAAATATGGTTCTTTTTAGAAGTTATAACTGTGAGTGCAAATATCTCGAAGCTCGAGCTTGAGACCAATACATTTTGCATATTGTAGTGATATGGCCTTACTTTGGTGAAGCCAATTTATTATGTAGTGATGAATCCTTTAATCTTCTTATTTTATTGATTCTTTATTTTCTTTTTGTAATTTTCTTTTATAGGATTCTTCTTTTTATTTGTGAGGCTTTATTTAAATCGTGAGTTCTTATACAGTTAAGAAAGTCTTTTTATGATTTAGAATTTAAAAAAAAAGGATGTATTGTAATTTCTAATTCTTTTTATAAATCGATTACGATTGTTGCTAATCGTATCCAATCTACTGTTAATTAGAAATTTCAAGAATTTGTATATATTAAAATTTACTCTGTTTAGATGACCCAACTACGATTGTCACGAATCGTAATTTGATACATCCCTTGAATAAATTTCAATATGGCTTTAAATTTTTATCAATTGGTTTAAATACCTCGCTTACGATTGTCGCGAATCGTAAACGATAGTATTCGTTAAATGACTTAAATTTAACTGTTATGTTTGACAGTTCTCTAAAAATTTCTGATATAATGATAGAAATTTAGACTTTCTTTACTTACTGTGGCATTTCCTGCTTTTCAAAACTCGTTCCTTTTTTATATAACAAATAGAATTCAAAATTTTTTTAAAGAATTTGTTTATGAAAGATGTAAATTGTAAAAAAATCAAACTACCTTATTAACGGACATTTAAGTAGCGACATCTTTCGATCGCTTGTTGACCTGATATTGCAGTAGGATTGACAAATTGAAGCCAGTCCGCCACATAATAAGTCATCCCAATGCAAGGCGGCCATGTGCTGTCAAAGCATATGAGAATTTTGAAAATTTTTGTGCAAATCGGTTTTGATTGCAGCGGATTCCCCGAGCAGGCTCTGTACAGCTGTTTCAGGCCTAGTTGGGCCTTCGTCAGCAGAACCGTAGCCCGAGACTCCACTGCAAACCAAACCGATATGTCCTAGGGTTATTCGCCATTGCGAACTAGTTTGTATAACATTTAATACAACTCATACGACGCAACATTTAAATGTCAGTAGAAGAGTCTATAAACGTGTTCAGCGATGTTTAGAACAAAATGGGAATGTTTTTGAACACTTACTTTAAATTATTTATAATTTTGTTTAAATTAGTTTAAGTTACAATAGTTTCAAGAGTAGCACATTTTACTTAATTTATTTTATTTTTGTACACAATAGTAGTTACATTTATTTTAAATACCAGTTTCTCAACATGTTGCGCTCATGTTTTTCACGATTGTTTATTTTTGAAGTACATAATTCCAAGGTAGTGTGTGTTAAGACAGTTTTGTTAATGCGTAGTTGTATAGATTGTACTGTAATGATTCGCCGACAGCAGCCGGCGTCAGTCTGTCTCTAGTGTCATCGCCGACGCGCCTTAGACCAGAAACTTCGGGCGCTCCGATATCACGTCAGCGGTGGAGTCAACCCTAGACATTCTGTCGCGTACTCGAATGTTCGCGAAAAACAACCCCAGATATAAAAGCACGCGACCAGTGAATGGAAGGAATTCAGCGTTAGACAGTTCAGAATTAAAATCGCGTAGATTTTTCGCTCGGCTGTTAAAATAAACTAGATTTACGGCCGTATTCACCATTCACAAATTAACAGTCAGTTTACTAAACTATCGTTAAAATTTAAATCTCTGTTAAGTCAAAAGTAAATTTAATTTAAATTAACTATATTTGTTGTACTACACAAGAGTAATTACTTATAACAAAGCAATAAATTTTATTAACTGCCAAATAATGTATAATTAACTTAAAAGAGTGAGTTTTACACAACATTAGCTCTTAACAGTGGTTGGTGAATACAGCTTTTATATTTAACAGTCTGTTAACAGCTTACCTTTAAACACGTAATTGAGGAATGGTGAATATGGCCATAAAGCTTGTAAATAAATGTTAGTGTTAATTAGTTTGCTTTTAAATAAATCCGTTTATTAACTATTTCGTGCTTTGTTTTAAAATAAAAATTAATAGAACCTTTACACATGCAATTATTTTGAGAATGCGATGCGCAATTGTTTCCTTCATATCACCATTGTAATCCTGAGTGAAAATAGTTCATTTTTGCTAATTTAAACCACTTCGTAGCTCCAATAATAACGAAGTTAGCAATAGTGCGGCAGTAACTTTGATCACCCTGTATACCGACCAGCAGTCAGAAAACAGTAATGATAATGTCAATTTGCGTTTCAAACGAAACACTCAAACACTTCAAACCTTTTTCTCTGGGACGTGCAAGCTCGAACATATCATTCATTTCTTGCCTCCAGACTCTCTCTCGACCATCGCCAAATCTCAAGCAAAATCACGATTCGTCAAGGAAAAGAATTGGGTTTCAGTCTTATACAGCCCAGTGTCGACGGAGAAGAGCGAAATATAATCGACTCCTTCTAACAGTTCGTTCGCTAATATCCACATACCTCTTGCAAGTGATTTCTAGCAACAAAAGCACACTGATAAAAGTTTTTATGTAAATTTACTATAATTATCGGTGGCTGCCATAATGACCACCGATTATTTTTACTAAAAACTCATAATTACAGTAAATTTATATAAAAATTTTACCTAGCTACACTCATAAAAGTTTTTGTATAAACTTACTGTAATGATGAGTTTAAATTTACTATATGTATTATCGGTGGTCACTGCAAGCCACCGATAATTACAGTAAATTTACACAAAAACTTTTATCAGTGCAGTTGCATGTCGATTTTTCAATAGCTCCATTACATTAAAACGATCATTTCTTTACGAGGTGGCTCTTTTGTGGCTGGAACCAGGACGACGCGAATAGCTACTAGTCTCCAAAAAACAATGAAAAGTTTTCCGAACCATTGTTCTGGGTATACCAAAAATTTCCGAAACATAAATGACTTCTTTCGTCTTGCAGCAAAGCAACAATGCGAGTAACGTGTGTGTTAGGAAAGCCATGTTTGAATAGTACCTTTCGAATCTAAGTGATTACTAGCGACTGCAGTTAATAACATTGCAAAGTGATGTTCATCATTTTACGAAACGTCAGTGAAATTAAATATACAGGGTATTTTTGGAAGTGTGGCTGAAAAATGAATGTATTGAATTGCTTTTTATAAATTTTAATTTGTTTTGAAAAATATATGAGCAAATTTCTAGAATGTAAACAGAAGTAAGCGTTAAAATTTTTAACTCTTTGAAAATGTTCCTACAAGATGCTAAAAACGGGAAACCGGCTATTATTCTCACTATTCTTTCTGTGCTACAAATATTCGATATGATGCTAGAGAAATACCCCAAAGAGTGATTCCATAGGATATCCTGGAGTAGAATTGGGAGTAGTAAACAATTAACAGTCGCTCTCTCGAAAGAACTTTCCTCAAGAATCTAACCTGAAAACAAACGACGTTCAGACGTGAATGTAGTTTGGAGCAGTGGACCAATGCAAGGTTTCATCCAAATTTACTCCTTGAAACATCATATCTTTAGTATGACATGCGGCCATATTATTAATATTTATATTTAGAGAGGATAGACATCGACTGTGAAATTGAAGATAACATGTTTTGGGAATATTCAAATAAAGATGATTTGAAGAAAACCACGTGGTTAATTTATCCATTAAAGCTGAGTCTTCTAAATGTTTTTCAGAGATAAGAACAGAAGTATCAACAGCGTATATAGTTAAATCATATTCAGACAGATAATGTGGAATATCGTTAATAAATAGTAAAAAGAGACTTGGGCCGAGGATAGACCCCTGAGGGACGCCGGTGCTATTAGGACTATTCGCGCAGGCGTTCCGGACTAGTTCGGAACGGTTAAAAGTTAAAATTGAATGCCAATCGAAATAATGATCAATTTTAACAACTCTTTCAAGTGTACAACTTTCATGAATGCATGGATTTTAAGGTTCCGAACTAGTTCGGAACGTCTGCGTGAACAAAGCTATTATTAGCCAAATCAGACCTATAACTTTTATTCAATTCACCACATTCTGAGTGCGAGATTTCGACAAACTGTTTTCGGTTGGATAAGTAATAGTGGAACCACTCTGCAACAATTCCCCGCATTCTGACGTTATTTAATTTCTCAATTAGTGTTTGGTGATCAACACAATCAAAAGCTCGGCTGAGGTCACAAAAGATGCCGATTGGACATTCTCATTCTCATTCTCATGTTAATGCATGTTATGGCACAAATTTGAAGCAAATTTTTATATTTATTAATAAATCAAACATTTTTCTACGAAATATGTATTGCTTGAATAACATAAACATGTTCTATTTAATTATTTTCCGGTTAGAAGTTAAAATTAATAAGCATAGAATTAACCGAAGTCAGAAATCAAAGTAGCTGAAATGTCATTAAGAGAAAAGTTCCGTTAATGTCTGTCTACTGCAAATTTATAAAGAAAATGTCCCTTATTATTAAGCAAGCATTAAAAATATCAATTATGTACGTTATAACAAGTTCCACTCATTTTTCAATGGTATGAAGAAGTAGTTTTTACAAGTGTATAAAAGAAAATTTTTAAGTGACAAGTGATGAATGTATATATATCTACTTTGTCAAATAAATGCCTTACTTCGTTTTTTATTAACTTAGTGAAGAGCAAGGAGAGCGCTTCCATCAAGATATAAAAACATTGGAAAATAGGTATCGGGGAAGATGGGATGTTCACATGATGACAGACTATTGCTAGGGACTTATGCGAAACTATCCAAACCAAATTCATTCAACAAAATCGCTTAAACGACAATTTCTGCATGTGGAATGCTGAAATAAATCAATATTTTGTTAAAATTGCCGTTATTTCATATCTCGTAAAGTAGAACTGATACAGAAAAACTAATAGCATTTTTGTAATTAGCGAACCAGATATATTCAAAATCAGGTATTAAACCTCTGGCACCAAAATGAGCGTTGGCCAGTGATAATATACATTAACATGAGGTCAAATTTTTAGCATGTAAATCCCTATGGCCACACTTAAAAAAAATTCACTGTATATTCGAAAACTTTTGAGAAAGCTGATGTTAATGCTATAGGGCGGTAGTTTTCTGAGAAATGAGAATTATTTTTCTTATAGATGGGACAGATTTTAGGGGTCTTTAAATATGATGGAAAAACACCCTCTGAAAAGGAGGTATTAATAATTTCCATTAGTGTTTCAGCAATCAGGTCACCTGTACGGGTTGGTGACACATAGATAGGTATAGTGAAACTCGCTTATGACGAGCACTGGTTACAACGAGACCTCGGATATAGCTAGATATAAGATCTTCGTGAATCTATGCTTGCAGGGTTGCAGCATTTCGCAAAATTAGACGTCGTCATTTTCGTAATGTACCTAATCAGAGCAACAATTCGCAGGTCACAATTATGTTCAGAATCTAATGGTCGATTGTTCGAATATCTTTCGTAAATAATCTAGTATTGTATTTAACTACGTATTTGTTGTTTGTTACTAATTATTATTTTTTGTTTCCTGTGTACGACTTTCTCCATAATTCTTTCATTCATTTGTTAGGAAATTTGGTTATTTTTATTTTGCGGAGAAAATATTTTGACGCTATTCTCGAACAATTTGTATAGTTTTGTATGAGAGTCTACGTCATTTTGACGTCATGTCGCATACAACATTTGTCAAGTGATTTCAAGAATCGGGCCCCTGGGGTCGATTCTCGAATTACGATTTATATAGTTTTGAATGAGAGTCTACGTCACTTTGACGTCATATCGCATGCGACATTGATAATCGTAATTCGAGAATCAACCCCCTGGGGCCCAATTCTTGAAATCATTCGACAAATGTCGTATGCGACATGACGTCAAAATGACGTAGACTCTCATACAAAACTATACAAATCGTTCGAGAATTACGTCATTTTGACATCATGTTGCATACGACATGATGTCGAATGATTTCAAGAATTGGGCCCCAGTTCGCAGTTTCCGCATAATTCCGCCCGCGGCGACTCTTCCATTCAAAGACGCGAATAGTAAACGAGATCCCCATGCTGGAAAAGTTATCTGGGAAATAGGTATTGTATAGATGGCTGACATTAATAAGAACAAAAATGTGAATCAATAGAAATGTATACTTGCTCCCATTAATAGCAATTAACTGACCGTCAAGTAATAAAAAAATATAAAATAAATAGTATCAAAAAAGTGACGATCAACCAATGTGGCCCGCAAACGAAACATACAAAAGGTTGCCCACCCCTGATCTAAACTATTCTATTAGGTAATAGGTAAATACTACAAAATAAACATTTTACATTTCATATCCTTATCCTGTTAAAGTTATACTGTGTTTAGAATGATTGAAGGGCGTATGAATTTAGCACGCTATCGTACAGTAATTTTCATCTTACGCTTATGGTCACTTGCACTAAATACTTAAGCAGAGCTGTAAGTGAACGGTCAAGTTGGTCGGGCTAAACACATGTTCAATTTCCCCGATTGCTGATTGGTTAAGTCGTTTGGCCTGACCGTTGGCTTGACAATTTTGTGCAGTGTGACCATTCACCTAATTCGGCCTAAATTTAAGCGGTGTTTATAATGTGACATTTGAGGTCATATACAGGCCGTTCACCGAGTGCCGCGGTCTTCTCTACCGTCTACAGTGTACAGGGTGTTAGGTAATTAACTCGACACCTTCAAACTAGAGGTGGACGTTTAAACGAAAAGCAGTTAAATTAATATGCTTTTTAAAATAAGCAGTTTTCGTTAAAAAAAGCTCTTGAAAATAATTTCGTTATTCGGCGGCGCACGTCTTTAAACAGTGTGACGAAAACGAGCAAAAAATTTTCTATTCAATAAAAATTTTTACGAGATACTATTAATAATCCGATGTTTTTGCGATGAATACAAGCGGCATTTGTGCTTTCAAAGAGAGTGCCGCCTCTTTAAAGAATATTTATCTGAATACACAATAAAATTATGACTAATACAATGCTAATACATACACACTTCTCCTAGTTAAGGAATATCAAAGGTCAAAAAGCGATCGCAGGATGTCGTGTTTTGTTGAAAAAAGCGTTCACCGTCAAATGCTTAATTTTTTCTGAACTGCTTATTTTAATCAGTAAACAAAGTATTTGCTTTCGTCTGCCTACTGTGATCGTTGATGTTAACGGTATTTTGTTGTATACGCGATACACAAATTACTGATATATGTATACATATTTTTCTTTGAGTGCAAAATTGCAAAGAGTAGTAAATTAGTAAATTAAATACCTAGTTATATTGTAAATAAACGTATGTATTTTATGAATAAGAGTAAGGCCCGATTTTACAATCGTCGGATAAGCACTATTATTGGTATAACCTGTGGTATAACGGGACGTAGGTGTGACGTAGATATGGAGGAACATTAAACGATATTTGGCGCACAGTTATTCCGTTCTTATTCCACGATTGTAAAATTGGGCCTAAGAGTATGTAGGTAGTACATATTAAATTAATTAATTTAATTTTTAAATTGAAGTTAAAGAAAACCGCGCTTTATTCAACGCACCGTGATTCAAAGTTTAATCGATACGCTTAAAAAATATAAGCTTAAAAAAGTCTGCTTTTTCAGAAAAGCATAACGTTTAAGCGTGCTATCAAAATAAAGCCGTTATTTCCATCTCTACTTCAAACTATGTATTGAGAACACTCTGTAGAGTAAAAAAGCCTTTACATTAGAGGGTGCTGCGACTTTCGTTTTCCAGGAAAAAATTCAAACAAAAATCGATAAAAATTGTTTGGAAACCACTGATTTTCTTATCTACTGTTACACCCGCGTGACGAACGCCATCCGGGCGGACGGCGATCCCCTGCCATAAATTCCCAGATGGTTTATTGTTTTACGACAAGCAAATAACGCAGGTTCAATGTCTCAACAGACTTCGGAGTGTGTAGGTCAGTGTGAGGTCAGGGTCAGCTTACACAAATAACGAAATTGTTGACATTATTCTAACGTACGGAGAATGTAGGTGTAATGCACGTGCTGTAGAGCGTAGATATCGGCGGCTATATCCCCAACATCGTACACCGAATCGTCAAAGAATTATTGCAATTGTGCAACGGGCAAGAGACACTGCAAGATCCATCTGCTTTAATAGGCGCTCGCTACGTAAGTAGTATCAGCAGTCCTCAATAGTTCGCTCTTTTTGCATTTTTTCAAAATGTCCCGACAATCCATCATATCTGCGTATTTTCTGATCCCATTTGACACCCTTAATCTACAGTTTTAATTTATCCAAGCAATAACCTAACTCCGTGTATAAGGGAAAAAAATTCAAACGAACTAAGATGTAACTCAGTCATCTCTAGTTTATAAAATTATTTTTGGCTATACAGAGTGTTCAGTAACTGAGAGCCATACCAAAATTATTTTTTTTAATGGAACACCCAGTATATTTTTACATATTTCGAAAGTACGCATAACGAATAGGTAATAACCAAAAATTTCGGAAGTTTTACTTAAGAGTTTGTAAGATATTGATGTTTAAATGTAAAAAAATTGCTGCATTATGAGCGCTTATATCTTGGTTATTTATTAACATTTAACAAATTAGGGTTCGTAACACACAAATTTGATATCCTTATTTTTAGTTATTTTAGTCAGTTTTCAATATCTTAATCGTAATTTTCAATTCGCGCATTGAATTACTACATATTAAAATTAGCTTTCATATGAGTTGTCACACTTTGGATTATATAACAATTTTTTCCCCGAAAGAGGGCGCTAAAATCAAATTTTCGGGTATTCATATTTACATTACCGAATTCTCTGTAAAATTACCTTGTCAATGATATGCCATTCATAGTACATTCCCTATTTAAATTCCATTAGTTAGAGAGCTGGATGGGAAGGGGATGATGTAGGACAATTGGGCATAGGATAGAAGTGTCCCCCTGGGATTATAAATCGACCTATTTTTGCGTTTTTTCAAACAAAAATTTTCCTGGGAGATATTCGTTTTCGTTGGGCCACCCTGTATATCCTCAAACACTGATTTTAATATATTTTTATTTTCAGATGATGTGTTTGATGTTTATGTTTGTGAATGGTATATGATGATTAGAAGTTATTAAACTTTTAAAAATTTTAGATTCCTCTCCTTGTTGCTCCTTCCTTTATTACCCTCATTCAGGTAATAATATGCTGTTTTTGAAATCAACGCCTCAATTATTTAGTTTAATAGATAACACTAGGTACCTTTAGAGTTTTTTATTTTTTTATGATAACAAAATGCATTTTAATACTGAAGGGTTACGTGACATGACATACCTAGTAAGAAAAAGCAATCAAAACTGTCTTTTGACATCAAGATTATATTCGCAGCATTATCCTATGAGAAGACACCCGGATTTTTGAGTTTTCCAAAGATTGAAAGAAAATTTTCTTATGTAAGGATAAAAAATTTTATGTGGTTGAAAAGAGAAAAGGATGTTCTATTGTATTTCGCAAAAATATTTTCATCGTGCCATTTAAAAAAAATGTCGATGACGTCATGAGTCCTATACAGTGCAGCCAAAAAAATATTGTTTTACTTCATTCTCTAGAAAACAACGTCCCATTTAAGAATATATACACTTTACTGGGTGTTTAAGCAAAAATAAATGAGTTATAGCTTGGGGCCTTTATCAAACAGACGGTATACTGTAGTCTGAGTATTACTTAGCATAACTTACAGGATCCAGAAGATATTGTCAAGAAGACAAATATTTTCCACCCCTCTTTCAGGGCTTTTGGAAACAATTTTATATAAAAAGGTTACTTTCATTTTTTATATTCTACATATTTACCCAGAATCACCGCGTATAGAAGTTCTTAAAATTATCAGTCGATCGATAGGAATGTAATAAAAAATTACGTGTACATATGTCACTTTATAAAAATCCTTATTTTATTAATTACCTGTTAGGCCCGGCCTTTTCATCTGCCTATTAAAGTTATTCGGCGAATGACTTGATTTTTCTGAATGGTTTTCTTGATTTCATGAACTGTTTCCATGATAATTATTCACCAAATAACTATTAGGGCCGGTATTATTAAGGCAAGTTAGCTTTAACTATCGGTTTATTCCCATGGTAACAATTGTGGATACAATTGTTGTTCTGGCAATAAACTGGGAGTTAAAGTTAACTTGCTTTTATAATACCGGGCCTTAGTTTATTAAGATAGGGAAAGATCGGACCTTAATTCATTAATTACAATTTTCATTTTTTAAAAACTGACATACAGTGAGAACACTTATTAGCAATTAGTTAGCAATACATATCTCATAGAATTGATTTCTTATTTGCTTTTATTTTTAAACCATACTTCTAATTTTAGAGAATGACATAAAGCCTACCATACTTATCTGTTACTTTATTTTTCATTAAAAAAAACTGTTCATCAATTTATTCTGATTTATTGAAACAATACTTTACAAAATGGATATATGTATGCTGTAGTGCTTAAATGAATTTTATAAATAACAAAGATAATACTCTAACTACAAGTAGTTTCCGATTTAAAAATTTCTCAGAATTTAGCGACAAAAATAAGGAACAGTAGTTCGCTGCCTCTTCCGAGCATCCATTAAAGAAAAAAATTCCCTTATATCTTCCTCCCGGACAACTTTCTTATTTTCAGCAAATTTCTTCAGATATTCAACAAGGTGCCCCTTCATATCATGGTAGGCTGCAATTGCTTCCATTAAAGGTACTCTGTCGATTGAATTTAAGGCATTCATTTCTTTTTCCATAGCCAAAGCCTTTCCTCGTTCTTCATATACCTGCACTGTGTCTTGAAGATCAATTAAGAAAGAAATATTTTGTACTTCATATATTTTCATACAATTTTCACAGGTACACAGTTGTTGTCTCCAAGTTATATCTTTTGAAAATTTAGCAGAAACATTATCTGACTTTATTTTTGGCATTTTACAGTCAGGATTATTAATTTGATCACTGCTGTCTGCAAGTAATAAAATAGGTGACCCGTTTGATTTATTTTCACTCTTTACAGTTTCTACAAGTTTTCCATTACCAATATCATTGCCATCACATTTTTCATTTAATATTTTATTTAATAAATCACTTGTTGATATTTCATCTTTTTCATTTACGTCTACATCAATTTTATTTGCTTCATTTTTCTCATTAGTTATTTTTGATACAAATAGACCCTCATAATGCAACAGAAAATCATGTTTTCTTATACACCCCCCGCAAATCATTTCTTGGTAATTACCTGGTGGCTCAATACCTAAATGACGAGAGTGGAACCAGTCTTCACATACAATGCATTGTATCATTTCATCTCCCACCGAATCATCTGGATCTGGGTATGGACGATGGCACACACAATAAACACCAGAGAAGTTCTGGTTATATTCATTTAACTCGTTCATTTTATCTTTGTTGTTATTCAAATTGCAACAGGTCTCAGGAAATTTGCTGTTTCCACAATCGCAGCGAAAATTACGCTTTGTGTAAAGTTCTACGAGGTCGTGACCATCATGACAGTGGAATGTGCAAGCTAAACATATCCCAGCACGTTTAGTTACATCGGTTCTTGCTTCTGGTATGCAAGTGAGACACGCATACAAAGCTTGACGTTTCAAGTAACCCTATGAACATGTATTTACTAAACATTTTAGCATTAAAAAACCTCTAAAAAATTACCTCAGAATAGGTGCAGTTTTTATCATCAGAAGCTCCCAAAACGGCACAGGCATCTGCTAGCAATTCTTGTTCTGTTTCAACGACGTCCGACAAAGTAACGATTTCTGATTCATCTACATGCTGTTCGTTATTGAAACTGGTGTCTACATGTTCGTCCATTTTTTTAGAAACGTTCGATGAAGTTTCACTGCAAATACGAACTCTAATTACACGAAAATTTGAACAAGTTGGTGAACTAAAGAAATGACGAGGGCAACTTCGTTGACAGAGCGAAATCAAAATGGCCGAAAAAGCGGGAAAAGTTGCTGGCTACATTCGGATTTTAAAGACAATGAATACATTCATTAAAGGTATATTTTCGTGACTAACGCGGTTCAATGCATGGTTTAAAGATTACGTCATGGATTACAGAGTCGCGAAAGTGTGTTGGTTGAAATATCTCTATGGTACTTGGAAAAAGAGGAACGTAAAGGTCAACAGGTGACAAATTTACTACACACGTGTGCATTTAAAACATGTAAACCAAATTACAACGATTACCAGCCGAAAAGAATCGAACCCTGGATGCAGAAAATGTACACAGGTGGAAAGGTTCATCCATGTGTTACAGTAATCGCGTTCAAAAATTGTAACCATGACGTCATAGTTACTCACGAAAACGTTATTGTTTAAAACACGCCGTCTTTCATCCGTCGCGAAAATATCCCTTAAATACCTACAGTGTTCTGAAAATATGTACAAGGTGTCGATTAGTAATGATGATGAGCGAAAATAGTCGAATAAAAATAGTAGTCGAATGAAAATAGTAGTCGAATAAAATAATAGTCGAATAAAAATAAAGGGCTTTCAAATAAAAACTTCTCAGGCAGGCCATGAAACCATTTGATGTAATGTAATTTTAATGGAGTACAAGAAAGTCATAGCCTGCCTGAGAAGCTTTTTTATTTGAAAGCCCGATAGTACATAGTTCCCACATAACCGAATATTTTGTACGTGACATTTTATTTATAACACATTTATAAGCTTTTTTTAATAGTCACAAAATAAATCAAAAGTAACTCCAAGAAATCCAAAGAAAAATGAACTGTTCTTTCGAAGTTCATACAAAATCTGGGTCTTATATGGACACAATAACATTTTGGTTATTAGGTTAGGGTGCCAAAGAATCATAAACAGTTTATTTTGGTTTTCGTCGATCACGTGGTCACTCCCCCTACTGGTGTTGGAGGCATTAGCAAAATCCTAAAAAGTATGTTCTTGAGATTTCAACTTTTCTTGGACAATTTAAAGAGGCATGCGCGTTTCTTATTAGCTCAATCAGCTGTTTCTGATCGTGTTGTTTGTTGTTTTTAAGTAGAGATGTGTCATTCGTTCATTTTACACAGATCCGATCGATCGGTGATTGATATCCAAAAAGATCGAATCTTTCGTATCAATCATTCGATCATTCCCGTCATTCAATACGCAGATGCGACGCACTCACCATAATGAATGATTGAAATAGTATCTGCGATTGAATACTATTGTGATTGAAATTATTGACATCATTGAAATTATAATGAATCCACCGTGTTTAATTCTAGTAGTGATTAGGGCAAATAAATCTAAAATATAGGTAAATACAGAAACTGAATACAGAAAATTAATATCCATAGATTTGTCAAGGATTTGTTTTAAAAGTAATCTTATCTAAGGCGCAAGATGGGCGCAAGTTTACACATCTCATGGTCCACTCTAGCCTGTTTTCAATAAATCGCATGGTAATATAATTATTAGTTCATATTCCCGAGTATTATTTAAAACTGCTCGGATCAGTGCTCAATCCTTCAGAAAAAATACAATCATATCATATCACCGACACCGACATCGAGAGACGGAGACAATTGATGCCAGAACGGACAATCGATGTCGCGATCGACCGACTCCGTTGAAACAAGATTCTATCATTCAATACTTTCAAGTGATCCAATCCCGAAGATCGAGTCATTCACGAATGACACATCTCTATTTTTAAGATCAGTTTGCAACAGCAATAGGCGGCATGCACATCTCTGCGCTCAGCGCCGCCTAGCGTGGCGATTTGTGAATTAGTGATATGAAAATATTTCTTGAAACTTATTGCATGGGAATAATATACTTCTTATGACAATTTACGATTGTAGTACATAATACCTGAGCTTCCTGCTATTGAAATACATTACAATATTTAAGTTCAAATGTACACTAATAATTTAAAATAACTCGTATAGGAACCGTGCACATGCGAAGCCAGCGCCACTAATGACCAAATTGTGCATTAGTGGTATGAAAATATGGCTTGTTTCAAATTAATAGTGTACATTTGAACTTGAATATTGTAATGTATTTCAATACCAGAAAGTTTAAGTATTATGTACTACAATCGTAAATTGTCATAAAAGTGACATTATTCCCATGCAATTAGTCTCAAGAAATATTTTCGTATCACTAATTCATAAATCACCACGCCAGGCGGCACTGAACGCAGAGATGTGCATGGCGCCTATTTTCATACCACTAATGCACAATATGGTCATTGGTGGCGCTGGGTTGTGTTCATAAATTACACTCTAGGGTCACTCTAGGGTAATATTGTCATCTCTCTCGCATAAATGTATTTATACATTTTGCTTCTCACATAAGAATCATAAAGTACTAAATCAGGCGTGTGTTTCCATAGCAACAAACACATTTTCTTTACCCTACTTAAAAGTGGGACGTGAAAAGTGATCTCGTTGTCATGGAAATCATGTAAACACTAGACTTCTTAAAACAGATGAGCGAGACGCAAAATAACTAAAAACTTGTGAGTGAGAAAGATGCGATTATACACCCAGGGTGCACTCGAAGGTGTAGTTTATGAACACAACCCTGGTTTCGCATGTGCATGGTTCCTATATACTACTGTGGAAAAGAAAATTCATGTCTTAGCTCCATTCATGTACTTTAAATTGTCAGTTTTGGCATATGTTAGATGCGAAGCTAAGACATAAGTTTTAATTTTCATGGCCAACCTTTATGGCATTTTTAAAAAAATACACCATACATAAAACATACATACTTCTTTAATCGCCAATTCTTCATATCTCTAAAGCAAGAAAACTAGCTTTCATGCGAGTAGGTACCTAAGTGTAAAAGTAAATCCCTTTATCCCTTTTACGTTAGGTACTACAAATAATTAATAATTACAAATATTTATTCAATTATAATAGTTTCTATTAATTTCAAAGTGTTTAAACTGCAGCAGATAATTGAATGCAGAAAAAAAAAGTTCTTTAAAAATTCATTACAAATTATACCATGACAAAAAATTGTCGGACATCGCTATAATAAAAAAATATTGATTTGATTGTGATTGAAATTCGAGGGCCAGCATGGGGATCTCGCTTATTATAAGAGATAGGAATCGGTTAAATGGAAGCAAAGTTGCCAAATTTCATGGTGATTAATAATCTGTTAAGAAATTTGAAATATCTCGAACGGTTTTTTCACAATCGGAGAAAAACGAAAAATTGCGATTTTCGAAAATTGGACATAACTTCTTTATTTACGATTTGTTCCAAAATCTGTAAAACCATTCCCGAAACAACTTTTTATACTTGATTGAATGACGAACTTACTTTATTTCTAGAGCGATTCATTTTGTTTTTCCAGAGCCAACTTCGTTTTTTCTTAAGGGCGCGATTTTTGTTGTTTAGACAGGTAGATAGCATATTTTTTTCTGAATTCATTGGTATGCCACACTTGCTATTGTGTTTAAATTTTCATTGAGAAATTTTGGAAAAACTGAAACGGTATAACGGCAGTGTTAACATAATTCATAAAATAGTAGGCCTTGGAAGGTAATATTTTAGAGACATAATTAATTTGACATCTTGAACGCGATGCGATGTTAAAAAATATAATGTTCCATTTAAAAAAGTTGAAAACAATTGAAAAATTCAAATAAAAAAGTTAGCTATTGTAGCGGCTTCCCGTGAACACCCTGTATATTAATATTTTGCCATATAATTTTAATTTTTATCTCCACTGGTTGCCGAGTTTTCCACAGAAAACCGAAAATGGCAGAAGTTTTTGTCCCCTTAAAGCGTTTTTGGGTAAGTAAAAAATATTGTTTCATTCTCTCACTATAGGGTGAACTACTAACCTACAAAGTTTCAAATTGTTTTGAATTTGGGTTCGGAACCTTCCCTTGCAAGTATATTACCAGACCACAAATGCCATTTTATAATATTGAATTTATGAGTAATATTAAACTTTAAGATACAAAATTTTAACAATACACTACTTAAATGAAAGAAGTTAGACTCAATTAACGGTTATGGCTAAAAAGCATTTATTTTATACAGCACTTATATAGCACTTATCACCTATCAAAACAAATTTGAAACTGCCGTAAATTTTAGTATGATACCCAAAATACTTTAGGTCTGTTCCAAGCATGCTTTGTGACCGTTTCAAAACCGTCACAAACATGCACTCATCAAAGTTTTACACTCAACAAAGTTGTCAACATCGATCATTAATTTCAGTGGGCTGAATATAACGTTTTCTTAAACGGTCAGAAAGCGTAAGAAACGTAAGAAAACTTAACTTTTACTGATGATTCAAAATACTCTACTGATAATTCTTCTTTTATCGCAATCGCAAGCGTTGGAGGCCAACCAGTAGATCTTCCGTCAGTAGTTCCGTCATGTCTGGAATTTTCTAGAAACTTTTGCGTCCAAATTGCCACTATTTTTTAGAACACGAATTTGACCTTTTTCGAATTCTGTAAGTTTGTCCTTTGTTCTTGTCCTAAACATCCGGTAAAAAATTTATACAAGATTTTTATCGTATTTTCTAACTAGATATGCGATCTCTTGGCTGAACGTACGAAGATTTACTTCAATTTGATTAAGTTTTCAGAGATGCGCTATAGGGACAATGCACATGCGAAGTCAGCGCCACCAATGTCCATATTATGCATTAGTGGTATGAAAATACGAGTTGTTTCAAATTATTAGTGTACGTTTGAAATTGAATATTGTAATGTATTTCAATACCAGGAAGCTCAAGTCATAGGAATGATATTATTCCCATGCAATGAGTCTCAAGAAATGTTTTCATATCACTAATTCACAAATCACCACGCCAGGCGGCGCTGAACGCAGAAATGTGCATGATGCCTATAATTACTTGACGCATTTTACACTATGCAAAAACATCTCCAGTTAACAAAAAAATTAATAATTGATTGCGTTTCTGGTAATAGAAAAATATTTGGAAGTACTATTGCGAGATAAATATTTGGTACGGCAGGTTTTCCACACGAACATTGGAATCAATGAGCCTAATGCCCGATTTCTTCATCGCCTTATCTTGAGGTTAAATTTATCTTTCAGTTTTGTAGTATATGTACGGCCTACTGTACGTCACATTCCAACTGTTAGATAAATTAACCTTAGGTTAAACATGGTGAAGAAATCGGCCATTAGGCTTGCTGATGTGTTGAAACGGAATGGTGGTTCCATTCTGCATTGCAATAAAAACTACAGCAGAATGCAAGGGATGCAATGCAAGAAACTGATTAAAACAGGCTTTAGACGATGCAATTTATATTGCAGCAAGACGCAATCTTTATCGTGGGCATACACATTGGCAAATGTGTGTGAACAATAATTGTTAATTAACCACAATAAGACCACTCAAATATAAGGCACCTTAAATGTTTACATTTAGAAATTGGTACCTTTCATTGTAACTACTCAGAAATTGCAAATAAATAATAAAACCGCGAACAAATATAATTTTTGTGTGCAATGTTTATTGCATTGCATTGCGTCCGTGTAAAGGCCGTTTTACAGTAAATAAATAATTGTAGCAACAAAAAAAAATGCTCAATGAGCAATTTTTTATTGCAAACCACTTTACAGATGGCAATAAACATCGCTAATGAATCGAGCATCAAGTTTGTAATGGTAGAAAATCGATCTATTCGTTGTCACATATGCTGCTTATTATTTCTATGAAGTTGGTATTTTACAAATTACCAACAAATTCCCCAGAATCGCCGTTGCAATGCAAAAAAAATAGGTTCGGAGCTATTTTCTGTAATGCAATAAAAAATAAATTGCCACAGCTAATCAAAATACACATACTGCGCATGCGTGCAATACAAATCGCTTCAATTATATACACCGTGTCCACGGATAGGGTTCACTATAGGAAAAACATTTTTATTTTTCACTTTTCGAAAAAAATCATTCTTTACAAAAGTTTTTGCTTGACCTAAAAACCCAAGAATTATTACAGAAAATAATAAATTCCCGTTAACAACAGAAAAAGTTGGGAAATTTATCTTTTAACTTTAACAAAATGTGGCAAAGATTAAAATTCTGTTAAAAATCACGTTAGCTAGAATCGGGCAATACTATGAGTTTGATTTCTTATCACGTTTTAATTCACAAAAGTAAATTTTTTTTATTACCTCGCAGGTTCTTAAAACTTAAAAAATGAAATAAAAAAATTTAAAACTTAATTTTTTAAGAGAGTTTATTTTATATTATGTTCTTATTTCTACATAACTATCACCCAAATTACATTTACAGTAATTGATATTGCTTGAATTAACCAGTTTACTTGGTTACACTAACGGAATTTTTGAACATTGCCGTATTTTGTGAAAGTGTAAACAGGATTTTATTTTATTTTATTGTTATCAATGGAAATTTAATATTTTCCATAACGTTTTTAGAATCTTTGGGACAAGCAAAATCTTTTATAATGATTTTTTTTCGAAAAGTGAAAAATAAAAAAGTTTTTCCTATAGTGAACCCAATCCGTGGACACGGTGTATATTATAAATTATGTTAAATTTATTAACTTGCAATTGATATGCTTGCATACGTCTGTATATTTTTTCGCAATGAATACATATGGATATAATACTATCACTGGGATAGCATAAACCCCCTCGACATTTGAAATCTATGAAATTTCCCAACAAATTTTATTTAGACCCAAACAAAGAATTTACACAGTCTTCATATTTTAAAACTTTGCTTAATTTTAATTATTAATTAATTATTCTTTCTTCCACATTTTGTTTAGCTTTTTGCACTTTGGTACACAATTTTGCAACTAACCATACTGCTATTTAAAATGTAATTAAGAAAAAAAGACTATGTACACAATTTCAATGTCAATAAAATATTCTAAACTAGAAACTTAATAAAATTATGTAACAACTATTTACAGAATAACTATTAACACAAATTAAAAATTGAAAACTATATAAATCGAAACTTATGCAGAAAGTAAAAAACGTTGAAAACAAAAACAATATCAGTACACGAGAACGAGATGCAACGCTACTACACGCCGCCTATGAAATCGCAAAAGCACCGATTCCGTATAAAGGCGCGTAGTTTAAAATGGGTTGTAAAAGGTCGTTGCAGGGTTTCTACAGCAGCAAAACCGGTCTCGCGTATTATGCATTGGTAGTATGGCAGTAGCCATGCACATCTCTGCGTTCAGTGCCGCCTGGCGTGGTGATTTGTGAATTAGTGATATGAAAATATCTCTCGAGACTCATTGCATAGGAATAATATCACTCTTATGAGTTATGACAATTTACGATTGCAGTACATAAAACTTGAGTTTCCTGGTATTGAAATACATTACAATATTCAAGTTCAAATGTACACTAATAATTTGAAACAACTCGTATTTTCATACCACTAATGCAGAATATGGTCATTGGTGGCGCTGGCCTCGCATGTGCATGGTCCCTATAGGCTATGCCATAGACAAATAAAAGACAGCTCATACCCATGCTTTGACACTGGCAATGAGTGAACAGTGGCGGTGACGCGGGCGGTACTACCGAACTATTCAAATAGCGCCACTTTTAAAATATGGCTTCCATTCAGAATTTTATTTTATCATTTAATTTAATGTCAAGAAAAATATAATGATAAGAAATTTAATTTGAAAATATGCAAAGAGTAACCACAGCAATAATATTATTACTTTGGTTAATCCTTAATCATTTTCAGATTAAATTTCTTATCAATATATTTTTCACGACATTAAATTAAATGGCATTATGGCAAAAAAACGTTGATTTCCATGTTTTAGGACGGTGATTTTATAAAACACAAAAAAATTATGGATACAAATTTATTATGCATTATGAATATTGAGCAATCAGTATAAAATTAATGTGCTTTGCTATTTTTATATAAAGAAATCAGTAGCATATTCAAATGTATGAAATGATAAGAACAAAAGCAACGGTTTATGAATATTATTGCTTAGTAATAACATTGTAGTACAATATTGAAGGAACTAACTAATGCAGAAGGAATTAACAATATTGTTAGGTCCTTATGCATTTACAATAAAAAAACAATACAATAGCTAATTTAATAATGCAACATTTTAGAAAACATTATACATATATTATACAGTTTCTTAAATTACAACTGTTCAACTATCAACCAAAATATATACACTATGTACTCAAAAGTGTACAAGGGACAACCACACAATGAATACTTAACCACAGGTCGAAAACTAAATTATTATTATATTAAGAAAAAAAAATATCTGAACAAAAACAGAGATCCGTTTGTATATTGCTACCAACATTGGCCCATATCATAATCGTTTCACTAGCTACTTGAAACACCTCCAAACAAATTGTTAAACTAGACGTATGAATCTGTTTAGAAATTAAATACGTAATGAATACATACGAAAATATAATTGCCCCTTTGACATTTTTGAGTAGTGTACTTACAGTACAAAGTTTACAAATGTAGTATTTTTTGATATTTTGATTTGCTTTGAACCACAAACGATCTTTGCTTATCTTCCGTGAATTTATGCAAAATACAATTACATACGATATTAAAAAATTTGCTTGTAATACTTACTTTATGAACGTCACAATTAATGAAAGAAGTATCTACATGCTCATATAAGACTTCAAGAATATTTTGTTTGATATTATTAATATGGGGATGAGTTTCTAAGCATTTGTGAATTATATCATAAGCAACGGTTACACATCGAATCATGCTATTGTTGCAGTAAAACAACTTTAAATTTGTCGGATCGTTTTCTTTGAAACTAATAAAATTGTGTACCGTTTCAATACTGTCACTTTTAAAGCACGATGAACATTTTTCACAATCTGTCCTTAATTTTTTTATAAAGAATCCACAAACATACGCCATACTTTCGGCATCAAAAGAATTATGATCAATACTAATGTTAACCATATTAAGTAATTCAGATGTTACAACGGGTGGTGTATGAATATTACTTGCAGCTCCCAAAAAATCTTTTAAATTAATCAACATTTGACATTCATCATCTTCGCAATTTTTCGCCAACGTTTTACATGATGATAAATTATTGACTATTGCAGTTTTCAAATAACTTAAGAATTGATGCGGAGTCGGATTAATGTTGGCTGCACCATATTGACGCACCGTACTGAAATATGAAATAAATATTATATGGCTATCATTAAATGATATCATTAAATCAGTTACCTAAAGAAATTCTCTAATGGATCTTGTTGTACGCATCTAGTTTTCAATGTACCTTGCTCACTTTGGAAATAGTGAGCATAAAACTCTTTCATGGAGTTCATCGTGAAGATGAGGCCCTTGATACAACGAGGAGCTTTGCATTGGACGCCATTTTTTAAAAACTTCCAATTTTCGAGTTTTGGAATAATGGTATTCCAAAACTTAATATGCCCACTTGAGCGACTTACCGCACGTTTCAGAGGTTTTCCTATAAAATCAAAACACAGTTTGTTAATATGAACACAACACTTTAAATTTTCGTAAATTACCTGGGAAATCTCTAATATTACGACTATTCAATGAATCAAAAATAGAGTCCATGAGATGTGCAAATTCTGCAGTATATATTTCCTCTGCTGGCAGATTTGCAGATGCCACCATCGATTCTATCGATGCTGCCACTGTTGAACTGAAAATTTGGGCAGCAAATGAAACTTTCATTTTAACAAAACTTAGATTTAGTTTGAAATGTAACGGTTTAATTTTCCTCATTGCTAAAACAAACAAAATCAAATAATAAGATAACAATAATTAATGCTTTTATGTATCCACCTTGAAAGCGTCTGGTCAAGTCAATTTTGTATGCTTCTTCAATGTGTGCCCACTTGGCTACCTTATTGATATCAAAATGAATATCATATTGAAGTAATGTATTCCGGATGTTCTTGATAATATGGGGAGTATCGTAGAACATGAATATTCTTCTTCCATTAATTACGATATGATGTCCTCCTTCATTTGTACGATTAACTAATTGGCTTACTGCCGCTACATTCGTAGTCCCTAAAAATAAATATGTGTAATGTTTTACATTCTGAACACAACAATTTAAAATTGACTTTTACCTTGGTCACAAACACAACCAACTACATGAATGTTTCTTTCAATTAAACAGGACAAAATGTCAATTAATAATTTCTTCAAAGAAACTGTTTTAATTTGATCTTTTGTGAAATAAAAAGCTATAGGTTGCTTCCACTTTCCAGATAATGATGACAGCATAAAAACTAATGCATGGTTTGCTTCTTGGTTGGATCTTCCTAAATGTCCAAGATCTACATATCCAACAATTTTATCATGCGCCTTATCATAGGTTAATGTCTGTTTTAATGCCATTTCGTCGAATAATAAGACACATTGTTTCAATTCTTCTGAACAGCGAGCCAATCTTTTTTCTAAACTTATGATAACGTGCATATTAATTCCTACTGTTAAGGGAATGTCCTGTAATAATCTTTGTAATGTTGATCTCGACGGTAAGTTTAAAAAATTCCTGAGAAACCGGTAGCATTTTGGTCCACGCTTATACACAGCTAATGCAAAAATTTTGTCATCCCGGTCCCATGAAGGATTATTCTTTTTAAAATTTCTGAACTGACTTCTAATTAAATTTGCCGTAACATTATTAAAATTTTGTTCTAACTTCCGAAAAACGTCAGTGTTACTGGCACGAGATAACATTTTTAAAGTGTTGCGTGATTTCTGTAATTGTGATTTTAATTTGCATATCCTTCCCTTTTGCACCGTATATTCTTTATACAAGACCTTCGTGCGAGGTGATAATATATTGGACCTTTTCTCACCAATCTTCCTCAAAATAGATTTGCGTGCTGTAAATAATAAAAATAAAATTACAATTCTGTGTCAATATTATTACTAGTCAATAAAAAAATTATGGTTAGCAAAAAATAAAACGTATGTAATAAGGGATGGCACAATAATGCTGTTAACTGTTGTAACTATCACAGTACATAGTAAGATAGTAGTAGTAGTAGAATAAGCGGCTAGAAGAGAAGCATACATGGTGAATGCTGTTTTAAAGGGCAAAAGTCACATTTTCTTCAAACCGGAGTTATGGACTTGAATGTATTCAAAAATAAAATTTGTGAATATTTCGTCCAACATAAGGGTTTAACTATAGTTATTCATTATAGCATTTCACATTCGGGCGATCAAAATGGACGAAATATTCACAAATTTCATTTTTGAATGCATTTACGTAGGATAACTCCATTTTACAGAAAATGTGACCTATGCTCTTTTGACTTTCTACCACAGACATCATCAGGAATGTAAACTGGTAAAATTCCATTTAAAGGTTTGTTTGTTATCCTGCACTGGTGTGCACTAGTGTACACTTTTTTTACGAAATATACTTTAATGAAGCCTAAATTCATTGCTAATGTATTAATACGAATCATACTCATTCATACTGACATACCACACAAACATTTCAAGTTGCATTAAAGAGTATTTTGCGAAAAAGTATGCATTGGTGTACACCAGTGCAGGATAACAAACAGACCTTAAATTACCAAATAAAAAACAAAATGTACAGTTGCGGACAGAAAATTTCGGACATTTTTTTGACGTCTCTCCGAAATACCAAAAATTCTGTTACATAACTACGTTTCCTGACATTGGCAGCCAATAATTATGATTTTATCAAAGCAGTAGCTATCTTTCGTATAAGGTAAGTTCATAATTTACAACCACTCAAATTACCTTTCCTAAAATACTGATTTGTTATTGAATGAGGAAATTTCTAAAGCTTCTTTTGGAATTGAAAATATTTAAATATACAGGTTGAGTCCAATAAAACGCCTACGCGAATAGCGTCGTATTTGAGCGGTCGTATTTGAGCGGTCAAAAAATCAAATGAAATGGCAGAAAAAACTCTACAAAATACCATACCTTGCGTCTTTAATACATTTAAGACAGCTGCATGACAGCTGTCAACTTTTGTTTTTTAAATGCAATGGTATGATTACTGTAATAAATTTCGAAAGAACGTTTTTTTTTGCGTTCAATGATGTGCTGCAACAAACACTTATTTTTCAAAACAATAGAAGAAAACAACAAAAAAGAATTTGAAAGTTATCGTCATTTTTTTGCCTATGAGGAAGTACTTATAGATACTACACTATTTACCGTAAAACACATTTAATCATTAGAGAGTTTTAGCAATTTTTACGATATGGATAACGTGTACGCTAAATGCTACAAAACTATTAATGCGCATGCTCACAAATATATGAGCAAGCGCGTTAGTCTTTTTACAGCATTTAGCGTAAACGTTATCCATATCGTAAAAATTGCTAAAACTCTCTATTTATTGTTCACCAACTGTTTATTACGACATTTCATGTAAATAATTAATTTATTTCTTTTTATTGTTTTCTATTGTTTTGAAAAATAAGTGTTTGTTGCAGCACATCATTGATCGCAGAAAAAAAGTTCTTTCGATATTGATTACAGTAATCATACCATTGCATTTAAAGATTTAAAAAACAAAAGTTAACAGCTGAGTTTTTTCTGCCATTTTGTTTGATTTTTTGACCGCTCAAATACGACAATAAACACCGACGCTATTCGCGTAGGCGTTTTTTTTTGGACTCAACCTGTATATAGTGAGATTATTATAATAGGAAATTTTGAGTCTCTATCTTGCGTAAATAATTCGTAAAAATTTAGTGATCTGTAACCAATTTCCATAGCGATGGGAGCGTTTTTACGAACGGCAAGGGAATTAACTAAAATCTACAAAAAGTTGTAGGAAGCTTCATTCATCTTTGGAAAGCATATAAAAGCCCCGTACTGAGTAGAAGTGGTGTTGGCGCGCATTTGTTCATTTGTAATCAATTCATTTGATTAATCATTTTGTGGTATATTAGTTCTTAGTAAAATAACTTATAGATAATCAGAAATAATTATAGGGCCACGATCATGTCGAAATGCGCTTTTCGCACAGTTGAATTAGCATTAATTTTATTAAAGCTGGTTCTTGTCCGATGAAAATTGTATCACAAACTCTTTTAAACGGACACTAAATGGCTCATAAACACCTAACGTTTCGCAGTCGTTCGACAGTTCGAAAAATATATTTTTCACTTCTGACGAAGCTGTCGAACGACTGCGAAACGTTAGGTGTTTATGCGCCATTTAATGTCCGTTTAAAAGAGTTTGTGATACAATTTTCATCGGACAAGAACCAGCTTTAATTATAATTTTTTTATTGACTAGTAGCAATATTGACACAGAATTGTATTTTTATTTTTATTATTTACAGAACGCAAATCTATTTTGAGGAAGTTTGGTGAGAAAAGGTTCAATATTTGATCACCTCGCAAGAAGGTCTTGTACAAAGAATATACGGTGCAAAAGGGAAGGATATGCAAATTAAAATCACAATTACAGAAATCATGCAACACTTTAAAAATGTTATCTCGTGCCAGTTACACTGACGTTTTTCGGAAGTTGGAACAAAATTTTAATAATGTTACAGCAAATTTAATTAGAAGTCAGTTCAGAAATTTTAAAAAGGATAAACCTTCATGGAACCGGGATGACAAAATTTTTGCATTAGCTGTGTATAAGCGTGGACCAAAATGCTACCGGTTTCTCAGGAATTTTTTAAACTTACCATCGAGATCAACATTACAAAGATTATTACAGGACATTCCCTTAACAGTAGGAATTAATATGCACATTATCATAAGTTTAGAAAAAAGATTGGCTCGCTGTTCAGAAGAATTGAAACAATGTGTCTTATTATTCGACGAAATAGCATTAACCTATTATAAGGCGCATGATAAAATTGTTGGATATGTAGATCTTGGACATTTAGGAAGATCCAACCAAGAAGCAAACCATGCATTAGTTTTTATGCTGTCATCATTATCTGGATAGTGGAAGCAATCTATAGCTTTTTATTTCACAAAAGATTAAATTAAAACCGTTTCTGTGAAGAAATTATTAATTGATATCTTGTCCTGTTTAATTGAAAGAAACGTTCATGTAGTTGGTTGTGTTTGTGACCAAGGTAAAAGTCAATTTTAAATTGTTGTGTTCAGAATGTAAAACATTACACGTATTTATTTTTAGGGACTACGAATGTAGCGGCAGTAAGCCAATTAGTTAATAGTACAAATGACGGAGGACATCATATCGTAATTAGTGGAAGAAAAATATTCATATTCTATGATACTCCCCATATTATCAAGAACATCCGGAATACATTACATCAATATGATATTCATTTTGATATCAAAAAGGTAGCCAAGTGGGTACACATTGAAGCAGCATACAAAATTGACTTGACCAGACGCTTTCAAGGTGGATACATAAAATCATTAATTATCGTTATCTTATTATTTGATTTTGTTCTTTTTAGCAATGAGGAAAATTAAACCGTTACATTTCAAATTAAATATAAGTTTTGTTAAAATGAAAGTTTCATTTACTGCCCAGATTTTCAGTTCAACAGTGGCAGCATCGATAGAATCGATGGTGGCATCTGCAAATCTGCCAGCAGAGGCAATATATACTGCAGAATTTACACATCTCATGGACTCTATTTTTGATTCATTGAATAGTCGTAATATTAGAGATTTCCCAGGTAATTTACGAAAATTTAAATTGTTGTGTTCATATTAACAAACTGTGTTTTGATTTTATAGGAAAACCTCTGAAACGTGCGATAAGTCGCTCAAGTGGGCATATTAAGTTTTGGAATACCATTATTCCAAAACTCGAAAATTGGAAGTTTTTAAAAAATGGCGTCCAATGCAAAGCTCCTCGTTGTATCAAGGGCCTCATCTTCACGATGAACTCCATGAAAGAGTTTTATGCTCACTATTTCCAAAGTGAGCAAGGTACATTGAAAACTAGATGCGTACAACAAGATCCATTAGAGAATTTCTTTAGGTAACTGATTTAATGATATCATTTAATGATAGCCATATAATATTTATTTCATATTTCAGTACGGTGCGTCAATATGGTGCAGCCAACATTAATCCGACTCCGCATCAATTCTTAAGTTATTTGAAAACTGCAATAGTCAATAATTTATCATCATGTAAAACGTTGGCGAAAAATTGCGAAGATGATGAATGTCAAATGTTGATTAATTTAAAAGATTTTTTGGGAGCTGCAAGTAATATTCATACACCACCCGTTGTAACATCTGAATTACTTAATATGGTTAACATTAGTATTGATCATAATTCTTTTGATGCCGAAAGTATGGCGTATGTTTGTGGATTCTTTATAAAAAAATTAAGGACAGATTGTGAAAAATGTTCATCGTGCTTTAAAAGTGACAGTATTGAAACGGTACACAATTTTATTAGTTTCAAAGAAAACGATCCGACAAATTTAAAGTTGTTTTACTGCAACAATAGCATGATTCGATGTGTAACCGTTGCTTATGATATAATTCACAAATGCTTAGAAACTCATCCCCATATTAATAATATCAAACAAAATATTCTTGAAGTCTTATATGAGCATGTAGATACTTCTTTCATTAATTGTGACGTTCATAAAGTAAGTATTACAAGCAAATTTTTTAATATCGTATGTAATTGTATTTTGCATAAATTCACGGAAGATAAGCAAAGATCGTTTGTGGTTCAAAGCAAATCAAAATATCAAAAAATACTACATTTGTAAACTTTGTATTGTAAGTACACTACTCAAAAATGTCAAAGGGGCAATTACATTTTCGTTTTCATACGTCTAGTTTAAAAATTTGTTTGGAGGTGTTTCAAGTAGCTAGTGAAACGATTATGATATGGGCCAATGTTGGTAGCAATATACAAACGGATCTCTGTTTTTGTTCAGATATTTTTTTTTCTTAATATAATAATTTAGTTTTCGACCTGTGGTTAAGTATTCATTGTGTGATTGTCCCTTGTACACTTTTGAGTACGTAGTGTATATATTTTGGTTGACAGTTGAACAGTTGTAATTTAAGAAACTGTATAATATATGTATAATGTTTTCTAAAATGTTGCATTATTAAATTAGCCATCGTATTGTTTTTTTTTATTGTAAATGCAGAAGGACCTAACAATATTGTTAATTCCTTCTGCATTAGTTAGTTCCTACAACTATCAATATTGTTAGTTCCTTCAATATTGTACTACAATGTTATTACTAAGCAATAATATTCATAAACCGTTGCTTTTGTTCTTATCATTTCATACATTTGAATATGGTACTGATTTCTTTATATAAAAATAGCAAAACACATTAATTTTATACTGTTTGCTCAATATTCATAATGCAAATAAATTGATACGAATTTGATTTCATATCATCTCTTTTGTATGTATGGCAATGATAAAGCCTTAGTTTAGATTTATTAGACTAACGTCTTTAGTCTTAAGGATTTCCTAAATATGTAAATTAACATTGTAATAAATTTGTATCCATATGTGTTTTCTAAAATCACCGTCCTAAAACATAGAAATCAACGTTTTTTGCCATAATGCCATTTAATTTAATGTCGTGAAAAATATATTGATAAGAAATTTAATCTGAAAATGATTAAGGATTAACCAAAGTTATAATATTATTGCTGTGGTTACTCTTTGCATATTTTCAAATTAAATTTCTTATTATATTTTTCTTGACATTAAATTAAATGATAAAATAAAATTCTGAATGGAAGCCATATTTTAAAAGTGGCGCTATTTGAATAGTTCGGTAGTACCGCCCGCGTCACCGCCACTGTTCACTCATTGCCAGTATCAAAGCATGGCACAAAGCATGGGAATGAGCTGTCTTATATTTGTCTATGCGAATATCGAGTAGCGTCACGGCATTCAACGCTAGAAATCCCACCACTAGCGGTCGCCTGTTCTAATGTAAATCTGGTCGCGATTTTGACCAATCATAAGCAAGGACAAATACGTCCTATCTAGTGATGAGCAAAGTAGCGATTTTTTAATAACGCTGCTATCCGTGATTGCTATTTTGAAATAGCGGCGATTTTAAACCGTTATTGCGATCGCGGGTTGAAAGCTTAACGTCTATACGAATAACAAGTAAATACGAGCATGTGCGATAGGTTCCTTTGTTGCTGGATGGCGGGAATAGCCACCAGCTTTGACTTGAATCAGTTAACTGTGTTTGGATCTAGGACCTGTTAAAAAAACTACCAAGAAAACAGTAAATTAAAAAACTAATAACGCTTAAAATCCAGTTAGAAATCACTGCGGTAAGATGTTTCGTTGAACGTGAAGAAATCGATGAAGCGATATTTACTAGCAGTGTTCCGATCCGCTTTAAATCGCGGTTTTGTAATCGCCGTTATTTCAATGACAGTGCAGCTGGCGTTATCAGCGATTTGGTAATAGCGGCGATTAAATAACCGGTAGCGAAATATGGCTCATCACTAGTCCTATCTTCTCCACACTGTTTTCTTAGGAAAAACAGACTATAATACCTATTTATAATATCTATTTTGATGTAAAATGGATAAAATTGTTCTATACAAGCATTAAAAAACATCAAGAACGCAATATTTATTTGAAATACGTCAAATGAAAATTCATTTTGAGGTTAGAAATGTGACATTTCACATAAACTACGTCAAGTAAAAATTACATTTAACTACTTAAAACTACGTTTATACCACCGATCACATCAACGTAATTATACGTAATGTAATTTAGAAAATATTTTTTACGCGTAGTTTTCCCAACTCTGCTGGCGAGTTGCGACTGAAGCGGCAGTTTGAAAGCATGTGCGATTGAACGTGCGTTTAAACACCGCTATTAACTCGGCAGCTGATGTCTGCGTGTCTGCTGAACGCGCCTATTAATTTCGAGTTGGTTTTATAACCTCGCAAATGATTTTAAATTAAAGAAAATGTAATTTTCAATTTTCACTTAGCAGCTTAAAAATACACTTAGTTGAGTATTTATTTTAGAAGTTTTAGTATCGTCTAAATCTTTTCAAATTACCTATATACTAAAAAATTTTAAATCAAAAAGTTTATAATCTCAAAGTAGTTTTAGAACAATTAATACACTTTCCCAAGATGTTGAACGTTATTTCAAAAACACGCCTAAGAATATTTATGTGCCCATTCAGAGGTAAATTGTTACAATAATGAAATTCTTATTTTTATTATTTTTTTTTAAATCCTATTTATAGTTATACGAACAGTAACTAATCAAGATGTTAAGAAACGGCCCGAAGCTGAAGACACTAAAAAACTGACCGCAGAAGTTGTAAAGAAAAACTTTACGAATTATAGACATGCTTATCCTGAATTTCTGCCAGATCCAAATTTGAAATTTCGCAACATTATTCGTGAAAAATTGGAACGCAAGGATATGATTGCCCGCAGGAGACAGATCGATATACCGGAATTTTATGTCGGTAAGTGATCAGTTGATGGTTAGATTATAAGCAATTAATAACAAAATATTTCAGGATCAGTAGTAGCAGTAACATCATCAGATCCCCATACACCAGGAAAAGCACTGAAATTTGTAGGAATTTGCATCAAACGAGAAGGATGTGGATTAAGAGCTACTTTTATTTTACGAAATGTGATTGACCATCAGGTAATATTATCAATACAGTGTATTCTCTCTTAAGCAGACACCTACCGTGACCAGAAAACTGTCCGCCTATTAGAGGTGTCTGCCTAATAGAGGTGCAAATACATGTAAATTACATAAATGGGAAATTTAAAACTGTACGGTTAAGAGAGGTGTCCGCTTATGAGGAGTGCCTGTTAATAGAGAGTAAGTATACTGTGATTGCATGATTTTCCAAGAAATTATTTTACAAGAAATAGTGAAAACAAACAAATTCAACTCATTTTTCTAATTTTTTCCATCGAAAAAATAGTTTATTGCCTTACGACTACAACAATAATGTGAAGTAAGTAGGTAAGTATATAAAAAGTCACAAAGTAGTGTAAAAATTTTTGAAACATTTGTTAACTTTGTTCAAACATAATGCAACACCACACTTTTCATATTTGGTGTGCCTGAAGTCCTTGCATTTGGGATATTTATTTACATCTTATTTTTGATTGTATAATTATTATTGTTGAAGGACTCTATAATTATTATAGACCACAGTCCTATATGGTTTTGCCATGCTTCTTTGGAAGGTATGTGCTGAGTCAGTCGACCTTTTTTTTTTTTCTCAGCTGTTCTATTTTCTAAAGAACTTGATCTACATTTGTTGAATGCTCTTCAATCCGACATTACAGTAGGGTGGGTCAAAAAACCAAACTTTGAGATAATCTTACCTAATAGCAAAATTATGTTGTCTTTTAGTGATATTATAACACCTACGAAATATTTTTGAATTTAATTAATATTTAGAGGGTGCGCCTTACGTTTGAATTTTTGAAATTATACAAGAAAGGCCATATAGTATGCCATGAAAAATTCGTGTTTGTAATAATAATAATAATAACATAAACTGTATACTAAAAGGGCAAGAGAAGGTGGACAAAATTAAAACTCGAATCTCACAGCAATGCCTAAATTCGATAGCAAGAAATATTTCAATATTGAATGATTTTCATGAATTTTTCTGTTGTATTATTTTTTTAATTATTAATAAATGATTATTTTATTCTAAAAACTACCAGCAAGACTACCAGAATATATTCAAGTTATTTGTATTTCCAAGGCAAAGCGCAACCTGAAGATGAGGTGCTATTTACTTTAAATTCTAGCATTATACTGTTTTCATGTAAAGGCAACATAATTTTGCTATTAAAAATCAAAAGCGCAATATTCGTTTTTCTCCATACAAAAATGACCCACCCTAATATACAGCTCGCAATTTCTATGCACGAAATTCAGCCTGGTTTTTTTAGATTACTTTCACCATTTTCATGTTTTAGCCTTTTGTACAATAACCAGGTGTTTACAGCAGATAAATCAAGGAGATAAAAAATAATGTTATATACACACTTGAACTAATAAATTGCGCAAGCCGGATAGACACGCTGTTTCGTAAAATCTAGTAGGTCGTGAAACCATAAAATCACCAGAAAATCATTAATATTTTTTTGAAATGCCGTATCTAAGCAACATATCTTGTTTGTCAATGTAACTTTTCATTTAAGTGCTGTCAGTTAGTTAATTAAAATGGAAAAACAAGAGTTTAATCTCTCAGAACAACTACGGCTGCAGGCTGCGGAAGCCCTGTACCCCAAAAAACAAAAAAGAAAACTGTACGAGAAAGAGTATTTCCGTTTTCAAGAATGATTGCGTTAATAAAGATTACTTACAATTTATACAGTGAACTTCAAAAGTCTGGAATAAAATTCGTAATTTCTTTACTTTTAACATTTCGAAAAAACGCTCGGACAGGTAAATTTTGTTTCTAAAATGTACGTTTTTTTGTGAAAATCAATTCTTGACAGTCATTTGTTTTCGAGTAATGACGTCATCGACGTTTTTTTTTAAATAGCAACTCCCAATTTTTTTTTCTTCATTCTGATAGCTCATTGAATTGTCTATCCAACTATATTAAAAATTTATGATGTTTCATGGGAAAAATTTTGAGAAAAAAATTATTAAAAATGACGTATAGGCCGCATCTCACTATCTAATAATAAGAATAATTTCGCATTACTAAGTGTTACGTTTAAACGTTCGTTAAAAGTTTTCAAGGTTGCAGTTCACGTAGATATTTCAAATTTAAGGAGCAAGAGTTTTCCGTAGAGATCTCTTTAAATAAAATAAAATTGTCTTTGTATCACTTCCGGTTGTACCGGAAGTCGTTATCAACTCGCTTATTTTAAATAGCAATCTATCATTTTTGTTACGAATTTGAATTCTACATGTAAAAATATGTTAAATTGCAATACGTTTCCCTATCTCTAAAATGCATCATTTTTGAGATATTTTGAATTTTCTTAAAAATTTGTATTCTGCAATCTGATTTTCAAAAAATTATAACACAGCTATGAATGAAGCAGTTTTATTTGTAATAGCTGATATTGTAGTTGAAGCTTTAAGGTTCTTAAAAATTCCATAAGCATAATCTATTAAGCTACAGGGTGTCTGAAACGCACCGCTCCACTCGAAGGTATTCAAACACAGGAAAATACTTTTTCCCAAATGAAACGACCAATATTTTAATACACCATCATATGTGGAATTAAATGCTGCGTCGAACTGTATTAGCATTCCCTATACCTAACTTTAACAGTTTTTCAGTTATAAGATATTTTTGATTTAATACCTAAAAATTTACCATTTATTAGGTTAAATATTTCTAATTTTGTTGATAGAGCCATGAAAACAACAAACAATTGCATTTAACGTTTCCTGTTACTACAAATTTTAAGCAAAAGCAAAAAAAAAGTTGAGAATCAAAATCAAAATTATTCAAACGCCTGATATTTTTAAATTCATGAAGAATGATCTAAAATTGTTCAGAGCAGAGACTGTGTGTTCAATAAAATGTATCCCTCTTGTCTCCTATGAATAAAACACAGTTTGGAAAGTTTGAACCTAACTTTATACAATTTGGAAAGATAAAATGTACGAAGATCAGTAACAAATAACGAAGATAATTAGACAATGGTTTTAAAACACTTTCACGCTAACCCAGAGAAGTGCAAACTAGCAGCTATTTTATTCTTCAATTTAAAGTAATGAAATTAATACTTTTTCGTTTTATAAGATCACAAGCGTCCTAAGAGACGGATGATCAAAGAACAATTAAAATTTGTGAATTTCCATTTGCGAAATTCTATTTTCTTTGGCTATAAAATTTGTGGTAACAGTAGTCATTGTTATCATTTCTATGCTATCCTAACAAAATTAAAAATATTTGACCTATTAAAATTGTAAATTTCTTTGAATTAAATCGAAAATGTTTCATAACTCAAAAACTGTTAAAGTGAGGTATAGGGAATGCTAATACAGTTCGACGCAGCATTTGATTCCACATACTATGCTGTATTAAAATATTGGTCGTTCCATTTAAAGAAAAGTATTTTTCTGTGTTTGAATACCTTCGAGTGGAGCGGACCGTTTTAGACACCCTGTAGCTTCATAGATTATGCTTATGGAATTTTTAAGAACCTTAAAGCTTCAACTACAATATCAGCTATTACAAATAAAATTGCTTCAATCATAGCTGTGTTATAATTTTTTGAAAATCAGATTGCAGAATATAAATTTTTAATAAAATTCAAAATATCTCAAAAATGATGCATTTTAGAGATAGGGAAATGTATTACAATTTAACATATTTTTACATGTAGAAGTCAAATTCGTAACAAAAATGATAGATTGCTATTTAAAATAAGCGAGTTGATAGGGACTTCCGGTACAACCGGAAGTGATACAAAGACAATTTTATTTTATTTAAAGAGATCTCTATGGAAAACTCTTGCTCCTTAAATTTCAAATATCTAGTGAACTGCAACCTTGAAAACTTTTAACGAACGGTTTATGTGGATATCCCTGTATTGATCACTGGTTATTTATTGTGGTGTTTTTGTTACGATTTATTTCGTATTTCAAATTCTTTTTGGGAGCTGACATTTATCAAAAATTCTGAGTAGTATCACTCTTGCAGCCGATATGCGATTTTATTGGAATGAAAAAAAAACTATTATACTATACAGGAAAATTATTTCTCGAGCCTGGGTCGCAATTCTCCACTTCTTTGAAAATCCTGGAATGTCAATATTATCCCTTTAATTCCTCTTTTTTTCTGTTACTTGTACATATATCCACAAATAATATATAAATTAAAAAAATAAATAAAATTCGCTTATTGAGAACCGCCTTTTTTTATTTGCAGGAATTTTATATTCAATAAAATATAAAAACAAAATACATAATTTTACCTCCCTTCGATTGCTTGTAGCTGATAGGGGGATGAAAATAACAAAACAAGCTTAACGGTTCTTTAAAATTAAAGAAAAGGACTACATTTCCAGAAAATTTCAAATTTGTATCTTGTTCCCCATATGCGTTTTTCAAAAAAAAAATTAATTTCAAGTTAATTTTTTTCTAAGAGAATATATAACCGATTATAGCCGATATAACCAGCTATTCATGGGTTTTTGTTTTGTATGTTAGGTGGGGACGGTGCACAAAAAAACTCAGCTTATTAGGTTTAATAGGGCAGATACAACAGTCAGCAGAAAATCTTAAAATATATAGCATAAAAAAGTTTATTTTCAGTACGCTATCTTTCGAAACGTAATGCCCTAATATTTGTATTTTGTTTGTAAAACTATATTCTTTTAGATATCAAAAGCGACTATAAAAGTTTAGATTTCTCTAATAAAACGATTTTGAGAGCCAATCGTAGTAGAATATAAATCTCACACCTATTCAGTGTTTTGTTCATCACGGACCGAAACTAAATTCTCTTCTTTGACATCTAAAAGAACATTCTTACCGAATTTCATCGAAATCCAAAATAGTGCGGCAACCAATTTTATTTATTTTTGATGATTTCATATGGAATGACCCTTAGAAGAGCAAAAAGAAATTCTTGTATCTAAATATCTTTCAACTTCATTACTTACTCCATTTTCTTTAAAACATATTCACTAAATAGTTTACGGCCGGTATTACCAACGTTTTAAGGAGACCTTAAATTTAAGTCGTGTTTAGATTGTGACATTTCTGTTTGGTTTGCATATAATCAATCACATTCTAAACACGAATTCTAAATTTAAGGTCTCCTTAAAACGTTGGTAATACCGGCCGTTAAACAAATATGCAAAAAGTTTTACTACTACAAGAGAATTCAAGTAGAGTAAAAAATTACAGATGTTTTGTAATAATTGGAATAATTTTGCTTTCATGTACCACTCTGTATTATAAACATCTATTCACACAAAAATAAGTAAATTCTTAATACATCTGAAAGATTTGACAAATCCCGAGTATAAGATTTATTTGTTTCATACAGGGAGTCGAAATATTATATGAACTATATGATCCAGCACTTCATAAAATTGAAGTAATCAGACTGGAAAAACGATTAGATGATGAACTTCTATATTTACGAGATGCTTTTCCTGAATATAGCACATTCGATCCGAACATGGAGGCCGAAATTTTACCAGAAGGTTTTGTAGATTTAATATTGCCACCTAAAGCACATTTTTATTCTAATTTGCATGTAGGAACGCCTGTACCAATTAACCCCATAAAAGTAGAACTGAAACCTAGGCCTTGGCTTGATAGATGGGAAAGGAAAAATTTGAAAGGTGTAAAGGACCTAGGTTTGCCAGAGAGATTTTACAAAAGAGCTCAAGAGTTGGCCACACCATGGGAAAAATATGATCTAATGAAGCAATATATGTAAGTCCCGATTTATTTTTTTTAAGTTTTATAAATTAATACATATTTTGTAGGAAAACAATACCCGAAGAGGAGCAGAATGAAATCTTTGCAGAAATACAATCTGATTTACAAAAACTGGAAATGCAACGTAAAAAATTAAAGAGAATGCGTACGTTTGTTAAACCCAGCAAGTTAGGTTGAATGCAATAAAAAATATTAAGTTTTGTAAATATTTATTTAGACATTATTATTTTAAATCCTAAATCCTAAAAAAAAAAATTAATCAGAAGTCATCAACAATAAGAGTGAATAAGTTTATTAAAAAAATAAAGTTGGTCACAAATAAAACCGTTTCCAGATATAAGTAGCTTACAGAAAAATGATAAAGACTAATTTTCAATCTGTATCTCTATTTTTTTGTTTTGACAACTCGATTGCACAATTGAAATATAGTGAAACTTGCTTATAACGAGCAAAATGAAAAGTCCCGTTTCTCGTACTTATACGTATATTTTTTCGTTCACTTGCATACTGGGTGTTAAAAATAAAAAGTGTCACAAACCTTAAGGGTGGCTAGTATGGCCCAAAATATGCAGAAAAGTCTTAATGAACATGGGTCCGCATATCCGAAACCGTTGGTTGGTGAAATCTTTCGAATTGGTGTTTTCATTAGTTGTAGTTTCGGAGGGGGCCCTGCTTGAATCTGGAAATTTTGATTACTAAAATCTGGTTTCAGATAAACAGATGATCATTCCTTTTTGTAGCAATTATGCATTGTTTCGCAAATTGCATTTTCTTATTTTTTAAACCCCCTTGATTTCTTTCTTTGGAGATATTTGAAAACTAGTCTATGCTACGCCTGTAAATGACCTCGAGGAGCTGCAACAACCAGTGAAGCGTTGCTACCGAATCCGAGCAAACGTGGGGGTTTTTTAAAGACTTCGAAGCTCCTTGCGATAGAGAGAACTTTGAACATCTCATTTGACTTTTTCCAACTGTTGGTTGTTCATAAATATTGTTAGTTTGCATATGAATTTTAAAAAGATTGTATAAACGCAAAATGTTTCGTATCTCCGAAACCGTCCATTTGCGGACCTACGTTCATTAAGACTTGCGCATATTTTGGGACCTCCCCTCAAGGTTTGTGATATTTTTTTCTAATACCCCGTATAACGAGCAGTAGCTATGGTCCCTTGAGCCCACGTTACATCCGAATTTTACAGTATTTACATACCGACTCATTTAAGTCATATAAAACATAATTTCGACTTTCATAGCACTAACAGGATATTACTAGGTTTTTTGCAAGTTTGATTTTTAATTTTACTATGCCATTTTAGTTTAATGATTTCAAAAGAAATTTATACCACGTGTCCACCGAGTGTGGTTTTCTTTTCTGGTGGTGTCTAAACCATTTAATATAGAAGAAAATTCAAACGCTATCATCCTCTAATAAAAAAGCTCTATACATTAAATTTATGTGCACTTACACAGGGTGTTCATTTTACAAGTGTCAGCAAGTATCTTTAATATCTCAAATGGAATGCCCTATATATTATTACGAATTTTGATAGATCTATCAATTTGGAAAATATTTTATTAACATATTTCTATACCTAAACCTAGTATTTACCGAGATAAATACCATCAACGAAGAAACATCTTAAATGCAGGCCCTTATTAAATTGCTTCTAACATGCTTAATTGAAGAGTCTTCATTATCAGTTATTAACGTGTAATTACACATGCTTTAAGCTAAGTAACACTGTATTAAACAAACCTGAAAACTACGCAGTTTGTTTGTGGCTGGCAGTTCTTTCTGCTGAATATAGAAGTGAAATATTTCAAGTTTTTCTTATGGAACACCCAATAAGTAGAATCATCAACCGATATAGAATTAAATTATCTTTTTCCCAAACAAAGTCCTAAACCTAAAACCTACGGTTTGTGAGATAATTCTGATTTATCTACGACCACTACTGTAAATGACGAATTACGTACAACACATAAACTAAGTAAGCCTGTGTTTACAAACGTCGTGCATAAAGTAAGAAAAACACACAACGCACCTACTTTACGCACATTTACAGTTAGAACTACGTAGCCGCATCGCATTAGATTGACAGTCGTCGAGATTGCAAGTGTCATTGCTGATTATTTTGAATTTGAATAATAAGGTAATTTTTGTGGTCGTAGATAAAGTATGGTACAAAATTCGAGTTGTAAAGCAATTACGCACTTGTGGAATTACCTGCATTCGCCGCTGCGCGGCTCATGCGCAACTTTTCCGCCGTGCGTGATTTGCTATTTACAACTCTCGATATGTAATATACTATTTCTTTTTGCTTCATGATTTATGTCATTTTTAGGGTGCTATGAATGTCAACAAAATTGCCTTTTAACTTTTAAAATTTATATTCAACGATTTCCTGTTAGAAGACAGCCAAATGCAAAGGCTTTTCGTAAATTAAAGGAAAGATTTTAAAGAACAGGCAGTGTTGCAAATGTTATTTATAATAATATTAACTTACATGGCACCGTAAAAGTGACAAAAACATGAAGCAAAATGAAAACCAAAATTATCTCACAAACCGTAGGTTTTAGGTATAGGACTTTGTTTAGCAAAAAGATAGCAAATTTAATTCTACAAATCATCAACCGATGATTATAGATATGGGGTGTTCCATAAGAAAAACTTGAAATATTTCACTTTTAAATTCAGCAGAAAGAACTGCCTCTCACCAACAAACTGCGTAGTTCTCAGGTTTGTTTAATATAGTGTTACTTAGCTTAAAGCATGTGTAATTTCACGCTGATAACTGATAATGTAGACTCTTCAATTAAGCAAGTTAAAAGCAATTTAGTAAGAGTTTGCATTTAAGATGTTTCTTCGTTGACTGCCTTTATCTCGGTAAATAGTAGGTTTAGGTATAGAAGTATGTTAATAAAATCTTTTCCAAATTAATAGATCTATCAAAATTCGTAATAATATATATGGTATTCCATTTGAAATATTAAAGAACTTGCTGACACTTGTAAAATGAACACCCTGTACAAGTGCAAACAAATTTAACGTACAGGGTTTTTCTATTAGAGGATGATAGCGTTTGAAATTTTTTTCTGTATTAAATGGTTTAGACACCAGAAAAGAAAACCACACTTGGTGGACACGTGGTATATAAAACTTCTGTAAGAAAATCTGAGAAATTAAAGAAATGAAGATATTAAAAAAATAATTCAACAAAAAATTAAATTAAAGCAAAACATTTATTAAACTCGCAATTTTAGAACTATGTAACTATAATACATTATTCACAGCAAAATAAAAAAATATAAGTGTTTAAATTCATAAGTTCCAACTACAACTGCAATAAAAAATAATAACAAAGAAAATATTAAAGCTTATATTCTAAAAAAGATGTTTAGTTAACATTAGTCATTTCAGAAATTGATACAAAATCTTCTGAAATATATCAAAATTACATTACAATTTTCTTCTGCTTAGTATAAGAATAATTGGATTTTTATTTATTTATTTATTTTTCTAAGCAGACTAATTACTCAGAGAGTGTTGCTGCTTTGACAATATTAATTTATTCTTGCTACATTTATACCAATTAGTATTTAACAGAATATAATTTTCAACAATTAGATGAACATTTAAACAACACTTTATTTCACAGGAAAAGAGTATTTGATTACAGGAATAATCAGAAAATCAAGAGAACCCTAATTTTGAAAATAAAATTCTGTTGGATGGTCTAAATTTTTCTTTATGTTGTATAAAATAGAGAAATGTGAAATGAATGACACCAAAAATTTATCATCTCATATGATCACGGGAAAACTCAAAATATTGTTTAAACATTAATTTTTATAAATTGTATTATAATTTCCAAAATTTAAAATTTCGAAATGATTGAACTCTGCTATCTAATGTAGAGTACGGAGTGATCTGAGCTGAACAGAAAATTGACGTTCTTTTTACAGTTCACAGCTTTCTCATGATTTACAAACTTTCATTATTTAATCTTAAGAAAAGTGCCAACCTCACAAAAAAAAACGTTAATTAATGCATTTTATCCACTTAAGAAAATTAAACGCTCGAACGTATGTCTGGAAAAAAGTAATTGCGCTCTTGTTTCATATATCAAAGTTCAATTATTAAAATAAATTCTGAAATCGTTTCTGTCTACAAATATTCTGCTTAAAATTGTAGTAAATCTAACCATTTCTCATAAACATAATTACAATATGGATAATTGTATAATGTATTTCCTACAATGTTCAATCTATTATGTTTCTATCATTGATTGTGGAGAAAAGCTGTTAGTCCTGAATACAATATCAAAGTTATTTTATTAATATTTGAAAAGTGGAAATAATTTTTCATTTCCACGAATCCGTAACTCCGTTAATGTTTGTGATAAAGTAAAAATCCAAAAGGGGTATAGCGATTCAAATTACAGCACATATGACGAAATAATTTTCAGATATTTCCAACTTTTTTAAAAGTTATGACATCAAGATTTTTTTTAAATGACAACTATGTTTTTTATTTATTATCTTGTTAGGATTAGTCCGTTATCATATAAAGGGTTTTTCATTAAGAGCGACGCATTTTGTTTTTCAAATAAAACACCGATGTGAGAAATTTAAGATTATTTTTACTTCGGTGTAAAGTACAGTTAATGCCATTATTGATGGAACCACAACATCATTCAAATGTCCTCTACGGAAGCGCTGACAGGAATGAATTCGTTTAAATATGGTTTAACCCAAGTTTCCATGAGTGAATTTTTTAGGCCTTGCCACAATGCCAATCAAACAATTGACTTATTGAAAGAGAAGTTTGGTGGAATCGATTATTTCCAGAAACGGACCAGTCAGTTATTCTCCTCGCTCGTGCGATTTAACATCCCTAGACTTCTTTCTGTGGGGTTATGTTAAGACGTTACTTTACACCAACAAACCAGCAACATTACACGATTTGCAGACCAACATTAAAAGTGTCATTGCTAATATTCGACTCAATTTAGGTGAAAAAGTCATGGAAACTTGAGTTAAACGGATTCCTTCCTGTCAGCGCTTCCGTGGAGGACATTTGAATGATATTGTGGTTCCATCAATAATGGCATTAACTGTACTTTACACCGAAGTAAAAATAATCTTAAATTTCTCACGACATCGGTGTTTTATTTGAAAAACAAAATGCGTCGCTCTTAATGAAAAACCCTTTAGATAGTCTACATTTAGTTCAGTTTGATTTATCATGAGCGTTCACTTCAAAAGAGTGGGATCGTAACACAGTGCGATGCATAGATAACAGTTGGCGAGCTCGGCGCAGCTATAAGTGCTCAGAGTCGAACAATGCGCTACTGCATCAAAGGACGCGGAAGAAATAATCCTATTGGCCAAGTACTGGAGATAAGAAACTGAGCTAAACGGATACTCTCCAGTTATCAACCATATAAAATTTTGGATCGATTACATAACAAAAAATTCAAGAAAAGCAGTCTCAAAATTTTAATAGTAAAGTTGCATAAAATGAACTGAATATGTCTAGTTAGTCAGGTGTAAAACAAACAAAATTGGTTTGATTGATAAGATCTTGTCATAATAAACAAGAACCTATCACAATAAAGTAAGTGCGTATTTTTATTCCCTAATGATAGTACGAATTACATGTTTATTAACAATCTTCTTTTATCAACATGGTATTGTTGATTGAGAAACAACGAATTCAAGTTTTAATGATGATTGGGTATGGCGATCGAGTTAGAACTCATAAAGAAGTATATCAACTTTTCACAGACAAATATCCTATTTCAGCAAATAAGTCAGTCCACAGTCAGCAGAATAGAAAACAAATTTCACACCTAAATTTTGTTTGTTTTATGCCTGGCTGACTAAAATTCTGTTAATTTTATTCAACTTTACTATTAAAACTTTAAGGCCGTCTTTCTTGAACTTTTTCTTATCTAACCAAATCAAAAATTTATACCGTTAATGACAAATTAATAAATCCCAATGAAATAATAACTTTTTTAAAAATTTATGGAAATATCTGAAAATGACTTCTTCATATTATACTCTGTAATTTGAATGGCTACCCCCTTTTAGATTTTTGCTCTGATACAAACATTAACGGAATTATAGATTTTATTAATCATGAATAAATCCGCTACTTAATTTCCACACTGTATAAGTTTGGTATTAGATTTTATTATCCAAAATATTAAGATAACAAGACAAGAGCATTGTAGGAATTACTTATACATGTCATATAATGTACATATGCAAAGATTAATATTTAAAACTATTGGCGACTCCAAAAATGAATGAGAGCTCTATTGGAAAAAATTTTAAACTACTTAGCAAGCAGTAGGTTCGTTGTAATATTAAAAAAAGAATGTATACCTTCTATGTTAAAATTGTATATACCACGTGTCCACCGAGTGTGGTTTTCTTTTGTGACGTTTAAACCATTTCATATAGAAAAACTTTCAAATGCTATCATTCTCTAATAAAAAAAACTCTAAACGTTAAATTTATTTGCAATTACACAGGGTGTTCATTTTACAAGTGTCAGCAAGTATCTTTAATATTTCAAATGGAATGCCCTATATATTATTACGTTTTTTGATAGATCTATCAATTTGGAAAATATTTTATTAACATATTTCTATACCTAAACCTACTATTTACCAAGATATATGCCATCAACGAAGAAACATCTTAAATGCAGGCCCTTATTAAATTGCTTCTAACTTGCTTAATTGAAGAGTCTTCATTATCAGTCATTAACGTGTAATTACACATGCCTTAAGCTAAGTAACGCTATATTAAACAAACCTAAAAACTACGCAGTTTGTTGATAGCTAGCAGTTCTTTCTGCTGAATTTAGAAGTGAAATATTTCAAGTTTTTCTTATGAAACACCCCATAAGTAAAATCATCAACCGATGTAGAATTAAATTTGCAATCTTTTTCCCAAACCCTATACCTAAAACTTACGGTTTATGAGATAATTCTGGTTTTCTTTTTGCTTCATGATTTATGTCATTTTTAGGGTGCTATGAATGTCAACAAAATTGCCTTTTAATTTGCCTTTTAATTTATATTCAACGATTTCCTGATAGAAAACAGCCAAATGCAAAGACTTTTCGTAAATTAAAGGAAAGATTTGAAAGAACAGGCAATGTTGCAAATGTTATTTCTAATAATATTAACTTACATGGCACCCTAAAAATGACAAAAATCATGAAGCAAAATGAAAACCAGAATTATCTCACAAACCGTAGGTTTTAGGTATAGGACTTTGTTTAGCAAAAAGATAGCAAATTTAATTCTACATCGGTTGATGATTGTAGGTATGGGGTGTTCCATAAGAAAAACTTGAAATATTTCACTTCTAAATTCAGCAGAAAGAACTGCCAGTCACCAACAAACTGCGTAGTCCTCAGGTTTGTTTAATATAGTGTTACTTAGCTTAAAGCATTTGTAATTACATGCTGATAACTTATAATGAATACTCTTCAATTAAGCAAGATAAAAGTAATTTAGTAATAGTCTGCATTTAAGATGTTTTTTCGTTAACGGCATTTATCTCGGTAAATAGTAGGTTTAGGTATAGAAATATGTTAATAAAATATTTTCCAAATTAATAGATCTATCAAAATTCATAATAATATATAGGGTATTCCATTTGAAATATTAAAGGTACTTACTGACACTTGTAAACTGAACATCCTGTGTAATTGCAAATCAGTTTAACGTATAGAGTTTTTTTATTAGAGGATGACAGCGTTTGAATTTTTTTTCTGTATTAAATGGTTTAGACACCAGAAAAGAAAACCACACTCGGTGGACATGTGAGCTGGTGCACATTTTAAGGTTTCTTTTTGCAAAACATTATTCACTTTCCACCAATTGTTTACAATTGCTAGCGCCCTCATCAGTGACTGAAGTGGCGAATAGTTTTAATACCTATTTAAATGATATAAATACTGTCAAGACAAGTAAATTTTAAACTACCATGTTCAACCTTTTAATATTTCAAAAAGAAAAATTGTGCAAATATTTTAGAAAAATGTGAAATCAAAAATAAATGTGGGGCACAAACTTTACACACAAATTAAATTTATTACTGACTTATACATACAATGTATCATAAATATGACGTAAGTCCGTTTTAAGTACCAATTATTCTGTAAATAATTTAATAAATTATGTACATTACTGCATTTTTGAAACCTCAAATCTTGTATTAACTAATTCTTCATCAGAATCCAATACTGGCAAAGGAGGATCAATTCGAACATTATCTTCTAACCACTTTAAATCTTCTTCTACAGAACTTGTTTTCGGTGACTTGTTGTGGTGTATTCGAACTTTAACACCATAGGCATCATTAACAAGTTGGTCCTCTTCATCATCATCATCGCCAGTCTCAAGAAGAGGGACGAATGCATACCTTTGATTATTATTAGTAGGTCGCCATAGAATCATAATTACAAGTAAGAGAGCACTGAATAAAATATGCCAATATGCTTCATCCAGCCAAAGATCTTTCCATATTTTCAAACAAGAAACAATGTGATGGGTTTTAATCGAATACAACATGAAAATAACGGATGCAAAGACTGCAAATATCAAAGTATTTGTAAAGTGCCGATATAATGCAAGTTTCACTTCATTCCTTCTCAGACGTAAAGTACGTGTAGTGTTAACAAGCGCACTAAAAATCCACCAACATATAGCAGAATCTAAAACAGCTAGTGGCACAGATGCCACAAGTAAATCTCTTCTCTGTTCATTCTTGGGTCTTGTTACACGTAAATAAGCTTCATATGAAGCCAAGACAAAATACAGTAATCCCACACCAACAACTCTATGTAGTGCCGCACCTAATCTTGGTTTTACAATCCCAAAGCCTAAGCTGACAATAATCACCAACATTCTGGCTAATGTTCGTTTTGCACTTGAAATCCATTCAGCAAGTAACATTGCTCCTTGAACTCTTACACCAGTGTTATTTATGCTTTGATATTCTGCATAAAATGTTGCTTTCTCTAACATTCCTAATAAAATAACACCACCTATCCAAAATTGTACTCGTATTAAATCTCTCCACTGCAAAAATGAAAGGACCATCCAAGCCAAACCAAGGCAAACATAAAAAACACACATGAACCCATAGAAAGGCAGCAAAGGCCAATCTGCTGCGGATATATATCCAAAACGACTTTTCATTTCAACATGAACTCCTAAATTAAAATCACTAGACGATAACACTGGAGTGACACTAAAACCCAGTACATAAACTCCATCTCTCGGAACAACATACACTGGATGACTCTTCAATAAAGACTTTTCACCTTTCTGAAGTACATTTTCTTCTAGAATTATATGATCATCACACATATATGTTTTGTTTACAGAACGATGATAATCTGTATCATTAACAGGTGGCATTCTCAGATACTAAAAACAAAATTTTCTTATTACATTTTTCATAACTAAAGCAACAATCACAATTAAGTAATACTTACGTCTTTAACTTTATACACAGCATCATTAAAATCCCAACATTCTGAAGGTACTACAACCCAGCTGATTGTAATATTAGTACTTTTAGTTTTACTTTCACAGTTTACTGAAAAAAGAATTCATGCTTAGATTCACTAGCATACATATGTGACTCACATGAAAAATGATTGTATATAATGTGGTAAATACTTAATAACAACCTAAGACGTATGGCAAGGCAATCAGTATGAGATTCTTAATGAATACTTGCTATACGATAAAAATATATGAAGCCAGTGAAATACTTGAAGTATGTAGGTAAAAATAAACCTCATGGTAAATGTGCAATTTACATTTCTCATTTTCAAACTCAAAGTCTTATGTGAGATTGGTCAGAATAATATCCTCATGCTGTGCAACAAAATTCAAAGGATATTTAAAAAAACATTTACTGTTGAAACAAGTTATTTTTGCAAAAATTCTTATAAATATTTATAGGAGGTGCCACAATTTTTTATAGCAAAATTTTATAATTAACAGGTTGAGCGCCAGAGCGGACACCGGTGCCTCCGCCAGCACTGGTTCTCTGGGCCGAAGCGGTCACCGGCGTCCACTCGACTTCTCAGTTTTCGTCATCCTTGCTCGGCCAAGCGGTCATGATTATATATAGTTTAGTGTTATTATGTGTCCGCTGTGGCCCTGGTCTCTTCTGTGCTGAATACAGGTTTTACGTCAAATAATTTTGAGTTTGAATAATCAAAAAAAAACGTTTTTCATACTCTTTTATTCATTGTAACATGAAAATATAAAATACAATGATTATTAACAACAAATCAAACGTCAAAACAATTAACACCTACAGAAACATGCATGATCTAGGCAGCAGACGGCCGTTGGGCAGGCGAGAGTGGACTCGTGTCGAACGGACGAAAAATACATCGCTTCTACTAGTTATGTATTTTTCGCCCGTTGGACACATCCCTCACTCTCGCCTGCCCAACGCCCGTCTGCTGCCTATATGATAACATTTAGAAATGCAATCGTATAATTTCGTATTATGACATGATGAAAAAAAGTTAGTTTGGTCTGGCCACAGCGGACACTGGTGACCGCTAGCAAATTTGGTCACGCCATGGCGGTCACCGGTGTCTCCTTTGATTTTTTTTTTTTAATCTGTGCCATAAAATACAAAAAATAATTGTCAAGGTTTTTCAACACCTAAAGGAATATGATTTTAGTAAAAAAACAGTTTTGGTCCCAGAGCAAGACTTTGATGAAACACCTCTGGCGCTTAACCTGTTAAAATAGACTCTGCTCCGATGAAAATTTGTATAGTGAAACGTTGAGTGACGACTGTAAGATATTTTAATGTTCATTAAATATTAAAAAGAATTTATCTAAAATTTTATGATTGAAGTAAATAACGACAGAGTTTTTTGCTTTTTTTATAAGAATATTGAATCTGCCTTAAAAACTATCGATGGTGTCAATGAAACTCTATGAAGATATTAATTCAGTTGTACTATTGGTACATGCACAAATGTGAATCGTAAACTGCACATTTACCAAGCTGATTAGTTACCTTTTATGAAAATTTGAGAGTCTGCAAACAAACTTTTTGGTAGAAGAAGATTGTTGCTGTCCTGAAAATGTAATTCTAAATTAATAAAACCTTTAACAAATATCATTTACCTTTGTTAAATTGTAGTCCCATCTTCCCTCGTCTGGAAGAGCGTAAATATATTCACTTAAATAAAACGTAACACTTAGAAATACCAAAAATATTCCCATTTTGCAACAGTTTTCATACTTCCTAAACGTACACGATAATTTTGACTTTTGACAGTCATGTGTGCCAACCCTGTAACAACAAAGTAAAGGCAACTGGCAAATTTGAATGAGTTCAACGAGGTGAATTCGGCAATGCGCTCGACGATTCGAGCAGAGCCATAGAGCAGAGCTAGTGAGATTTTAATCAGCTGATCACAGAGCGCTCCACATGAGCAAAATTAATGACGAACGATTTCGAGCAATTGGCGTATAAATTCTGACAGTTGAGTTTGCAAATAAACAGAATTTTATTAATTCAACAACGATTACTCTTAATTCATGAAAATATATGAACATAACCTACTTGACAAGTTCTAAATCTGAGAGCTCCTCCAAAATATAGCTCAGCGAGCGCGATCTTTTTCATCTGATCTGTATTTGCCGAACGTTCCAAATCTGTCAAAGCTCGACTTTTCATTACCGAACGATTCTAAAGATAGAAAATTAAATAAATACGAATACTAATTAGGATTTAAATTTTTTAATAAACTTGAAGTAATAACTTGATTTTGTCAACTTACTAAGAGTTTTTATTCTCAGCAGTGAAATAATCGATGTTATCAAAATTAATAGTTTCAGTGGTTTCAGAATTCTTTATTTAAAATACAGAAAACAGTGGCGGCCGGTGCATACATCAACATGTTTCGTATAGAGGTAACGCATTTAAGTGATTTTTTATATCTATTATATCTTTGTCGCAAATTATTCTCATCTAGGGATAAAAAAAAGTTGGAAATATTAGCTGCTTTCGTTCATACCATACTAATCATAAATACTGGATTCACTTCATGCACATTTATTCGTAACTTTCTTCCGTTTATTTTATGAAATATGAATTTCATTCCTTCGTTTTTTATAGAATCAATACATAAAAGTTACGAATAAATGTGCACGAAGTATTTCAGTATTTATAATTAGTAATCACTGGTATGAACGAAAGCAGCTCTTATTTGAAATGACGTTTGTCGAAGTTAACAAGTTAAGCTACCTACTAAGTTAAGCGGATGGCGATTTGCGGTTCTTGAGCAGCATTTGTGATTGGCTATAATTTTGAATGAACCAATCACAAACGCTGCACGAGAGTCGCAAAAAGCTATCCGCCTAACTGAGTAGGTAGCTTTACTGTCAGTGGTTAAAAAAATTAAGTTTAAATATGGCATCCCAAACTTTTATCGCATGATATTCAATGATTCCGCCTTTCTCGTAGAAGAAAAATCCTGCACTTCTTAAAATAACAACTTTTTGATTCGTAAATAACCTAACTAGACATAACCTAATACACTTTTAAATTGAAACCAGTGACATTGCGGTAAAGCATTGCCGACTAGAGGTAATAGGCCGTATACATCCTAAAATCCGCAGCAAATCTCTAAGTCGCATATTCTAAACTCGAAGTCTTCACAGTCGCTTTCACGTCGCTTTCTAGCCGCGCGAGAGGACGGGTCGCGAATATTACTGTTGCCGTTGTATTTCATTTCTGTTTTGTAGGATAATTTTTTCCCTAATTTTAAATTAGCAATAGATGTTTTGAAATTACTACAACACAAGAAGAAATTAATTTAATGACTCGTATATCGGGCTATACATACAATATACAGTGTGTCCCAGATTGAGTAGGCTACCATGGGTAACTTTCTTATTAGTGAAGATAGAGATTTGGTTAAATGGGCAATATTTTGCAGTTTTATGTGCTGATTCAGATTCCGTTGAGAAAATTTGAAAATTCCGAATAGTTCAGATATTATCGCAGAAAAACTGAAAATCGCTATTTTCTTTAATGTCCAATAACTTGGCAATTATAAAAATATGAAAAAATGTTTCATATAAAAGTTACTATGTTTGATAAAATACAGCTGAAAATACAGTCAAAATAAAATTCAAGATGGCGGCTGTCAAGATATTGATAGCAAATTTCTTATTTTAAATGGACGCCATATTGAATTTTTGTACGATTAAATAGCTTTTTTTTTTCTCGTTTCAACCGTGTATCACAACCCATATCAAAAAAAAAAATTATTTAAAAAATTTAATATTTTTTTTTTAAATCAAGTAAGCGGGTTGCCTTTACTTATTACTAATCAAGTAAGCGGGTTGCCTTTACTTGATTAGTAATAAGTAAAGGCAACCCGCTTACTCGATTTAAAAAAAAAATATTAAATTTTTTAAATAATTTTTTTTTAGATATGTGTTGATACACGGTTGAAACGAGAAAAAAAATGCTATTTAATCGTACAAAAATTCAATATGGCGTCCATTTAAAATAAGAAAGTTGCTATCAATATCTTGACAGCCGCCATCTTGAATTTTATTTTGACTGTATTTTCAGCTGTATTTTATCAAACATAGTAACTTTTATATGAAACATTTTTTCATATTTTTATAATTGCGAAGTTATTGGACATTAAAGAAAATAGCGATTTTCAGTTTTTCTGCGATAATATCTGAACTATTCGGAATTTTCAAATTTTCTCAACGGAATCTGAATCAGCACATAAAACTGCAAAATATTGCCCATTTAACCAAATCTCTATCTTCACTAATAAGAAAGTTACCCATGGTAGCCTACTCAATCTGGGACACTATATAATATTTAAAATTTTACCAAAACTGTCTTGTCAAGAATGCATCAATTTAATATTCACCGATAAAGAACTTATTTTACCTAAACAAAATGAAATCTATATCTATATTGATATACTTTCTCGCGGAAAATTAAAATATCCAACAGTCGATTTTGCGGCTATTTGTGTGTCATTGCTTTGTATATTTAAAATAATAGTTGAGAAGCATGAGGATATTTTTAAAGTAGTTGGCAATCAAAAAAAATTATCAAATATATTTTCTAACATTTAGAAAATAATTTTTATTTGGATTTATTTCAGTTCAAATTAGAAAAAAAAAACAAATTAAGTTAATTTATTTTTATGCTTGAAAATATTAATGTTAAAAAATGTTTTCTGAAATTTTTGGATAAGAACACGAAAAATACACAAAACAACCATTGTGTTAATAAATAATAATTTGATTACATTCCCGCAGGCATTCGTAGAACCTCGACAGAGAGTTATCGGTTGCCCGCTTCTACTCTCTCGCTAGGTGACGACTTCGACCCTCACTCTTAAAGCAGAGCCTGTATGTTCTAGGAAGCTTTGGGTAAAGAGAATTCCCTAAAAATGTTGTCTTCCTTATTGCACTTGCGACAATTGTATTTGTTATCTTTGTTTCTCAATCTTCTCACGAGAGGAATGGGATTGCGTTACCTGTACGGAAATTTTGATTTAGTAGCGGACAATAAAATCCGGGCAGGCCATTTGTACAATGTAAACCTCACTTTAATATTTTTGACGTTTAATGCATGTCACTAGTAATTCTGACTTTTAATTCAAATTTTATTTATTATTTTGACAGAAATATAACCTTAATAAAAGCCTGATTTACCAAATTTGTCGAAATATGCATGACATATCAAATTCTTGCCCGGATTTTATTGTCCGCTTCTGTACCTTAGTCCTTAGTGCATACGAATTTGGGAGTGCTGCCGATGTGCGCTATGTATTGTTTGTTCTCTTTCTGTGTTAGAGACATATACAGTTTCAGAAATTTGTGTATTGGACATAGCAAGTTTGCTTCGATTCGGTTCGCGGATAACTAATACAATGGCCCAGCTGGGCGCGCCGCGCCGCGGAGAGCGTTGGCCGGTATCGAAAACAAGTGGGCGTAATTAGTCAAATTTCTCTCTTTATTTTTCTAGTGTGTTCCCTGTCGCACACATTATAACAGGTGTCCAGTAGAGGTGGGCGATACGGGAAATTGTGTATCGAATTTCGATACGATTTCTGTATCGATACGTATCGATATATCGAATATCGATATGTATCGAGTATCGGGTACCGATACGTATCGATATATCGAATATCGATACGTATCGAGTATCGGCTACCGATACGTATCGATATATATCGATACATCGATACGTTTCGAAATATAAGATTGAAATATTGAACAGAGACTTAAAAATACGAGATGAAAAATAGAGCTGGAATAAGTTTAAATAATAACGCCGAATATTCGACCATATAAATACAAATAAATAAATAGAATCTTTAGTTAGTCTGTTATTCGATATTTCAATACGTGCCGGTATATCGATATTCGATATGTCGATACATATCGACATCCGATATTCGATACGTATCGATATTTCGATATGTATCGGTATTCGATATCCGATATTTCAATACGTATCGATATTCCATACGTCGATACAGCTGAAAATGTGTATCGATACAGCTGGCGTATCGATACATCGACCCAGCCCTAGTGTCCAGTTGAACATTTACTGAATCTATATAAAATATAAATATATCGCGCACTGTCCACCTCTCGTTGAACGCGTGGACAACAGAGCGAGTCAGAAAATGGTATCTTCGGACTCTCTCAAGCGTCCTCCACTTCAGCGCATCGCAACGTTTAGTACAAGTACATATATAGTGCGAGTCTCTAACTTGGAATAAATTCAGTAAAAAGACAGCAGACAGGTTTTTTTTTTTCGGAAATATGCTCGGACACGTCGATTAGTATTTTAAATTGCGCCCTTTTTCATCAAAGAACATTTTATACAGCGTGTCCCAAATTTGAGATATGTCGTCATCGACTATTTTTTTAAATGGCAATCCTATTTTTCTATGACTATTCTTAAAGTGTATAATCAAGTTACACATGCGTACCAAATTTCAAATTTTTATTCCTTGTCATTTGAAAGATATTTAACAAACATTAACTAATTCAAAAAATGAAGAAATCTGAAACTCAATAGTCATAAATTCACTTCACTAAATGCTCAAAATGTTGTCCATGTACTAACTGACAATACCCTAAACGGAACTTAAACTCGTTTTGAACATTTCTAATTACTTCGGCGGAAATTAGCCTACACTCCTGTCTTATTCGTTCTTTCAACACCTCAATATTTTCTGGTTTTGTCTTAAAAACTTTGCTTTTCAAGTACCCCCATAAGAAATAGTCCAGCGGTGTTAAATCCGGAGACCTGGGTGGCCATTCAAAGGGTCCTCTTCTACCAATCCATCTGCCTGGAAATACATCATCCAGATACTCACGGACAGGTCTTGCAAAATGAGGAGGAGCACCGTCTTGTTGAAACCAGATGTTTCTATTTGGGACATCAGATTCAACCCGATCAGGAAACAGAGTAGCCAAATTCGGAACCAGTTCTTCCTGTAAGCATTCTAAATATCTCGCTCCATTGAGATTTTCTTGGAAGAAAATTGGTCCTATTACTCGATCACCAACAATCCCTGCCCAAACATTGACTTTTTCTGGATGTTGAGTGTGGCCTTCCCTCATCCAGTGTGGGTTGTTGTCTGCCCAATAACGACAATTTTGACGATTTACCTGACTATTTAACATAAACGTTGATTCATCAGAAAACAGGACGTTTTCTATGTTTAGAAAATTTCTGTTTAGTAGATCCATCATTTGTTCGCAAAACTGGAGTCTTCTATTCGGATCATCTTCGGTGAGTTCCTGGAGGATTTCCATTTTATAAGGATGTAATTTTTGCGCTTTAAAAATTCTGGCTAAATTAAAAATACTGGCTAATTTCGACTTCCCTAGCTATCTGCCTAGTGGGGACATGACAGTTTTCTTGAACAGAGAGAAGTACATTAAGTTTGACCTCCTCATTGAGCGCACTCTGACGATGACTATTGGTTTTTCTTAAATGCCCGTTTTCCCGAAACTGTTTTTCAATCTTGCTTACGGTACTTTGCGATATGGGTGGTAAATCAGGATATTTCTCTCTGAATAAGTGAATAACTTCATTTTGTGTTCTTGTCCTATCTCCGTAGCCAATCATCATTAAAATTTCATTCTTGTGGGTTTCAGTTAAGTAAGGCATTTTGGCCGATTTTTCAACAAACGGTGTTTATCACGATTCCATGAAAAAAGCGTGCACGAAAAAAGCGCACACGAAAATTGCGCACAAAAAAAAGCCCACAGCGAAAAATGCGGACAAGAAAAAAGCGCATAACAAAAATTGCGCACACCGAAAAATGCCCACATGGAAAAATGCGTACACGGAAAATTGCTCACACCGAAAAATGCTCACATAGAAAAATGCGCACATGGAAAATTACCCACAATGAAAAATGCCCACAGAGAAAATTGCGCACACAGAAAATTGCTCACACCGAAAAATGCTCACCCAGAAAAATGCCCACATAGAAAAATACGCACATTGTATTTTATTTTCACATAAAAATGAAATTTATGCGCATTTCCATTACAGTACATGGTGTGTTAAATAACGTGACTTTTTTAACATTTCTCCTCGTAATTCTAGAAGGACTATACCTTTTTGAGGATTGTACCTATAAGAAAAATTTCAAGAAACATCTGAGACTGTTATTTGGAGCAATTCAAACAGTTTGTTTAATTGTAGCGTGATTAGATCTGAATATATGTTGCGACCAAATCACTAAGTTCACCATCCACGATTTTTACACCGTATAGATATAGCTTGTAGGTTTATCGGTGAGAGTTATTTTGAAACAAAGAGATTTATTTTGCACAATTTATTACACTAAATAATCAAACACTTAATAACAATTACTAATAATAAATTACACTAAAATATCTTTGTCGGCAAACGGCGGCGCGTTATTGTGCAGTCTGCGGCAGAAACCTTAGGACACTGTCGTTCTGAGACAAGCGATTATTTTTATATTATTTCTGATGGGGCAAGTTTGAGATACCTTTCTTAGAAGGGTTGAATTTGAAAATGCCGTTCGTTCCAGCTACGTTTACTTGGAAAGTTACATCATTCATGACTTTAGGTGCACAAATTTAAACTGAGAATTTCTGAGTATTAAGCGGAGGTAAAATGAAATGGAATTTCTAAAACTGCCTTTGTGATATGTTTCTTGTGAACGTATTAATTTGTAAATAGAAAATGTGTTCATGTATTGAACATACTGCCCGCCGTGAAAGCGTAGTCTTTCAATTTAAACTTAATCTAAAATAATGCTTAAATATGCTTAATATGATATGTAAATATGCTAATTTGAATTAACTTATTGGTAATATACAAATTTTAGTTGTGGGTCTTTTTAAAAGTCCATGAGTGGTTCTCAGCGTCACAGCTCTCACGATTCCGTCTTGTCCTGGATGTAGTTGTTCGATTCGTCCCATAGACCAGGCGGTTGGAGGTGTAAAGTCTTCCTTGATTACTACAAGTTGGTCAATCTTGAGTTGCTGTTGTGGCTGGAGTTTCCATTTGCTGCGTTGTTGGAGATTATGCAGATATTCTTTGGACCAGCGGTTCCAGAAATGCTGCTTCATTTGTTCGATTTGTTGCCACTGTGACAGACTATTTGATTTTAAATGTACAATACTGGGTTCTGGTATAGCTGTGAGGGCGTCTCCAATTAGGAAATGGCCAGGAGTGAGAAAGGAAAGATCGTTCGGATCATCAGATATTGGAGTAATAGGTCGAGAGTTAAGTACGGCTTCGATTTGAATGAGTAACGTTTGAAATTGTTCATACAGTGTGGTGATAAAGTAACGCACCAAGCGAAAAAACACCCTTAGCGTTGACTTTTTCTAAAAACGCTCGGACAGGTCGACTTTATTTTTAAAAAAGACATCTTTTACAACCAATTTTAATTTTATGTCAGTTACCACTTTTGCGCCGTGACGTCATCGACATTTTTTTTAAATGACAATCTATTTTTTTGAAAATGTCATTTGAAAGCACCCATTTTTCTGAGTACAAAAATGTTAATGAATCACTAATGCATAAGAAAATTTTCTAGAAAAAAATTATTGAAAAATGGAGATATGATTTTTAATCTTAATAAAATTTCAACCTAAAATAGTACTTTCTTATAAAAACATAACAAAACAACTTAATAAAATTACAATAAATATTGGAAATGTCCTCCACCAACTACTTGACAGTGACCAGCTCGTGTGTAAACGCTGTTAATGACTCTTGCGATAGTTTCATGGCTAATGTTATTCATTTCCGCTCACCCGACTTAACTCCCCTAGACTTTTTTATGGGATTATCTAAAAAGTCGAGTTTACGTGAACAAACCTCAAAATTTGAAAGATTTACAAAACAAAATTAGGACAGAAATGAATAACATTAGCCGTGAAACCATCGCAAAAGTAATTAACAACGTTTACACACGAGCTGGTCACTGTCAAGTGGTTGGTGGAGGGCATTTCCAACATTTATTGTAATTTTATTAAGTTGTTTTGTTATGTTTTTACAAGAAAGTATTATTTTAGGTTGAAATTTTATTAAAATTAAAAATCTCATTTGCATTTTTCAATAATTTTTTTCTTCAAAATTTTTTCATGCATTAGTGATTCATTAATATTTTTGTACTCAGAAAAATGGGTGCTTTCAAATGACATTTTCAAAAAAATAGGTTGTCATTTAAAAAAAGTGTCAATGACGTCACAGCGTAAAAGTGGTAACTGACATAAAATTAAAATTGATTGTAAAAGATGTCTTTTTTAAAAATAAAATCGACCTGTCCGAGCGTTTTTCGAAAAAGTCAACGCTAAGGGTGTTTTTTCGCTTGGTGCGTTACTTTATCACCACACTGTATGTTAGCGCTGCCTTTCCTGCTACCCGTCTTAAGTGATGTTTGGTAGATTTGACGGCAGCTTCCCATAAACCACCGAAATGAGGCGCTCTTGGTGGTATGAAATGCCAGTTTATATTAAGCTGCATCATAGTATTACTTATTTTTTGTTGATTTTCTTCTCGAAACATTGCACGCAGTTCTTTTAATTCTCTGCTTGCGCCAACAAAGTTTGTCCCATTGTCGGAGTGTAAATTTGATACGTGACCTCTGCGAGATACAAATCGTTTAAGAGCGTTAATGAAGGCCTCGGTTGACATATCACTAACGAGCTCTATGTGAATTGCCTTTGTGGCGAGACATACAAAAATTGCGGCGTAACATTTAACTGTCTTACTGTTTCTTCTTTTGTGCTCCCGAACATGAAACGGCCCACAAAAATCAACCCCGGTGTTGTTAAACGGCCGGCATGGTGTGATTCTCGCTGCAGGTAAATTTCCCATTAGATGATCTTCGGCAACTGGGGCAGCCTTGAAGCACGTTACACATTTTCTTATCACCGATCGAATGGTGGTGCGTCCGCCTAGTGGCCAGAATTTCAAACGAACGGAGGCTAAAGTTGCTTGAGTCCCTGCGTGGAGCTGCTTTTTATGTTCATGCTCGATTATCAAATCAGTAACATGGTGTTTACTCGGAAGGATGATAGGATGTTTCTGAGAGTAGTATAAATCCGCATTTTTTAGACGGCCGCCTACTCGTATTATTTCTGAATCATCCAAGAACGGATTCAGACAAAGTAAGTTACTTTTCGAGCTAACTGTACCGTTTTCTTTTAATTGCTGTAATTCGCGACCAAACGTTTCTTTTTGCACTAATATTACAATTCTTTTTTGAGCCTCGGCTATTTCTGCTGAAGTTATGTGGCCGTATTGAAGCTCTGATGAGATTGATTTCATTTTTATGAGAGCATTTGTCTTAAAGCGTATGCAGTAAGAGATTATTCTTAGCAAGCGTGTAAATTCTGAGATTTTTTTATAGAATTGTGAATGATCGACCGTAACAATGTGTGATGTGATTAATTCTTTTTCTTCTGGTATTTTTTCTGATTCTGGAATACAACTGCTTAATTTTTCTTCAATATTGCCTTCCAGCCATGAAGGTCCCTGCCACCACAAGGAATAATTTTGTAATGCTTCTGGAGTGCATCCTCTGGAGATAATATCGGCTGGATTATCTGCAGAAGATACGTGATGCCATTGAGTTGTTTCAGTTAACTCATGAATTTGACTGACTCGAATATTTTCCAGCGTCGCTCCTTTGATTTGATCCACGCTAGAGTTATAATGGAATCAGTCCAATAATGCACGGCATATGTTTGTAGATTAATTGTTTTGAGTAGTTTATCCATGAGTTGTGCTAGAAGTAAAGCAGCGCTGAGTTCCAATTTCGGAATGGAAATATATTTTATTGGGGCCACTCTTGATTTCGAACATAGCAAATGTGACTCTACCTTTCCATCTGAGTTGATAATGCGTACATATACGCATGCACCGTAAGCTTCTTGACTCGCATCTGCAAATCCATGTATTTCTAAAGCCCGAAATGTGACTGAAGATATGACTTTTCTTGGAACTGACAGCGTTGTTAAATTTATGATTTCTCTCTGATAACGTAACCATTCTGAGTGTAGATCCATTGGTAGTGATTCATCCCAGTCAAGTTGTAGTTTCCAGATTTTTTGAATTAAAATCTTGGCATGGGTAATTATTGGTCCAACTAATCCCAAAGGATCGAAAATTTGCGCTACGAAAGATAAAATGCTTCTTTTAGTTGTGTTTGTTGAATGAATGCCAGGTACATTAAATTGAAATTTGTCTTCAATAGGATTCCATTGTAATCCCAAGGTGTAGGTACAATTGGTTTTGTCGAGATCTTGAATTGTTTGATTTGCTGAAATGTCGTCGTCTCGAATAAGAGTTGGTACATTTGAGGCCCATTTTCTTAAGTGAAATCCTCCCCTTTGAAGAAGTGTTTTAATTTCACTTTGAATTTGTTTTGCTTCTTGTAGTGTATTGGCGCCAGTTAAAAGATCATCAACGTAGAAATCATTTAATAAAATTTGACAGCCCTTTGGAAATTGTTCTGCTTCATCAGCTGCAAGCTGATGAAGGCACCGGATCGCTAAGAATGACGCACATGCGGTGCCGTAGGTAACAGTATTTAGTTGGTACGTTAATTTAACTTGAAGGCTTCCGCGGCCGTCGTCCATGTTTGAATTGGCTTCCGGTTGGAACCGCGTCACGTTGACTTCTACTGCCGACGTTTCGTTCTTCATTGCAGAAGAACTTCTTCAGGGCTGCTGCTGCTGGTGGTGTTGCTGCTGCTTCGGGTTAGTCGTTGAGACTGAGTCGTTAGTCTCAACGACTAACCCGAAGCAGCAGCAACACCACCAGCAGCAGCAGCCCTGAAGAAGTTCTTCTGCAATGAAGAACGAAACGTCGGCAGTAGAAGTCAACGTGACGCGGTTCCAACCGGAAGCCAATTCAAACATAGTTGGTACGTTGTTATTTTCTTGGTTGGATTTGATCTCCACAATATGCATTGAAGTTTTCTGTCGGTTTCGTCAACTAAAACTTGCCTATACATTTTCTCAATGTGCGCGATTAAAACAATTTGATGCGTTCGAAATCTTGTCAAAATCGAAAACAAATCCTGCTGTATTGTAGGTCCTACCATTAGGGCGTCGTTTAGCGATATTCCGGTAGATGTTTTTGCCGATCCATCGAAGACCACGCGGAGTTTTGTTGTTGAACTATTTGTCTTCTGTACGCAGTGATGTGGAAGGAAGTAGCGTGTTGGCAAGGCACTGGATGGTTCTTTTGATTCAGTAACTGGGCTCATGTGACCTAATTCCAAATATTCTGCTAGGAAACGAGTATATTCTTCTTTGATTTCGGGTTGTTTACTGAGTCGTTTTTCTAAGCTGTAGAAACGTTTAAAGGCCTGTGGACTGGATTCTCCAAGTTGAAAGAATTTTTCATTCTTCGGTAATTTGACGATGTATCGCCCTTCTTCATTCCTCCTAACTGTTTCGGAAAAATAGTTTTCACATTTTTGTTCATTTGGAGAGAATTTAACTGTATGAGGGATTTCTTCGAGTTGCCAAAAGCGAGCCACATTTGCATTCAATGTTTCCATCGAGAAATTACAAAACGTTTTATTTGTTTCTTGATTTATGGCAATTCGTCCCGAGACGATCCAGCCGAAGTGCGTTTTTTGAAAATAAGGTTGTTGCTCAGCAAGTTTGATTCTTCCCACGCATAATAGTTTCCAAAACAGATCAGCTCCGATAAGCATGTCGATTAGGCCTGATATATTGAAATTAGGGTCAGCTAATCTAATATTCTTCGGAATGGATATTTCATCTTGTTTAATCGATATTATTGGCAATTTTTCTGTGATTTTGTCTACGACCAAACACTGAATTATTGTTTCAAATTTATTATGCATAGATCGTAGTTTTACATTGACTGAATTTTTGATAAATGTTTTAGATTGATTGACTCCTACAACTGGAACATTGAATGGTTCTTGATGCAATTTTAATGTTTCAGCTAAACTTCTTGTTATGAAATTAGATTGAGATCCTGAATCTAACAAAACTCGACATGAATGTTGTTTGCCTGTTTTATCAAGGACGTAAATTAAGGCGGTTGATAGCAAAATTTGCGATGGAGTCTGATAGTTTGTGCAATGATTGTTGACGGTTGGCGCAATTGTTTCTGCCGATGATTGTTGCTCATTATGCGACCTCTGAGTGTGCAGTAATGAATTGTGTTTCTTGTTGCAATGTTTGCAGGACCCGGCCTTGCATTGATTGAATTGATGATTCGATCGCAAGCAATTGATGCACAATTTTTTGGATTTGACTTCCTTGAAACGTTGATCAGGTGTTAAATTTAAAAAGTTGTTGCATTGATATATTTGATGTGTGTTCCCACAAATAGGACAAGCACCGTTTGTTGTTACGTGTGCGATACTTTTTGGTGATTTGTTTTGATTTATGCTCGTGCTAATTGTTTGTGTTTTTCGCGTCATCGATTCTAATATTTGACATCGTTTACTTAAAAAATCTGTTAAATCTTTCACAGTTGGTATTGTCGATGGTGTTGGTTGGCTCTCTTCCCATTGTTTGTTTGTTTTGATGTCGAGTTTACCTGTAATTATGTGCAGGAGTAGATCATCCCAGGTATCCGTCGGACGTCCGAGAGAATGCAACGCTCGTGTATGTTTTAATAGCCCGTCTAATATTTGTCGTAAAATTATGTGATTTTCCTTTAATGATGAAGGAAGCTCGAAAATTGATTTAACGTGTTGTTGTATAATGATTTTTTTGTTGTCGAATCTGTTTTTTAGCATGTCCCAAGCTATTTGATAGTTTTCGTTTGAAATGGTCAATGAGTGTATTATTTCTGCCGCCTCCCCTTGCAATGATGACTTCAGGTAGTGGAACTTTTGTATTTCTGGTATAGTATTGTTCGCGTGAATTATCGAATTAAAGGTGTCATAAAAAGGTAACCATTCCTCGTATAAACCGGAAAATGTTGGCAGTTTAATAATGGGTAATTTGACGCCGTTTTTTAATTGCGAGTCCATATTAACTTTCTGAGTGGAATTTGCTGATGAATTTGTATTTGTTAATAAATGATTAGCTTGTTTGACTAGCGCGAAGTAATTCTCTTCGGCTAGCGATCGATCAAGTTCATCTTGTTCCGCATCTTCTAAAATTTCTATTTCTAGTTGTACATCGTTGTATTCTTTAAACAATGTTTCTAGCTGTGATAATCGTGACTGGATATCAATGGGATCAACTTGATCAACGCTATCGAAATATGTTTTCATGCGTGTCATACGTCCTTTCAAACTACTTCGCTGTGCCTTTAATTTTTTAAGAGAGTCCACGTTTAATTTATCGTTGGTCATATTTGTGGGAGGTGTGATACGTGTATGTTATAGGAAGAGGAAATAATTGGAGACTTACCCTGTTCCTTGAATTGAAGTTGACGTGTTGACTGCTTGTTATCTCGTCGCCGTTGCAAAATTATGTTCTTGATGAATTTTGGAAATGTTAATATCCGGCTCGAAGGACCAAATGTTTAATTGTAGCGTGATTAGATCTGAATATATGTTGCGACCAAATCACTAAGTTCACCATCCACGATTTTTACACCGTATAGATATAGCTTGTAGGTTTATCGGTGAGAGTTATTTTGAAACAAAGAGATTTATTTTGCACAATTTATTACACTAAATAATCAAACACTTAATAACAATTACTAATAATAAATTACACTAAAATATCTTTGTCGGCAAACGGCGGCGCGTTATTGTGCAGTCTGCGGCAGAAACCTTAGGACACTGTCGTTCTGAGACAAGCGATTATTTTTATATTATTTCTGATGGGGCAAGTTTGAGATACCTTTCTTAGAAGGGTTGAATTTGAAAATGCCGTTCGTTCCAGCTACGTTTACTGGGAAAGTTACATCATTCATGACTTTAGGTGCACAAATTTAAACTGAGAATTTCTGAGTATTAAGCGGAGGTAAAATGAAATGGAATTTCTAAAACTGCCTTTGTGATATGTTTCTTGTGAACGTATTAATTTGTAAATAGAAAATGTGTTCATGTATTGAACACAGTTAATAGGGAATAATTTGAATATCTTTTATAATCAGTTAGTGTTAATATTGTTTGTAGTTGTTTTAATAATTTGTTATTTTTTTATAATAAAAGCTTAAGCATTTAATGCTCTCCAAATAGTGGACTCAGAAAATAAAGGCGGGCGGCCACTAAACGCGAAACTAAGTTTTTTGAAAATTAGATCCAACGTGGTAACTAAAGCTATGGGAAGCGAAGTTAGGATAAAACAATGTTTATCTTCGCTCGGTTGCCTCGTCCGCGTAAGATTACGGTGGATCTAATTTTCAAAAAACTTAGTTTCGCTCAACTTCGGTTCGCTTAGCGCAGTGGCCCTTCGACTTAATAGTTATTTTTTATAAATAAAAATAAATTTGAATTTTGTCATCTTGTATAAAAAATAACTGTTACATATTTCTGAGTCCGGAGAGTTTGGAGAGTTTTAAACGCTCATGCTTTTATCAAAAATTAACAAATTATTAAAACAACTACAAACAATATTAACACCAACTGATTATAAAAGATGTTCAAATTGTTCCCCATTAATTGTTTGAACTGCTTCAAATAACAGTTTCAGATCTTCCTTGAAATTTTTCTTATAGGTACAACCCAAGGTGAATTAAATACTAACGGTGGCAGCTTTCCCGCAAGTGAGATAGGGAACCGTTACGTCATCGCATACCCGCTTCTCTCTCTAATACAACTGTCAACCGTGACAGTTAATATTGGTTAATAATTGTGTAAAAGGAGAAGCGGGTATGCGGTGACATAACGCCACTTCTAATTCCAACTTATGAATGAAACAATAACAATAGAGGACAATGACTCCAGTTATTTGTTTATGTAATTTCTTTTTAATTCTGAGAATTATATTAAACGTTCAGGAAAGCAGCTGAAATCAAATCAACTGTATCCTGAGTAGACTTGACGTTTCGTGGGCATAAAATTGATGCTATTATTTTTTTACATTTCTTAGTTGAAATGATTTTAAAAAACCTTTTTTAATTATGAACCTCTCTGTTGAAAATATGTTCCATCTGTTTTCTCTTTTCTTAAATATTTTTGACCAATCAGTACATAGAAATGCGTTGTATCTAAGGACTGATTACACAGTTCTACTTACGGCCGTGGCCTTGGTATTGCGTTTCGTTTTAAGTGGCGGCTAGTATACATCACTCTTTCAGATTGGAAAAGGAATATCTTTATATGAATGTTTGTAAAGCAGGGTTGCCAACCGTACGGAAATTTCCGTACATGTACGGATTTCATGCGGAGTCAAAGATCATTCCGTACGGATTTTTCTTATATTTACATTTTAATGAAAAAAAGTCATATTTTTTGTGTTTCTAATATATCATTTAGTAATTTTGGCTGTTCGGTAGTAATAAATTATTATTTTTTTAAGGTAGGAGTAGAAGTATTGTCTGTTTCAAAATCAAAAAACCACCAACTTCGTAATTTACCCCGTGATGCAACCGGCAACGCTGCTGCAAGTACCATTGCGAGATAAATATTTGGTACGGCAGATTTTCCCTATTTAAATAGGATAAAATTATAAAATGTCGGTGTAAGTTATTAAGATGCCTTACAAGATTCTTTCGGAGGCTGAAAAATTAACCATCATTGCTAATTCTAGAATTTAAGAGCACTTCAATATGCTAAAATTTTGAAAATTCAGCCTACTTTACAAAGCAACCGTACCAATTATTTATCTCGCAATAGTACCTGCTAGTGACAAATTTAGGGGGAAGAAAATTTCAACTCCACAATTTAAAAGGTTTCTGTGTTTTTGCGACATCATAAGATTTAGGGCAAATTAAATATTAATCTGACGCTAAATTACAGACGCGCATAAACTATAACGACAATGTGAAGTACCAACTAAAATATATCTGGGAGTTTTGTTTTTTGGCAACATAATTCAACGTGAATTCAACACAACATTCAACAGGTTGTGGTTTTTTAATTTAGAAACGGATAATAGAATAGTAGAATGGCAACACTGTGCGTAAAAGATTCATTTAACAAACTGTATTTTATGACTTGTTAAGATCGGCAAATCACGTGATGCAAGCACGGAGTTAAAAGTAGAATTACCGAATTCGGCAATTTCTTTTAATAAAAAACATGAGGTTATGATGTACCATCGTGATCATAAAAATCGACTACAACAAAGTAAAATCGACACTTCCATTTTCCAAAAATTTAGTTGTGTAACATTAGGTTTGACACCGTGTATTTGTCAACCTATAAAATCTCATCCATCTCATTCGATTCCAAAGAAATAAATATTCTCTATGATTACTAATACTAACAGCAAATTCAATTGCAATTGCTCGAATACTGATTTCGTCTTGCAATCGCGTTTGAATTATTGCCTTCTGAATTGCTTTTAATTGAGCTATTTTTATTTAATTTGTCAAAATAATATTAATGTCAAAATGACAGAAGTTCATTTTAAAGCACGCTTCAATTAACTCAAATTTCGAGTGTAGTCGGTTTTTCTAATTATGATGGTATGTCAATTTAAGTTTCAAGCAAGGCTAGGTCATAACAATAATAATAATTTACGGCCAACTACGAGGAGAAATTTAAAAAAGTCACGTTATTTAACACACCATGTACTGTAATGGAAATGCGCATAAATTTCATTTTTATGTGAAAATAAAATACAATGTGCGTATTTTTCTATGTGGGCATTTTTCTGGGTGAGCATTTTTCGGTGTGAGCAATTTTCTGTGTGCGCAATTTTCTCTGTGGGCATTTTTCAATGTGGGTAATTTTCCATGTGCGCATTTTTCTATGTGAGCATTTTTCGGTGTGAGCAATTTTCCGTGTACGCATTTTTCCATGTGGGCATTTTTCGGTGTGCGCAATTTTCGTTGTGCGCTTTTTTCTTGTCCGCATTTTTCGCTGTGGGCTTTTTTTTGTGCGCAATTTTCGTGTGCGCTTTTTTCGTGTACGTTTTTTTCTGGTCACCGTTTATCACACGACGACAAACTGATAATCTCCTCACTCAATACGAGTTGAATGCGATGCTGCTTTTTTTACTTGTTCTTAATAACTTAAGTGTTTTTATAACATTGTGATAAGACGTCAACCCAGTTTGACAAAAAATTAGTTATGACAAGGAATAAAAATTTGAAATTTGGTACGCATGTGTAACTTGATTATACACTTTAAGAATAGTCATACAAAAATAGGATTTCCATTTAAAAAAATAGTCGATGACGTCATATCTCAAATTTGGGACACGCTGTATAAAATGTTCTTAGATGAAAAAGAGCGCAATTTAAAATACTAATCGACATGTCTGAGCATATTTCCGAAAAAAAAACTGTCTTTGCTTTACTGAATTTATTCCAAGTTAGAGACTCGCACTGTATACATACAAGTAATCGAGTAAACATTTAAGTATATACAGGCTAATTCTTAATATGTGCGAAAAACTTTAAGGGCTTATTCTCTGAGTAATTTGCGTCAAAAAAATTCATATGAAGATATGTACAGGGTGTAATATTTAACCGGGTCTATTCAATAACGGTGTTCCTATTGAATATATGAAAAAAATGTTTTATACAAAACTGTGTAACTTCGCTATTTTAAAGGGAACACCCTATATTTATAACGAATTTGAGTTTATCAGGTTATTGTAGGGTAAGTTTAATAAGCGTTCCCTGCACCTAAGTCCTATGGTTTTTAAGATATTAGGCTTCATTTATGGTTTTCGGAAAATTCAAATGTAAATTTTATAATTAATATTCCATTAACGAAGAAAGTTAGAAAGCATATATTGTGGTACTGCTACAAGCTAAGTTGAATGTATCTACAGCAGTTACAAAATTTACTTTTCATTAAACAAGGAACCAGTAAAACTATTTCCATTTCGACATCAATTGAAGAGGAACAACTTTTGTTTTCTAAATGGAATGGTGTTATTTTTATGTCGTCATTAGTTGCTCCATAAATTATCTTTCAATTTAGGTATACACTTCTCTTTTAGTGAAAGGTCAATTTTCTAAGTTTGATAATTTTAATTTAGTAAGAACTCAAAACAAATATCTAACCTAAATCCTTTTGGAAGCAATTAGAAACACCCCCGATATTTTTGAGCACACTCACCAGTCAATGCAACGGAGGATAGCAGGAGGATAGTTGGCGGTGGTTATTTTGAACAGTTATTAACAGGTGATCAATATCTTTTCTAATCAAGTGACCTATGGAAATAAAATCATGTGTCTTTAAATTACATATTTATATTGCATTCCTATACAAAACGATAGGAATGCAATAAAAATAATTCAAATGGCATTTGAAATAACGAACTAAACAAAGACATAATTTTTTTCATAGGTCACTTGATTAGAAAAGATATTGATCACGTGTTATAAGTTTCATTTGTTGTTAAATGTTGTGTTATTACTTATTAGTTTCGTAATATTTTCTTAATTTGTTTATAATACTCTACCTTTAAAACTATGCCGTTTTTTGACATATGTTCATATGTACTTTTTTGTTGGAAATTACATAAATTAAAATTAAATTACATCACAATAATACCGTTCCATTTAAAAAACAAAAGTTGTTGCTGTTCAATTGGTGTCGAAATGGAAATAGATTTACTGGATCCCTGTTTAATGAAAAGTAAATTTTGTAACTGCTGTAGATACCTTCAACTTAGCTTGTAACAGTACCACAATATCTGCTTTCTAACTTTCTTCGTTAGTGGAATATTAATTATAAAATTTACATTTGAATTTTCCGAAAACCAAAGCCTAATATCTTAAAAACCATAGGACTTAGGTGAAGGCAACCCTTATTAAACTTATTCTAAAATAACCTGATAAACTGAAATTCGTTATAAAATATAGGGTGTTCCCTTTAAAATAACGAAGTTACACATCGTAGAGTCTAATTGAGACACCCTGTATATTTCGAAATGATTTTAAAATATGCGAACCTGAAAGGATATGAACGTTTTTGACGCAAATTACTCGGAGGATAAGCCCTTAAAGTTTCTCGCACATGCATATTAAGAATCACCCTGTATATTAACATTTCTGTGTGAAAAGCGTTGCCAATCTCGAGTAGCATCAGAAACAAAACCCATCACTATTTACCTACATGCAAAGGGTCCGTTGCGCGCCCACACACTTTAAGCTCTAAGCACTCATGTTTACTGATTACCGGCGCTATTTTCTGTAATTTCATTTAGCGTTTAGTTTTAAGCTGTTATAAGTAAAGGTTGGAATATATGCAAAAAGCATATTAAGTGCATGAATGCATATTTTGACAATTTTTCATAAATGCATATGCAAAATAACTTTTTGCATATTTCAGCGGTTTTTGCTTCTTTCTTCTGACATACCGGAAATGCGGGACTTACTTAATCTTCTTTGCCTGGTTGCGAGAACAAATAAAATGATAGTGTTGCACCTGTGAAAGGGATTATTAGTTACCGAGAAGGTGATACTTTTATGGTAAACATGTTTTCCCAATAGTATTTAGAATTCTGCGATTAGAGGATTTATTAGTTACTGAGATTGTGATAATTTTATGTTAAACATATTTTCCTAATTGTAGAATATAGAATTTTGCGATTGGTTGCTAAATATTAACAGGGATAAATTTTAACCCTCTCCATTTATTTTTGTCTATTTCGTAAACAGAAAATTTAGTATTTGTTCAGTTGTTACTGTTTATTCAAACGCGTTAGTTTTCCAAGTGTGCTAAAATGCCTAAGCAAGTAACAGACAAAAGTTTTCTACTAAAGAGATGGATTGTCGACAAAAAGGACTTGCAAATAATTGACTCGTGTCATATTTTTTGCACCGTCTGCGAAAAGAGGGTAAGTTTAGTATTATTTTTTTTATTATTTACTTAACAAAAATGCGTCTTTAAATAAGTATCTATATTTTTGTCAAAATATATATATATTTATGCAAATTTTGTCTATTTTTCGCAGATTAGTTGTGATAAAATATTTCAAGTGGATCAACACTTGGGAACTAAAATTCATAAGGAAAAGAAGCAAACCCCTCCCGCTATGGTTCAACAGTTGCTTACAAACAATCAACAAGTGAAAAATTCCGCTCAGGAGAATTTCTCTAAGGATTTGAGTAACCTCTTGCTAAGTTTAAATATTCCTCTGCAAAAAGTCGACCATCCTTTATTCCAAAATTTTTTTAAGACTTATTCTCCAGATTTTAAAATTGCCAGTTCTTCAACATTACGCAAGAAATTTGTCGACTCAAATTATGTATCTGCAATGGCAGCCATTAAGGAGCGAATTGGTAGTAAACCCATCTGGTTTTCAGTTGATGAAACCACTGATGTCAAAGGACGGTATATTGCAAATTTTGTTTTGGGGAGCTTGAATGAAAATGAACCAAGTAATAGTTATTTGATCAATGTAAAAGAACTCGACAAAACAAATAATCTGACAGTCACTCGGTTTATCAATGAATGCTTAAGCAGTTTTTATTTACCTGAGAAAATACCAATAGACAACATATTATTAATGGTAACAGACGCTGCCCCATATATGTTAAAAGCAGCACAAAATCTCAAAATATTTTATCCCAAATTAATTCATTGTACCTGAGCTAGACAGGTACATGGTTTAAACAGAGTTGCCGAAACTGTCAGATTAGAGTTTCCTCGTGTAAACACTTTGGTAACAAACATTAAAAAAGTATTTATTAAAGCCCCCCTACGTGTTCAAGTATACAAAGAAAAATTGCCAGGAATTTCACTGCCCCCAGAACCTGTGCTAACTAGGTGGGGTACCTGGCTAAAAGCTGTAGATTTTGTTTCAACAAATTATAATGGAATAAAAGAGGTAATATGCAATTTTAGTTCCGACAGTTCAGTAGCTATAGAAAAATGTGTAAACCTTTTTAGCAATCCATTATTAAAAAATCAACTGGCATATATTCAAAGCAATTTTGTTTGTATTGCAGATGCAATAACAAATTTAGAAACTGAAGGACTCCCATTGCATGAATCTGTTTCTATTGTGAATAAAATAAAAGATAAAATTTGCAAATTAAAGGGATCAGTTAATGTAAAAAACAAGTTCTGTTCAGTTATAGAAAAAAATGTAGGCTTTAAAAAACTAAACGAAATTAATGAGGTTTTCAATGGTAACTTTTCAGTTGAGTTAGATTTGGAACCACATTTCATCAGCAAATTTAAATTTGCTCATATAACGTCTTGCGACGTTGAAAGAGTATTTTCAGCTTATAAATTTATTTTAAGTGACCGCAGACAATCTCTAACAGTTGACAATATAGAGAAATATTTAGTGATTTATTCTTTCAATAGGAATAGGAATTGCGACTAATTTTATTAATTAGAATTTATAATAATAATTATATGTTTTATATGTACATATGTAAGTATTAATTATTTTAGTACTAAAGTAATAATAAGAACTAATAAAACTGTTGCTAGATTATGTATGTATATTAATTACGATTAAGATTATAAATAAATATATACAAACAGCAAGAAAATGGGTTTTGATATTTATCCTAAGTGTTCAGAGAAAAAGTCCAGATAACTACATATTTAAATGCATGAATGCATATTTGAATGCATATTTTATTACTTTTTAGGGCATATTTGCATGCATATTTTGAGCATTTTTTAGTGCATATATTGCGACCTTTAGTTATAAGCATAGGTGTTTTTTTGAGTACTGCTTGCACAAAGAATTCATAACGTTAAAAATATATCACAAACTCTTTTAAACGGACACTAAATGGCGTATAAACACTTAACGTTTCGCAGTCGTTCGACAGCTTCGTCAGAAGTTAAAAATATAATTTCAATAGTGAAATTAATCCAAGCACATGTGCAAGCACAGCTTCCGCAGCAGTGCGTTTAGAATTTTTACCTCCGAGAGTGTCTTGGGTGTGAAATCGCGTCTTTCTCACTCACGATTTTTAACATATTTTGGGTCTCGCTCATCCGTTTTAAAACGTCTTGTGTTTACGTTATTTCCATGGCAACGGGCGCACTCTTATAGCGTTTTCGATTCACCTGCACTGGTTGCACTCAGTGTATTTGCATCTTCTTTTAACCTCATACAATAACATAAGATGAACATAGTCCGAGTGCGATCAATTGAAAACGCTATAAGCGTCCTACTTGCAAGTGGAATGTGAAAAGTGCGCTCGTTGTCATGGAAATAATAGCTGCATTCGATTCACCGATTTGGATCGATCTAAATCGATTCACACAGCTTTTCTGCGTTCATTTCCTGCCAGAACAGTTAACCCCCACCATAATTTAAAGTGATCCAAATCACTTCAACGTGATCCTGCTTATTTAAAGAATCATTTAGATCATATAGATGTCAATGTAAGGTGTATGTGTTGGTTATGTGTAGGGCTGGGTCGATGTATCGATATATCGATACATCGATGTATCGATATATCGATACATCGATGTATCGATATATCGATACGTATCGATACGCCAGCTGTATCGATATACATTTTCAGCTGTATCGACGTATCGAATATCGATACGTATTGAAATATCGGATATCGAATACCGATACATATTGAAATATCGATACGTATCGAATATCGGATGTCGATACGTATCGAAATATCGAATATCGATATACCGGCACGTATTGAAATATTGAATTACAGACTAACTAAAGATTCTATTTATTATTTGTATTTATATGGTCGAATATTCGGCGTTATTATTTAAACTTATTCCAGCTCTATTTTTCATCTCGTATTTTTAAGTCTCTGTTCAATATTTCAATCTTATATTTCGAAACGTATCGATGTATCGATACATATCGATTCGATATTTCGATATATATCGATCCGTATCGGTAGCCGATACTCGATACGTATCGATATTCGATATATCGATACGTATCGAATACGTATCGAATACACAATTTCCCGTATCGCCCACCTCTAGTTATGTGGCGACAACGGATAAACAAAACAGCAGTTCAGATAAACTTGTTCGTTTCACTATCAAGGATCACATTAATTTCACTATTGGGTCATTCCATATGAAGTGATCCAATGAAGGTTACTTGACCATTTTAAATATTTTTAATTTTTTTATATATTATTGCCATATGTACTGAGAGTACAAAAATGATGTTATTAAATTTTTATCTCAGCCCGTTTGTTTGTGGCGGCAATTTTTGTTTTGTAACGCGCACCAATTAGCGAGTTTGCAGACGTTAACGTAAATTTATTTTTCATTTTATTCAGCATTTCCTCCTCTTTAATTTTGTGTCTGAACATAAAAAGCCTTATTTGTTTCCTTATAGGTGAAAATGTTCCTTAAAGTTTGGCAACGGAATTTAACAAATGCCACTTTTTGGAGCCTTTTGGAGCTTTTTGGTATATCACAGTTGATTTTTTAATTAATTTTCAATTACATATACTACTGTATTCACTATAGCTAGAGTCATAACACCGATAAATGTGTCCTTTAATTTTTATGACTTTATAAAAATTGAAAATTTGTGATTTTTTCAAAGTTTGAAGCATTATATCTCTGGTGGGACATGGGATAAACATCTAATTTTACAAAGTGTCCACTTGTATAAGAGGAAAAGTACAGTAAAAATTTCAACTCTGATATTTTACTATAGAAAAAGTTATAACCCTTAAATGCACAATTTTTTCAAATTTTACAAAAAAAAAATTTGAGATAAATTTTTATCGTATCGTATCGTCATAAAAATAGTTAAAAAATTCTAAGTGAAATTTGAATTGATTTTTTTTGTGTTTTTTGTGTGCACATCTGCAACGGAGCGCGTTTCGATATAACGTGTATCCAACAATTATTGTAGTCCTAGGTGGCTGTAGAATGAAACATTTTTAATAAATTATTGTACCAAATTGCAATAAAACATGAAATACATAAACAAGAATTTATTTGTTGTTTGACAGTCAATTCGTATGTATCTGAGACGTCAATTCAACGATGCGAAATAAGAATCGATATTCATGTTTGATTCCACAGCCACCCAAGACTACAATAATTATTGAACTCATGTTATATAGGTATACACATATACCGTATGATTTTTAAGATTTTAGATAAAGGAAGGCCGTGAAAGCAAAACGTATGGCGCAAAATTAGCAAATACAACAATTTATTCAAAATAATATTTACAAAACTTCAAAAGGCATTCATCATTGAAGCATATTTTCGCAGTGATGTTAACCAAAACGAACGTATGAGTTAATTTAAGCTGTATGCTTTCCTCTTCACGGCCTTCCTTTATCTAAAATTTTAAAAATCATGCGGTACATATTTTAATAAAACAAACTATAAGTCTTTGGAAATTGTAGGGCTGAAATCGTCGTTCTCATCATCCGACTGCTCTCGACCATCTTCACTAATTTATGATAAATTATCCGCGAAATATCGTATTTCGCTTTATGTAAGTAGGCGAACCTGCTTTTTGGCCATTTCTACAAAGTATATAAACAAAAATTACTAATTTAGATGAAAAGTAATAGTTGTTAGTATCACGCTAAAGTGAAGTATAATGCGCATTGTAGCACATAAGCAACACTAATTAAAAGTAAATTATAACTAATCTATTGACTCTGCTTTTGTGTGGACACAAAAATATGATAATACATACCTAATTGCACTAAAAGGTATTTGTGGATGCACTTTTTTCAGCTATTAATGCACTTTATAGAGATTTGAAATTGTCAAAAGTGACAGTTTGGCCAGGATTTATAAAGCACTTCGAAAACGCGGATATTTACGAAATTATTACTGCCACCTATGAATATGATATAAAATTATTACGAAGGGAACATATCTGTAATTGAAAAATCAATACAGAAATCTGAATATACGAATATATACAGGCTGTTTCAAATTCGATCCTCACCATTGGAATTCGATGAGATTGGGCTCGTGTCGAACGGGCGAAAAATACATCGCCTCTACTAGTTTATGTATTTTTCGCCCGATCGACACGTCCCCCACATGTCCCCCACTTTCGCCTGCCCCACGGCCGACCGCTGCTTAATTAAAACAGATACAAAACTTGCCGATTTGATTATTTTCAAATAAGGCACCATCGTAGAATGGGTGTTATCAGTTTGATGTTAATGTTAAATTTTAGTATAATACATATTATTTTACATGCTATGCAATAATAAAAAGTAGAACAATAAATACGCAAATTCATGAAAGAGATTTATTGAAAACACATTATCGAAAAACTTTACCATATGAGCTTCTGTAAAATATTTTTACACAAAAATGTCCAATAAATTTTAATACTAACCTCTTGCCTCCACAGAGGCAGAGAAGTTGTTACACTTTATTCAAAATTGCTCAAGATTAAAAAAATCAGACTCACATCGAAAGTCCCGATATGTTTCGTACCTGCTTTAATATTAATTTGTGGCAATACGACAATACTGAATAATAATATGTTATTAAATAAGTTATTAAATTTGTGAAGAATATTATCATTAAAATCATAAATTATTATGTGACTAGAAGACAGAATTTGTTTATTTTGCTTTCAGAAGGAATTTTAATAAATGTAACTCTGCCTGTAATTCCCTCGGCTTGTTTAAACAATTGGTTGGTGTGGTATTACTGTCAGTTCCAAACCCAGATAAAGAAGGATGGTTTCATATTTATTTATTTTCTATTGAACGATTAAATTAATAATTTATTAATTAACTTTTGCGAAAGTATATATTTTCAATTAATTCTGTTTTTTAACAGTAATTACCTATTACATAGAAAATTGAATTTGCCAAATTTTTATTGAAATAATTAAAAATTTAAATTTCTGCGAGTTACTTTTTAAAATTTATTTAAATTTTTTATTACATACATACATTACATTTTTGTTATACAAAATTTTCTTTGTTGCTAGACACAGAATATTATTGTTTGTTTCTTTTTATAATATTGAATAAAATTTTATAATACTATTTCTGGATTTTATTTTGTGTATAATCCTGTTTATAATAATTCTTCTTTCTTTCTTTGGCTGGTTTTATAATTTTTTGAAGCGATTTTATTTAATGAAATACAGTCTTTTTTGTACATTTTAATCCATAATAGGTACTTTCGAATCCCGCTGGGCTCGTCTTCAGTAATAAAAAGCGAAGGTCGAACTCACCATTCTATCACTGAAGACGAGCCCGCTCGGATTCGAAAGTACCTACTATGGATTAAAGTATACAAGAAAAAAATAACAGTATTTCACTAAATATAATATAAGTCGCATGGGCATGGTATTTACACGTTTTCAAAATTTAGAGAGAAAATTCAAATAATACGCATGCGCAAAAGAAATCACTAGCACTCACTAGTGTTGGTATATAGGCCGCGTTCAGGTAACCGCAGCCCTGCAGTAGTGATGAGCAAAGTAGCGATTTTTTAATAACGCCGCTATCCGTGATCGCTATTTTGAAATAGCGGCGATTTTAAACTGCTATTGCGATCGCGGGTTGAAAGCTTAACGTCTACGAATAACAAGTAAATACGAGCATGTGCGATAGGTTCCTTTGTTGATGGATGGCGGGAATAGCGACTTGAATCAATTAACTGTGTTTGGATCTAGGACCTGTTAAAAAACTACCAAGAAAACAAAAAGTTATCGTAAAGCAATAAAATTATTATACTGAAACAACTTAATAAATTCACTTTTTATTGTTCACAATATTTGTAATTAGCATTTAAAAATAATAACATTTGAGTTTTTCTGTCACTTAGTCTGGTTCGACGCTCATTCAGCACCTGGCCCGCTTTGGAAAAAAGGCGTTCGCAAGGAACTGATGATCCCAACGCACATAGTTTTTCCTGTGCAAGCATAGATAAATAATGAAAATGAAATTTGTTTTCCTGCCACCAGGTCAAAGGATTTAGGTTTCGTGGAATAATTGGTTCCTCAAGATATCGTTGTACTTCAATAATTGAACGACTAGTAACTGTGTGACACGGTTTAGTAACAGCCACATTTTGTTCAAAAGAATTCCATATTGACAATTCACATGATTCACCAGGATCTGTTTGGAGAGTAACTGCATCTCTTTCAAGATTTTGCTCTTCGTTAAATTTTGCCGACAATTTGGATCCAACTGCTGCTTGGATTGTTTGTTTAGCACTCTCTGCAATATCTTTATTTGAAAATGCCAAATTTTTAAAGCGCGGATCTAAAAATGTTGACATCATCAATGTTTTACTGTTCTCTATATTTTTCAAGCGCTCATTTAAGCCCATTAGAAATGTTGCAACGACTTCTTTAACAGGTTGAGAAAAATCTTTTTTCTGTAAATTATGGTACACATTCTTCAAGCCATTAGTTACAGGAATGACTAAAGATGCGGTGCAGTACTGTTCGCCGCTGATAGTTTTTGTGGCACTTTCAAAAGGTTTTAAAATTTGGCATAAATCTTTAGCCAGTTGCCATTCAAATGCATTTAAACTAGGGAGTTCTTTATTAATCAACGCCATAGAACTTTTTACGGCCATCTCCAAGTCGATAAATCTTTTTATCATATAGTAAGTTGAGTTCCAGCGAGTAGGAACATCATTGATTAATTTTAAGGGAACTCTGCTGACATTATTTTGCCTTTGAAACGTTAATAATTTTTCATTCGCGACATAGCTCTTTCTAAAGTGAGTTACAATTGTTTTAATTTTGCCAATAAATTGTTGCACGTTCTCATTTTTTAATCCATCCTTTACTATTAAATTAATTGTATGGGCAAGACAGCCAAAATGCCTCCACTTTAACCGTACGGCAATTGCATTTTGAATGTTGGCTGCGTTATCCGACACTGTAAGTAAAATTTTGCTCTCAGTTCCCCAATCTACTACAATTCGGTGAAGTTCGTTTGCTAAATTTTCAGCTGTATGTTGGACAGCAATTGCGGAACATTCGAGTAAAATGGAATACAATTTAAAATTGTCGTTTAAAAAGTGTGCCGTTACCCCAATATAACTAGTAGTGTTGATAGAGGTCCAGCAGTCTGTTGTTATACAAAACTCTTTACCAATTTTAACTAATTCTTTCATTTTGAAGATGCATTCTTCATATAACGTGGGTATATTGGTTTTTGATATAGTGTGCCTACTGGGTAATTCATAAGCAGGATTTAAGGCCGAAACAAACTGTTTAAATCCAGTATCTTCAACTATCCGGAAAGGTTGAAAATCCAAAATAAACAATGTTGTAAACGCTTTGTCAATATTTTGTTTCGACTGATAGGTAATATTTTTTTTAATGAAAGAAGACAATTTTTTTTGTTTTGGTATACCTCGACCAACAGCTTGTGATGATGTTTGGGGTTCTGTTGATGTTGATCCCTCTTGAGAAGTCGATGGTCTTTGGGAAGTGGATGGTTCTTGTGCAGTAGGAAGTTCTTCTCCTTGAAAAACATCCTCGACCTGAACTATTTCTTTCTGAACCACGGACTCACTTGAAACCTAAATAATAATTTCAAAGTATATAAAAGCAGGGTTGGAAAGTTTAAAACAAACTGTTTAAAACATTGTGTTTAAAACATGTTTTTTTACTTGATGTTTTAAATTGATTTTTGTGGTTTTAAGTGTAGAAGAAACACTTCTGATGTAAGTGTTTTGTATTATTGATACATACACACATTCGTGTAAGCATCTTTCAGCATTTATTATTTAATTATTATTGTAAATTAGATGTACAGTATATAAATATACTTGGTGGTCTAATAATCAAAATAAATAACTATAAAATTATTAACAATACATAAAATTTGCTTTTAGAAAGTTACATCTTAACTTTTACTTTCTTTCCACATTTCCTATTAATTTTATCAAATTTATTTCATTTAAATTATTTCATTCTTGAATTGTTCTAGGAAAAAAATTTATGAATATTTGTTTTCGAAAATGGTATTTTATATGTAAATTTATGATATTTTCTAGTACTTGAATCATTTACTTTTTATTTTTTTATAGTTTGAAACATAATATGTCGTTTGCATTTATTAAACATCAACATAAGAAAAAAACCATAAGACCATAAGAAAAAACATGCGCGTGTTTAAAAAATTCTGAAAATTCGTCAGTAGAATAGAATGCATCATCTTTTAAAAACGACATTAATAAAATGTTTTGTAAGACCACTGTTTTACTATTATTGGTAATTGAATATAGAGTTTGGTCCGTTTCTCTATTTGTTTAACCTGAAAAATTGAGGACGTTTTTGCATTTAATTTTGTATGTTCTAAATTAAAATATTCATTAGAAGTAGAAAAAGCTGGTAAACTAGTTACAATTTTCAAGGACGTAAATAAGAAATAAAAAATAAAATTGAAATTAGAAATTGCATATGTAGAAAACATTATTAGACGAGAATTGAAATCCCAGAACTGTTTTCTACTTTTTTCTATTTTCAACCCTAAAATTTTTATCGTAAATATTTTTAAACTTTTATCATTTCGCAATACAACTAATAACTAATTTTTCCTTTTTAAATACTATGTAATTTAGGTTGAGAGAGTATTAGTACTAATTAATTAGTAGTAATTTAAACAAAATATTTGTTTTGTTTAATTTTAAACAGTTTTTTTTTGTTTAAAACATTATTAATTTTAAGTCAATTTTAAACATGTTTTAAACAAAAAAAAATGTTTAAAGTCAAATAAAACAAATGTTTTGTTTTTTTTTTAAACAGTTTTTTTCCAACCCTGAATAAAAGGTTCAGATAATATCTACATAAATTTGAAATGAGTAATAATTAAGAAAACCATTAACTATAGTTTTATGTATCGTATCACTTACCGTTTTTGAACTTGTTGTGAGAGCCACTGTTGGATGTCTATTTCGCATGTGTGACTTCAAATTAGAAATTGATGTTTTATAGGAAATTTTTGTTTTGCAGATATTACACTTTGCGTAAATTTGGTCTATAGGCTCAAAAAGCTGCCACATTTCACTAGTTTTTCTTTTTTTTAACCGAGACATTTTAGTACAAATTGCAGCTTAAACTGTTAAAGAATGAGAGCAAAATTGGTTGCAGCGTTTTTATAGTTTTATTTTTTTTCCGTGGGAACTCCTCAAATATGTCTTGGTAATTAATTGTATTTAGCGCTTTCAGCCGTAGGAGTAGTTTTCCCAAGTAGCCCTTGCTTTAAACCCAAACTGGTGTGTTACAGTTTTCTTACTTACCCGGTTACTAAGATATTTCGCTGAACGTGAAAAAATCGATCAAGCGATATATACTAGCAGTGTTCCGATCCGCTTTAAATCGCGGTTTTGTAATCGCCGTTATTTCAATAACAGTGTAGCTGGCGTTATCAGCGATTTGGTAATAGCGGCGATTAAATAACCGGTAGCGAAATATTGCTCATCACTACCCTGCAGTGCTTTATTAAAGCGTAAACCTGAACGAGGTGCAGCGCTTTCTTCAAGCGGCCGCCATTAATCAAGCGCAGTCTGTATACGCTAGGTTTCAGCGCTGCATTGCAGCGTAATGAGTTCATAACCTCTACAACTGAAAACTAGTTCAGGTAATTTAAAGCGCTGCAACTTTACGCTGTGCTGCAACTAATTATTGTCTACCTGAACGCGACTATAGACGCGAGTCTCAAAGCATGTGAGCGCGCAAATGAAACGCACCCAAAGTGCAAAAGAAACTGGCAAGTGGCAACCCTGGCGCGGCAACATCTGTTGGCAATACTGGTTCCTAAAGTCCCTAAAGTGAAGTACTGCAATCGTGTAAATAAATAAATAGGTTGATTATGTGCGTTTAATAAACAGTTATGACTTCAAATTAGTTCACTGTTCAAACTCAACAATTTTATAACAATATTTATAGTTGAACTAGAAAAATGTGAAATTCATAAAATATATGTACGTTAGATTGTACCAATCACTTTGAAATACTGTGACAAATATATTCAAGACATAATGAAATGTTAACTTTATTAAGCGAAATTCACTTCTGGAGCACTCAGGATAATATAGTAATTAAGAAGACAGATTATGGAGCATTTAAGTAAGAATTTCAGGTGTATGTTTAACATAGAAAGGTACGAAAACCATGATTCAATTTCAGGTACAGTTCTAAAAAGGACACATCTGAGTCGATATACCTTAGCAGTAAAAAGTCATATTGTGAAAAACGTGGCTTGACTTGGTCTCCCATTAACAAAAGGCCACATAAACTAAAAGACAAGTTAAAGGAATTAGAGGTCAGTAATCGATTGACTCATAACCTGAATTTAATTAATATCTTTTTAGGATTATTTAACCAATAACAAAATAATTTATTCCACATGGCAAGAGCCCACTGTGTTGCTTTTGTTGTCCAAAGGTGTTGTTGTTCATATTACCTACAACAAAAACACAAATGACATAATCTCAATAACTTTTGATAAGTGTTTAGTTAGTAAAGTTCAAAATGAATTAATCTGTGATGGTAAGTGACTGATGCCCATATGCACAGATAAATCTTAAATTTAAGCCAAAGTAAACCTTTACTTTGAAAAATTAACTATGCAACGCACGATTTGATATGAAGTTAACTTTAATTATCACTTTTTCTTTAAGCCCACTTCGAGATTTGTCTGTGTATACAGGGCGCAGGGGGGAGATATCCATCTCATAGATCCGGTATTTCAGTCACAGTTTAACTTTAACCTTTAAGTTTATTCCCATAGCAACAATTATGAAAACAAATCTTGCTATGGGAATAACTAAAGATTAAAGTTAAATTGTGACTGAAATACCAGGATTTAGGCCCAGTATTTCATTCGGAGTTTAACTTTAAGCTTCGTTTTGTCAATTGTCTTTACAATTATTGCTATGGGAATAAAACAAAGCTTAAAGTTAAACTCCGAATGAAATACTGGGCCTTAATAAACTGGCTTAATAGTTATTAAACGAATATAACTACCATGGAAACAATTCATAAAAAATCAATTAACAATTCAGAGAAATCAAGTTATTCATCGAATAACTTTAATAGGCGATGAATATCTCGACCCTTAATTTAAGAGTATTTTTGCACATTTTTGCAAACAATAAAATAACGCTACTTTAATTACGATTTATGCCATCTGTTTTGACTCAACTTGATTCTTACAAACCACGACCTACTAGATTTCACAAGATGGAGTCTCTTATCTGGCATGCGCATCTTTTTATTTAAAACAAATTTTGCCCGTTTTAGCGCTAGTTACCAAAATTGAAGTTTATTTGGCAAATGTTAGTTTATGTGAGTGTAGTATTTTCCAGAATAATCAAAACAAAGTTGTAACAATTACTAACGATTTTTATTGAAAAAAATACCATTATTGAACAAACAATTACAATTTTAAAACTTTTCACAGGCCAGGTTTAGATAGAGAGGAAGTGTGGTATGAAAATTATTGGTTTTAAGCGATGTTTGTCAAACAAGATTTTAGTAAGTTTTGAAGAATTACATAGTAACTGGTTTTCAATTAAAGAACTTCTTGCAGTGTGCCATGAAATGACAAAGACCGAAAAAGGCATGTCTTAGGGTAAGCGCGCACTGGCAACTTTTTCTTGCGCAACTATTTTGTCTTTGTCGCTCTCCTGTTGCTTCCGTTTTAAAGAGCGCGCACACTATGAGCAACTGTTTCCTGATCGCGGGTTCATTAGGGCATTAACCTACACATACCCTCCCCCTCCCCTCGAACATCGAATACCGCCAAATCATGTATACAGGGTGAGTTTTTTTCGATGTTTAGCATTGGGATCTCGGAAACTAGCGGAGCTAGAGAGGCGGTTAAATGGGGAAAGATTTGTAGTTTTAGGAGCTCAGTTTAATGCAGCTTTTGTTTTTTTCTTAAACTTCATGGCTGGCTAGATATTTTGAAAAAACTGATTTTTTATAAATTCGTTAAATGCATATAGCTCGGTTATTCTTGATTTTAGAGAAAAGTTGCAAGACAACTTACATTTTCTTTGCACCGCCTACTCTAATCTGATTTTCATTTGCTCATCGTTTATAATTTGCATTTGTCAATAAACTTTTATTTCCATGGCCAACCATATTAACAATTTTGAAAGAGAAAAACTGCCGTATCTCCGTCGTTTTTTTAAATAACCATATCGAATGTTACATCGTTGAAAAGGTAAAAAAAAGGCGTTTCTTTTTCACTCATGACCTACTATGGTTTCCATTTAAAAAAACTGATGTTTATGTCATAACTGAAAAATAAGAGCTTATATGGAAAATTTAGTTCGACTGTTTAATTAAGAACATAATCCTGTACAACTTTTGTCTTGCAACTTTTCTCTAAAATCAAGAATAACCGAGCTATATGCATTTAACGAATTTATAAAAAATCAGTTTTTTCAAAATATCTAGCCGGCCATGAAGTTTAAGAAAAAAACAAAAGCTGCATTAAACTGGGCTCCTAAAACTACAAATCTTTCCCCATTTAACCGTCTCTCTAGCTATGCTAGTTTCCGAGATCCCAATGCTAAACATCGAAAAAAACTCACCCTGTATGTATATGATTTGTTTTTAATTTTGTTTCACTTTTTTTAATTTGTTTTCTTTCTAATCTTTTTGAATGGTGTTTTTAATTCTATTTTTTTTTCTTATTTATAACTGTATTTTCGATTGTCCTGCAGCCCGAGAGGGGACAAACTAATCCATTCATCCATCAAATAATTTTTCCAAGAGAGATCGAGACACTGAGTGAGAGAGAGAGATAGAGAGAGAAGAAGGGAGGTAGGGTGAGTGAGATAATGAAAACAAAAGAGAATGAGAACAAAAATGTAATAGCACAACTCGTTGCATATACCTACGTCAAGTTTGAAAATCGTCATTTGTCTTTTATTATATTTTTTTTTGCTTTTTTCCGTCGGTTTTGTTTTTATCAGATATTTTACTCATTTTTTTTAAATAAGTCATATTTTTTTTTCCTTTAAATTTCTGGTATACCGCCAGACTACTTTGTGAGATCTTCGCTTCAAAAAGCTGGTGTACCTCAAGGCATCTTCTTGGAACCTTCACTTTTTCTTACAAACAAAATAGAAATTTGTAGACCCCAGTCGATTTTGTTGTTAAATTTTATTTTTATTTTATTTCGAAGACAATTAATGATCTAATGTCATCGTTGTCAGAAACTGAAAAGGAAAAGCAGAAAATTTTACCGACGTCAATATTTCGATAATGGTTGAATTTTGACAATATATTATGGTGATTTATGTGAAAAGTTTGTAACATTTTTCCGTTAGAAAAAACACTTTCACACACACTTCTTCCCACAATTTTCCTTTCAAATTCACGTCTGAGTACTCCTTTAAAGTTTTATTATACAATGCTGGCCTCGTTTCCACTTCTTGTATCTCGTTATCAATGTCTTCATCCCTCACTACATCCATTTTTTCTACAGATATGAGCATCAACAGACTAGCGAGCAAAATGAGAGGGCAGCAAACCGGCAACTAAAATGTCGCCCGTCTGCGCATTGTACTAGTAAAACAATAGGTACGAAGACAGTTTCGTCGGTCTGCTGTCGGCGTCCGAGGAACTAAAATGTCGCTTTGCTGTCGCGTCGCTATGTGCGCGCACCCACATGTAATTGTACAGCATGATACAAAGAATACAAGATATGATATTCAGCGGTCTCACTTTCGTTCGGTTCTGCGCATGACGTCATGCGGAGAGTTTTTAACCCCAATTATTCAAAATTAAACCAACGGAGTTTTATAATGAACAAATTTGACTATTTAAAAATATATTATTTTAACAATTAAAAACTACTTTACTTTACTATTAAAATTTAAATTAAAGGAATTAATTAAAAGCGTCGTATTTTTGCTTCAAAATTTGCAAAATGTGTACGTATCATTTCTTATTTTAAGAAAATCATAATAAACAAATACTTGCTATTAATACCAGAATATTCAGGAAGAAGAAACAAAATTGTGTCACAATAATTTATTAGACTGTCACTGTCCTTAACTTATTTAAAAATTTAGTTTCCAGGTGTGGCAAGCAGTTTTAAAAACCTTAGTTGAGCTTTAATTAAAGTCATAATTACAAAGAAAAGATTTATTACACTATACAAAATAAAACGAACAAGTAAAAAAAAACATTTGCCGAAAAATCTACACAATAGTTTTCCGCATTTTTCTTTTTCTTGAAATTGCAGAGTCTTTTAAATCTTGATTTAATTGTCTTATTCTAAAAAACATGCGACATTTGAAAAATAAGGTTTTTGCTGCAGGATGAATATTAATCCAGGAACTTTTTTCTTCCAAAAGGCGTAAATAATTTTTGGTTATCAATAGAGACTCTCCATTTATATTTGAAAATACCTTTTCTAGTTGATCAATGTCAAACCACCTTCTGAAAGGTGACTAACCCAGGTATAATTTTGTGTATGTTCTGTAGCAGATAGAGACGGCATCTTGTCCCTTAATTTGTGTGAAATATATCCAGCTAAATTTTCCAGTCCGTCATATTTCAGGTCCGACATATCGCTATCGAAAGAAACATTCTCATTGGAATTTTGATCAATGTTGAATTTTGAAAAACATTGTCTGCTTAAAAGCTGATCATCTGTATGTGTTATATTAGGGGTAAGATCTTCTTCAACATTTGAATCAGATGATCTAGATGCTTCATTTTTGCCAAGAATATACGAGCGCAGTCGGTAACGAAATTCTAATGGATTCGGATGGTCATACAAACCACCCTTTGCTCTGATAGTAGCAAAAAAATTTTCTAATGCGTCTTGGTTTAGGCGATATGTTAAAATATATTTCAAATTAAACCTCTCTTTTAATTCTTCATGCAGTAATTTTAGGGCGTTGTTGGTCATAATGATACCTGAAACATAAATTTAATGTATGTACAGAAAAACATTAATAAATAATTGACTAACTAAACTAAGATGTGTTCTGAAGCACGAGTTAATACCTGGTAACATAAATTAAAAACAAATTTTAAGTAAAGCTTAAATATTTACAAATGAAAGATCAGTAATCTTATTTTAATAATAACTCTTGCTTTAGGACATGGGATAGTATTTGCACTACCTCAACAGCAGGAAATCCCGTAAAATAAATTCGCGATTTTATCTTGTTAAAATTGCAATTTCAGCTTACCCTTCTGAAAAGGCAGCAATGTTTGTTTGCCCTTCACACGCATATTTGCTGCAACTCTTGTCATCTCATCTTAGTTTGACATTCTAATGATAAACCAAATGCTTTCATTCGTTCCCTGGAGTCTGGAGTTGGTGTACGGACATTGAGGCAGTCAAACCAGTCATTAACCTACAGCAATGAATTGATGTTTATTGAATCAGAAAAATCGAAAGGTTTTACCAATTTGAAAAATTCAGAGCACTGAAGCCAATTTTCATCCGGTAAGTGTCCTAAAATTCCACATCGACTAATTGCCCTTGAAATAGTGTGTGAAAACAGCTTTGCAGCTATTTTTACTTTCTGTCTTCCAGCTCCTTGAATATGTAAATTGTCTACTGAAATTTTATGTGAAATTTTTAAATCAGATTTACTTGTGATTTACTTCAGATTTACTTCAGAACTTTCTGAATAATTGTACAATTTATTTCTTTGTTATCAATAACGAATCCATAATCTACGAAGTTGTTCTTGATTAATTTTAGAAGATGTGGAACATCAGCAAACACATAGATTTTATTATTATTTGCTGGATTAACGAAGTAAGGTTTTTGACAATCAACATCTAATTCTTTGTGTACTCCTCTATTAGCCCCTCCTAAGTTACTGGTTATTGCAACAACAGGAAATCCTGCATTTTCAATATGCATAATAATCTGTAATAGAATTTCTTTTGTCATATTACAATCATAATTATAATAAATTGGTTGCTTCCAATTTTCAGTTAAACCTCTGATGATAACCACTTGCACATAATTGTAAGGTTTCATTGTTGTGTCATTTGCTTTATCATAACAAAAGCATTTCTTCAGTTTCATTTCATCAAAAGTTAGAACACAGATTTTTTGAAAATTAGTCAAATCAAGTCGTGACAAAACATTAAGAACGGGCTTTAAAATTCCAGGGACAATTTGAATTTTTTTGATCCAAGCTCGTAATGTGGAGACTGCTGGAAATGGTATCCTTTCTTTAATAAAAGGCGATATGCTCGAGGTCCTGCACAGTAAATTACAACTGCTTTGGACACATCTTCAACTGTCCAAGTAACTCGCTTCATCTCATTTTTTAGTTTTTTTACTTGTTGCGGTGTAAAAATAAAATAAAATTGTCTTTGTAACACTTCCGGTTGTACCGGAAGTCGCTATCAACTCGCTTATTTTAAATGGAATGCTATATTTTTTATCACGTTTTTGAATTCTACATGTAAAAATATGTTAAATTGCAATACATTTCCCTATCTCTAAAATGCATCATTTTTGAGATATTTTGAATTTTCTTAGAAATTTGGATTCTGCAATCTGATTTTCAAAAAATTATAACACAGCTGTTATTGAAGCAATTTTATTTGTAATAGCTAATATTGTAGTTGAAGCTTTAAGGTTCTTAAAAATTCCATCAGCATAATCTATTAAGCTACAGGTTGTCTAAAACGCACCGCTCCACTCGAAGATATTCTGTAGCTGTTTTGCTCCATGTGATAGGACCAGAAGCTGTTGAAAAATACAACACATTTGGCTTAACAGATGAAGAGAGTAAAGTGCTAGAAACTGTACTGAATAAGTTCGAAGCATTTTGTGTACCTAAAGCAAATGAAAGCGTCGACCGACATTTATTTTTTGGACGGGTTCAACAAAATGGCGAATCGTTTGACGACTTTTTAACTGATTTGAAGAAACTCAGTGCAACTTGTGGTTTCGGTGTTTTAAAAGACAGTTTGATACGTGATCGGATCATAAGTGGAATTCGATAGAAAAATTTGAAAGATAGATTACTCCGCGTAGATAAATTAAATCTTGAAAAAACCATACATTTGTGTAAAGTAGCTGAGTTGACAGAATTGCAATTAAAAGCTCTCGAAGATGAATCCAAAATACATGCAGTTTCGTCAAGAAACAATTTGGTTAATAAACAAAAGAATTATAAAAAAGACGAACATCAGAAAAAAGCATCCAAAAGTAAACTATGTACTTGCATACCTAAGTAAGTAGTGTTTTTAAATTTTCGCGGGTAAGATTTGTTTGTTTTGGAGTTAACAAAATTATACGCCTAAAAAAACAATAGCTTTTTACGTGCCTGCAAGTTAGTGTAATTTTAAACTCAAACGATTCTCTTCAATATATCAGCAATTCGCGATTTCCATGACGCCGGAAACTATGCAACCCGCAACACTAATACGTCACGACTGGGTTCGTTCTTTGACATCGTAAATTATTTAATTTAATTATGGAATGCTGCTTAATGAATTCAAATTATTATTATGTCAATATCATGCAAGAAACTTAAGCTATGCGATGTGTCTAACCTAGATTTTTTCATGACGCATAATAATGATCTATAATTTTTTCTCCGGTAAAAAAGGAGATGGTTTTGAAATTGCTAAATACTGGATATCTCATAACGTACGAAGGAGATTGAAAGGGTGAATAGAATATCAAAAAATAAGGTAACCTTTTCATATAAATTTTATTCCAAAAGTCAACAATAAAAGAATTATATGCTTTGAAAGAGGGGCGGAAAATATTGTTCTTTTGGCAATATCTTCTGGATTCTTTAAGTTATGAAACTAATATTTCAAGTTCAGTTATAAGGCACCTAATTGCGTATTATTTGTTAGATCCTCCCTCCTTTTTAAAGGGTAGTTTTAAGGGGTGACTTTTCAGTATTTTATTCCTAACTTTTTATTTTTACATATTTCATAAAAAATTTACGAAGAAAATATTCTTTAGATTATTTAGTACAAGTATTTGTTGCATTTCGTTAACCGAACCGTTTTCGAGTAATTAAGGTTTAAAAGTTAGCATACGTCTATTGCATTTTGTTACCATAAAATACTGAAAGTAATCCCCTCAAACTACCAATTAAAAAGGAGGAAGGATCTGACAAATGCCTTGTAAATGTTCAGTTAGGTGCCTTATATCTGAGTTTCAAATATTAGTTTGATAATTTAAAGGATTCGGAAGATGTTGCCAAAAGAAAAATACGTTTTATCCCTCTTCCAGGGAATTATAACTCCTAGAAAGTTAGCAGAGAATTGAAATCACAGATTTAGGTACTATTTTAGATCGTCGGATAAACCGAGTATAACACTATTTTTGGAATAACGTGACGTAGATATGAAAGAATGTTATTTCGAACAGAAGCTAACCCAGTCGTGACGTCATTATATTGGTACACATAGTTGCCGCCAGAGGGAGTACTGCTTAGCAGAAAACGCGAATACTGCGAAGTCTACACGGCTCGAATGAGGACCGCGCTCGGCGCCACTGCCGCATGTAAAAGTAGTGGGAGGTGATAACTATTTTCCGCATCTGCCTGCTAATTATGAATAATATTTCAGTAAAGTTGTAAAATGTTAACACCATCTACATATTTATTGACCAAAACCAAATAAAATATGATTATTCAAATAATACTACGTCCGTATTAGCACCTGACAGTGTTAATGTCTTACAACTGTACTGAAATCTTAATATTCCGTAATTCAATTTTTTTTCTAGGATGTTGGAATTTGGTATATCTCCCTAATTTGAAATGAGAATCATTTTATCTTACTAAATTTTTCTCCTAAATTCAAAAGGACACAGGTTTTACTTCTTCTTGTGTTAATTCCGCCACCTTGAAGACTTTCAGGGTCAAATTTGGCACAAATTCATTTCACACCAAGCAGACCTGAACTGCAGAATATGAAATCTGAATTCAAAAATTTTTGGTCCGTTATACGTATCGCAAACTCAATCCGGGGACACAGTGTATATCACTCACCCTGTATACAGAACCGGAAATTTGGGTACTGAACATAGCAAGTTTGCCAAATTTCTCTCTTTATTTTTCTTGTGCATTCCCTGTCGCACGCATTATAACAGGTTGCCCAGTTGAATATTGACCGAATCTGAAGACCACGTGTCCACCGAGTGTAGTTTTCTTTTATGGCGTTTAAACCATTTAATATAGAAGAAAATTTCAAACGCTATCATCCTCTGATAAAAAAAAAACTCTATACGTTAAATTTATTTGCAATTACACAGGGTGTTCATTTTACAAGTGTCAGCAAGTACCTTTAATATTTCAAATGGAATGCTCTATATATTATTACGTTTTTTGATAGATCTATCAATTTGGAAAATATTTTATTAACGTAATATTTCTATACCTAAACCTAGTATTTACCGAGATAAATGCCATCAATGAAGAAACATCTTAAATGCAAGCCCTTATTAAATTGCTTCTAACTTGCTTAATTGAAGAGTCTTCATTCTCTGTTATTAACGTGTAATTACACATGCCTTAAGCTAAGTAACGCTATATTAAACAAACCTGAAAGCTACGCAGTTTGTTGGTGGCTAGCAGTTCTTTCTGCTGAATTTAGAAGTGAAATATTTCAAGTTTTTCTTATGGAACACCCCATAAGTAAAATCATCAACCGATGTAGAATTAAATTTGCTATCTTGTTCCCAAACAAAGTCCTATACCTAAAACCTACGGTTTGTGAGATAATTCTGGTTTTCTTTTTGCTTCATGATTTATGTTATTTTTAGGGTGCTATGAATGTCAACAAAATTGCCTTTTAGCTTTTAAAATTTATATTCAACGATTTCCTGATAGAGAACAACCAAATGCAAAGACTTTTCGTAAACTAAAGGAAAGATTTTAAAGAACAGGCAGTGTTGCAAATGTTATTTCTAATAATATTAACTTACATGGCACCCAAAAAAGATAAAAATCATGAAGCAAAATAAAAACCAGAATTATCTCACAAACCGTAAGTTTTAGGTATAGGACTTTGTTTATCAAAATTTTTAGCAAATTTAATTCTACATCGGTTGATGATTATAGGTATGGGGTGTTCCATAAGAAAAACAAATAAATTTAACGTATAGAGTTTTTTTTATTAGAGGATGACACCGTTTGAAATTTTTTACTGTATTAAATGGTTTAGACACCAGAAAAGAAAACCACACTCGGTGGACACGTGGTATACAGGATGTTATCAATTAAGATGGCAATAATTACACCACGTATAGAGGACATCAAAATATTGCGACCTAACCTAATTTATTTATATCCAAAAGTTTTTCGTTTCTGAGGTATAACCTCCTAGCCTAAAAGGACAACTTGGAAAGTATATTTTCTTAAATATCTCTGGAACGGTTTAAGGTAGAGGGTTGAAATTTGATATGTAAAACGACTGAAATACAAGGATGGATACGTTTTAGATAAAATATAATATTCTTTACCAGTGGCGTAGATCCAGGGTGGCAGGTTATCGTTTTAGTAAATCACTTTTTTATCGTCACTTTTTCAAAAAATTTGAGACAAAAACTGAAAAGTTCGAATAAAATTATACAATAAATGAACTAAGTTCCATCTTCGCCAGATTAACCGTTTTCGAGATATTCAAGTCGAAAAATTACATTATACTTCAGAAATTGCAAATTTTTTCAAAAAATCAAATATGCCTTCGCAACATTAGCTGCTATTTTACATATCAGTACACAATTCTTGCGTAGTTTTTTCTCAATTTATGAATTAAAAATGTAACTGTAACAGTAACGCACTGCGAATAATGGAATAGTTAAGTCAACAATTTTTTGAATGTCAACTTTTTGTGCGTTGACTTAAATAAAATTTACTTGTTTCAACAGTAATACTCTTAACTAAACATCTTGGAAATTGTTGAAATAACACCAAGAAAATGTTAAACTATTACACTTGACTGAGCGATGTAAATGTTTTGCCTTAAAATGAAAGTGTTAAATCAAAAAGTTGAAATTTCTAAATGATCGTAAAGTGCTATTGCCTTTATGTGTCTGTTTTGATTTTTTATTTAACGGAATAAATGTGTGACGCGCCCACCAATTAGACTTGCTTATTGACTATTACGTACACGTAAACAGACAATAAAAATAAACAACCACAACAATTGAAATTTATTGTCCCCTTAAGTAACGGTAGTGAGCCCTTATCTTCAAAGAGTTCCGAGAAGGCTCATCCAGATGTAAATCTACCACTAACATGCCTTAGTCTGGCCCCTGTCTATTCTACCTACTCGAGTCAAGGGCCGGCTCCTATCGTTGGCCCTAATGACCTAGATTATTTAGAGTTGAATGCCCCTTCGAAACTCGTACGATAAGTTGCTAATCGTTCTAGTATTTCCTAATTTTGGCCCGATCGTCAATGTAACCCTGTAATTACGTTGTAATCACCTGGTTCTTTTGGTGGAGCAGCGAATAACTCTTTAGAACAAGGAATTTGACACTTTAAATAAAACGCAACAATTAACTTTAATTATTTATAAAAAAAAAAGAAAAAAAATGGGAAAAACTCCAGATATCCGACTCTGTGGGATCGGAGATCATGAGCGAAAAACCGTCGCGTTTGAAATCAATACAAATAAACAAAAATTACGATTTTCAGAAAGTACAGTATAAATCGTTTAACAGATTTCACTTTCGAATATCGGCGCGATCTACTTCTTTCGATGCACACCGTTGCTGATTTAATGTCTATACAGAGCTCTGCTTCTCACTTAGATTAATAATTAATTGAGTTTCAACTGAGCTCGAGTCTTGGTACAGTGTTCGTCACTTCGATCGTACTCAAAGACTTGTTCTGTTTAATAAACCAACGCACAAAGTGTCTCAGTGGGACCACAGTGTACTTAATTGATGGAGTTAATTAATGAATTAATCAGATTTAGAGAGGTATGTGATACAAATGCTGCCTTCAGCGATCAACTTGCAAGTAAATCAGTAGCAATCACCTGTTTTTCAGGGACTTCCTTGGGAGGTGGTGGTTTAACCCTATCGCTAACCTGATTAATAACGGTGCGTGTAGTGAGCCGAACTTCTTCTACTACGTCACCAGAACGTTAATTAATTGCTTTGAGGGCGGTGCTCTACCCAATTGCCTGTTTTTTTCAGGACCCTCGGTCTGTCGTTCTTTCGCCGTCTAACCTAGCTAATTAATTTATAGCGCAAGAAATAAGTTTTGACTGCTTTATTTGCACTCCACTATGGGTGGCTTTGGCATTGCAGTCTCTAGGCAATCGCTTCTAATTAACCGACAAATCTCTCGGCAGAGACCACAGTTTTAACCCCCCCCCCCCACATACAGGGTGTGACAGAAACTTTGTTAAGAAAATGGCTACGAATGTAGTTCAAATTGTTTGGTTTCCAATTTGCCTGAGAGAATCCCCAAGGGTAGAATGATTTCTAAAAGTACACTGCATTGAAAGCCCAGGTAGATGTGGGAAATAGTTAATTGCTGTTGGTTGATTAAATTACAGAATTTGTCTACTAATTAAAGAAACACTGACCAATCAATTTTTCTAAGATGAAGGTCACTAGTGAGTTTTAATGCTGGCTGAAATGTAAGAAAAAATAATTTGATCAAAGTTATTTAAATGCAATGTCAATGAGAACTTGGCTGACTCTTTAGTCAGTAATTAATGCAAATCACATTATCCCTACGCAATTGTTACCACAAAGGGTGCGCTGAAGGAATACAAATAAATGTCAATTACCTAAGCCGTATAATCCGTCTCACTTCCACGCACTACCATTCTGATTAAATCACTCGCGTCGCGACGCCTACGTGTTCAGTTTAATTGCCTTTCCTAACACACTGTACTTAAACCGAAATAAATCTTTTAACAAAAATGAATAAAAACCACAAGCGCCTAAGGAAAAACTGCTAAGCCAAATTAGAATTGAACTCGACCGTTCTCGTCAAAGCGCCAATGCTACCTGCCTCTTTTCTGAGTCCCTATCCCGCAAGTAAAAATTAACAACACCCCCTCGGACTTGTCAGATAGATTTTTAAAAACCCACCGACCAATGGTTGCCGTTGATTTGAATTCTAGCCCACGCCCTTGACTGCATTTTTTCACAAACAACTATAACTTATGCGCTTCAAACTGTCATAAGGAATGCGTCTGTCCAACAACATCTGCGATTTGTTTTCTCCCTAACTACGTTTCAAGAGCCTCTTGAGTTGACATAGAGTTATGACGCTAGACTTGGAAAAGAAACACGACACTTCAACTTGAGCGTAATTCGAATGCCCTTTCCGCTAATGTACATGTACGTGATTTTACCGCGACAAACTGTATGCAAAACCTAAGAAAACACCTATAAACGTCGAATAGATTTGTTTTATGACGTCTGTGTCAACATAATGCCTCTGCCTGGCGCCTGCGATTATCGAATTTCTAAAGGCTCTTTGGGGCGCCAAACCCCTTGAGACCGATCAGACCGTCACGCTTAATTACCCCGAGTTTCTTAGTATTCTTACAGCGGCAGTTTTCGAACACGTATTCGTTATTTGAATGTCATACATTTAATCATGAAACATAGAATGATATACGAATTTACATGTTATATTTGTGGAAGTAAACAGTTACCTAAATCGATTATAATCTAACGGAGATAAATTTATATCCAATCTTTGAAATCGCTGTCTATCTACATCCACCACAGCAAAATGCTGAATAAAAAAACACGCCCTAGTTAAGACTTTTATGTTTGTATTGATTGAGATCTATAACTGGGTAAAATATCCGAACATGTTTTTTTTAATACCCGGTATATGCGTTTCCGATCTTTTTGGTAAGCGGCGCCAGCAGAGAAACACTTTGATGTAGTAATTTGCTCTGGTCGGATAAGAGACGTCGTCTAGTGAAATTTGATAGGTTGTCTTACAGATACCAAACCAAGTGGAAGTCGGTATTTTCTCATAAAAACACAGCACTAAATTCACAAACTTTATTTACAAAATTATGTACACTTTAGAAAACTGTAATTATTAAAATACTGCGGCGCTAAGCGAATGTTCATGAAAAATAAGGAAAGACTAATTTCGGTGACCGAATAAAATGTAAGACGCGAATTGAATTGATCGAACCATTCTCGGCTGAGGATATTTTTCGACTATGGATTCTTTCTGTAGAATTAATAATAATGACTGGACAAAAAATAATGGTAAGGGTGGTGATTGCTCATTTTCTGTAGATTTTAACTTAATTAGAACTATTAGAAATTTACTATGCTGTTTACGAAAGTGTCGAAAAGGATCGTTGTTTGAGTAGAACAGATGGCAAATTCTTACTTCGTGAGCAGACAGATAGCTTAAACGAAAATGCTAAATTCGGCTGTAAACGAACATCGCGAAGTTCTTGTAAATGTTTTCGGCGCAAGTGTTAAAGATCGCAAAATCTGCAGCTGTGGGCCGTAAACGCTTGCCGAACTCTACGATTTTAAACTTCATGGACATTGTAAAATGTCTTTTCCCACGACCAATCTCTTCGGTCGTGGGAAAAGAAACTAAATAACTGAAACTTAATCTAATATACAATCTAAGTTACGATTAAATCAAAAGTAGCACTATGAATCCTTAACACCACCTTTTTTGATTGTAAGTGTAGGTATAAATTTAACACAAAATTTTAGGAATAATATGTGGAGAACATGTAGTTGCTGTTTGCACAGACGGTAGAATTTTTGGTTATGGTGAATCGTGGAAAGACTGCTGGTCCATAGAAGGAGGACCTAGAAAGCATGTTTGTCTTGAAGGTGAATTGCTGGTAATTTGGGGCCGACTCGGCACAGAATATCCTCAACCATGGAGCCCATTAACAAAAGATCATCAAAGAGCAAATCTACATTTATATTTGGTTGGATTAAAAGGACCCGAATTAGTTAGCTACAAAAAAACTTTTGCAGAACCTGTCAATGTGATAATAAGTAAAATTTATAGTAAAAACTTAATTATCATTGAACAGAAAGTCTCGCAAAGAGGTAACAATTTTGCCTTTTTAACTATAACTGTAATAAAATATTAACAATTATTTTTTAACATTTAAGGTGCAGTTTCTGTTGAAGTTAGTGTGCTAGAATTAATTAATAACACATTAAAAAGAGCCTCAGTAACTGCAGTGCCTTTACAAACTCAAATTAGCTGTTCTGCCTTAAGTCAAAATGAGAATTTTTTATTATTAGGTTGTATTGATGGTTCCGTGGCACTTCTAGATCGAAATAGAGGTTCAACAAAAATTGTAAAAGCATCCTTTATACCTAAAGTAGTAACATGGCATAAATCAAACTGCTTCGCAGCAATTGCGAATGAGAGAGGCCAGATACAATACATTGACGCAACATTAAATTTTTTAAAGTGTCAAATACACAGTGATGACTGTACACCTAATTCAATAGTGGACGTCTCAAGCTACTTTAACACTCAGCCAACCATCGAATCTATTAATTGGGGACCAAAAGATCTTTTAATCTCGTTGGAACACGGTCCGATAATTCTTTTGACTCATACTGAGAAATCTCTGAACTTTTTATCATTGATACAAAGATATTTAATTGATGGAAAAGTTAATGCAGCTATTAGTTTGCTACAAACTTGGGAATTCAATGAACAATGTTTCATAGGTTTGCAACGGATTGTTGCTTATCTGATGCGGTTACCATTGACTGACGAAAATGCACAGTTATTACAAAATGCTTTGGGTTGTTATTACAGTCCTGCAGTGCCACTAAATCCTGATGTCGTACATCATTTTGGATTTCAAGTAGGTTTTATATTTTTTATTAAATTATAACTACATTTTATTATTTATTGAGTTATACATTAATAACTGAGCCTTTCCTGCTTTAGATAAAAGGATTGACTAGAAGATTCTTTCATCAATTAGTGAGAGCTTCAATGTTTGAAACGGCTTTTCTACTGGCTGTAGATATCGCTCATCATGATTTATTTATGGATTTACATTATATTGCTGTTAAGATTGGAGAAACTGAAATGGCTGCAGCTGCTAGAGCACAAGCCTCTACTTTATTAAGCCGATGTTCAAGTGCAGGTAAACAAATAACTTTTCTGAAATACACTAGATCGACTCGGTTATAACTTATAACGAAATAAAAATTAAAAGACCACAACTTAATGAAAACACTAAAATAGCGAATTTTACTTAATGAAAACACTAAAATAGCGAATTTTCACAAATTTTATTAGTTTAAAACATGACAATTGTTTCGACACACAGTGTCTTCGTCAGATATGTATTGAATCTAAGATTCAATTGTGTATCTAAAATTCAATACACATCTGACGAAGACACTGTCTGTCGAAACAATTGTCATGTTTTAAACTAATAAAATTTGTGAAAATTCGCTATTTTAGTGTTTTCATTAAGTAAAATTTGCTATTTTAGTGTTTTCATTAAGTGTGATAATGAATTTTCATCAAGTAAAGGCCGATTCAATCCAAATTTTAAAAGACCACACTTATAAGTTATAAGTGTGGTCTTTTAATTTATTTTATAATAATTTTTATTTCGTGTGCTTCTACATTCTTGTAATTCCCTTCTCGAGTAGCATGAAAACTTATTAAAATTAAATTAAAAAGTGCAACACAAATATACAAATTGGCACCACAGATTAACAATACTATATATGAATCAATTTCAATGAAGTTTCAGAGTTAAATACACCACAACAATAGAATTTTTTGTATGAATGATATTTTACCAAAACCAACACTGTATTCATTATTCCAACATACAAATTCCTTATAGAAAGTATTTTCTCTTTATTTTTTATTAAATTTTAATTGTAACTTTATACTAATTCAAATAACTTCATATCTTTAATAATATAAAATCTCCATAATTATATGCAATTGCATTTAATTTTTTCAGCATCTGATTGTTCAAGATCGTCGTGCTCCCAATGTTCAGAAACTAGCAGCAGTAGTGGTGAAGATTTGAGTTTTTCGGATCATCATAAACAACAAAAACCGTGTGATGTACAGAGCCAAACACATAGCGACAATTACTTAACCACTAACTTTAATAATACAAATCCGAAAACATACAGTGCATCACCATCTTTTAGTAATTATGTGCCGCCAATTCCAAATATAGATTTGCCGAAAGTCAGTTTTAACAAGTTGGCCTTTACCAAACCACAAGTACCTGCTTTTTATCGACCATCTGCTATACCACCCCTACCTGTAGCACCTCCACTTCCAGTAGCACCTACTCTAACTTCCCATTACATGCAACCGAAAAACTATCAAGTCACACCTTTAACTCATGCAATACCACCTTTGTCTTCAAATTTACAAAATCGAGCATTTATACCATTCAATAATAACACCCGTCCTGTCAGTCCCAAGATACACACTATGAATTATAATATAATTCCAGAAGTAAACCACTGTTGCAATACAATTGATACTAAGTATAAATCCGTTGTTGCCCCACCACTGCCAGTGACATCATCACTCTCAACTAGTTTTTTAAGTAATTCAATAATTTCGAACAGCATTCCAACTTTTGAAACAGTAACTAACTCCAATGATGTACATAATCCTTGCAGTTCAACAACATCTCCACTTACAAATGCATCAGCACATACTACAAAAAAGGCACAGGCAAAAGTAAAATTTTCTGACACAGTAACAGCCTTTATCGTTCCTGAAATTAAAAGACCTGTGAGACCTCCTTTGCCGGCACATGTCATGGACCCGCAAAAAGAATTAGCCGACAGTTTGCCACTCTGTCATCCAAATGAAGACTATTTAAAAGATTTTGCTCCAGTAAAACGAAACGAAAGTAGCGACACACCAACTCCCAAAATTAAAGTTGTCCATTTTGGTGTTGTCTGACGTTTATTTTTTAAATTTAAGAAAGAAAATTAATAAAAAGTTTGAATGTCAGCATTGAATCGTAGAACAAACGGAGAAACTACTTGAACCTTCATTTCAACAACAAAAGTTTCTTATTTATTCTCAAATTAATTGAGGCGGTTAGAAGCAATAGAGTGACTTCCACACAATTCGAGTTATATGGATAAACACAAATTTATCGAATTTTTAGAAACAATCATTTGACCGTGATCTTTTCTTATAGAACTTTAACTTTGAACCTCTTTTTCTCAAAATTACAAAAGTTGCACTTACACCCCTTTGCTTTTGACCGCCTCAATTATTATTTTCTCAAATAGGCCTTCCATACAGTTGAGTTGAGGATTGCCGATTGTTTATCTATTAAAATTTACTTCTGCAAGAGTAAAATTCTGTCTCACAATCAATTTTGCTTTACTACATTGTGACCAACAAATATTGAACTTTGCATCTGAAATACATGTTTCAAAAAAATTTGATTATAAGTAAAGACTCCGTTTGTCCGCCCAGTTGTATATATAGCTGCGGAATCAATACAGTTTACATTTTAAATCTTCAAATGTAAATTCAAAAAAAGCTAGTCGCCTAGCAATAAAATTTATGAGAAAATCTGTTTGACATTTAGGCCCAGTTGTACAACTGATCATAAGTTCATAACAAAATTAATATATTCTGGATGCACTTTTTTGAGCTCTTTACGATGATCATTAGATTTTACTTCAAACGTTTCGTTTCGTTCTAACCAACATTAACTTCATTTTTTCTTATGAGTGTCACATTGGTTTTTAATATCATTAAATAGATCTATATTTTCTGATGCTTTTCCATATATCTCACATCCCTATTTAATAAATTGAAACAGCTATAAATGCAAGAAATTGTTGAAAATAATAAAGCAAAGAAAAATATGGTACGCAGTAAAGATAAAACCAAAAAAACCTTTTATGTACCTTCCGAGTGTTATTTCATATTAGTATACGAAATAATACTCAGAAGGTACATAAAAGGTTTTTTGTGATAGTTCACAAAAGCTGATTTTGGTAAAATTTTTAGATCTAAAAATGAATGTTATGAATCCAAGAATGACGTAAATTTAAAAATTATTGTGCTGTTGACAACAACAATTTAGTATAACGAGGGAAATTTACTTCCAATAATATCCAGAAAGACAACGACAAAGCAATAGTTGATTAGATTTGTAATTAAATTATACATTTTTATTATTAAAGCAAGAAAATATCAAATTAATTATGTATGGCTTTAGAAAATTCGTATCTTAAAAGATATTACTGCTCGAGGAAACATTCTTTCTTGTAATATCATAATTTTATACATTTTATAAATAACTATTAATTTACCTCTTCTAATAATTCTTCATTCTCATCATCATTAAGACATCCTTCGAGTTTTATGAAAAGATCCATAAGGTGCAATGTTTTTAACTTAATAAACATTGTTTTATGTGGATGGCTGTGTCTTTCTAGGGTATTTTTGGAGGTAAATTTCTCTTGCTATTACTAAATTGTTGTTAGCACAATATATTTTTAAATTTTCAAGAATGACAGTTTTAAAGACATAATTACTTGTGATACTTCCTTGCTTTAATAATAACAATGTATAATTTAATTACGAATCTAGTTAACTACTGCTTCATCATCGTTCTTCTGGACATTGTTGCCTTTTCTTTGCATTGTTATTTTTAACAATTTCTTGCATTTATAGCTGTTTCAAATTATTAAATAGGGATGTATGATATATGGAAAAGGATCGGAAAAAAATAAATCTACTTAATGGTATTAAAACCCAATGTATACCTATGTAAGATCACAAAGTTTCCTGACGAAAACAAACATGACATAGATTTAGAAAAATGTACACCACTACTGTAGGTTAAGTATTAAGCCCCATAAGTGCCCTCATTTATTGAAATGAAATTTTGAAATATTGTGTTATTGGTATTCTTATATCCCTATTGATATTTGAATATGTCTAAGTTAAATATTGTGTAAAAAGTTAATGAAACAAGGAGATTATTAATCTTTTTCTTAATTTATGTATTTAAATTTAGTATATTTATTAATTTTTGAGGAATTTTTATATACCTTATATACTTTTCAAATAAATATTTATGAACAACAGTTTTTTTTATTACAGAAAAACGATTTACATATGTGTAAAAGAAAAATAACCAGAAAATATTGCGAATAATAGGTAATTTTCATTTCAATAAAAAAAATTCTTATTCTAATTTTCTATTGATTAAATATTACTACATTATTTTTTCTTTGAACCACCCATATCATCTAGTTCCTGTTTGAGTGTAATTAATTCTTTATCGGGAATATAGCGAACTTCTTCGTGATAATCTTCATGCTTAACGATGTTTACGGTTACACCTGCCGGTGTGCTGGCTTCAATTGCTTGCAATAAAACTGGCAACTGTAACAGATAATACAATAACTATTCATAAGTAAAATAGCACAAAATTTGCAAAAATTTCAATACAGTTTTATAATGACCGTCAGATATACAGGGTGTTTACTAAACACGCGGCAAAAATTAAGGGGTTATTCCTTGGCCTATTGTAAGATTTTTTGTCCTTAGATAATTTTCGGAAAGACGCTTTGATTCGAAGGTACAGGGTGTAAAAGCTTTTCGGAGAGAAACAGTACTTTAATATTACATTTAAGATTATTAATTATAAGAACTGCTGAAAATGACTACCACCAGCTAGGATGCATGCATCCAGTCTTCTCCCCATTGACTGCCGAACTCGTTCAAAATACCGGAGGTGTTTCTTATTGCATTACATCCATCAATTATCCTAATTCTCAAATCTTCTTCATTTTCCACTGGAGTACTGTACACTAACGTCTTCAAATGACCCCGTAGGAAAAAATCTAAGGGATTTAAGTCTGGGGATCGAGCAGGCGATAAGTGAGGTCCACCTCGGCCAATCCAGCGATCTTCATATTTTGCATTTAAAAACTCACGAGCAACTCCACTAAAATGTGCACCATCGTGCATAAACCACATTGTATTTCTCGTTGTCAATGGTACATCCTCTAGAAATCCAGGTAGTGAGTCTTCCAAAAAAATTTCGATACATCTCAGCGGTAAGTCTTCCCGGTAGAGATACCAGTCCAATTAGCCAGTCACCCACAATTCCAACCCAAACGTTTAATGAAAAATGATGTTGGAAACGATCTTCAAGTACCGTATGTGGGTTTTCATCAGCCGACACGTGGCTATTATGGAAGTTCCTAATTGCATTTCTGGAGAAATTTGCTTCGTCGGTAAAAAGAACCAGCGTCAGTAGTTAAGGGATTTGAACTAATGTATGCAGAAGCCATTGACAAAATGCAATACGTGACGAAAAATCAGCAGGAGTAAGTGCCTGAACGCGCTGAATGTGGTATGAATACAAGCACTGTTGCTTCAAAATTTTCCAGATCTGATAGTCCTATTATTGACGTTGAACGCATTTGCCATTTTCCTGGTAGAAGTACTGGGATCTTCCTCTGCCATGTTTAGCACATTCTGTTCCAATTCTACCGTTGGTCTGTCTTTGGCCTTGCTGGCTCTCCTCTTCGTTTAAATTTTTCTGTTTCATGAAGACGTTGATGAATACTTTGGAAAGTTTTTCTATCAGGAACACGACGAATGGGAAATCTTTCACTGTACAAACGCCTAGCCTGTAACGAATTCCCATTGGCAAGTCCATACATAAAATGCATATCAGTCATCTTGGCGTTCGTATATGTCAACGGCGCTAGGATATGAATTTGATGAGTACTTACACGAGTCGAATTCGAAAGCGCCTTTGACATGAGTGACATCACCGCAAAAATGATCTGCATATATAACATTGACTACGAATCGTATTCGAACGACTATTTAATAAATCAAATCCCTCAGAACCCGTTTTAGTACAATAATTCCATTCGTTAATGATCATTTATTTTTGACAGATGAATGAAATAGTCGAGACGCAATCAATTTTGACAACTTTCAATGAAAGCGCCGCACAGTGGTCAATTTGCATTATCTGGCGCGGCAAAAACCCTAAATATAATTTCATATTTAAAAATTGAAACCTAGGAAAACGTAAACCTACAACCTCTCTAGTATAGTATCCAAAAGAATTCGACTGATCCGCAAGCGTAGAGTCCGTCCCGATAAGGATTATAATCTTACCGATTTAATAAGCGTGCGATGGTCAACCTACGTTTTGTTCAGTTTTATGTGGTTTTCTTTCAGAAATCCACATGGGTCAGTCAAATGTGTATTCCCTTTTAAAATTTGATGTAACTCTAAATTTGAGTAGTTCAAAAAAAATTTCGGTGACATTCGTAATCACAACGAAATTATAGCCGTGTTTGTTGTACATATGTGACAGACTAGAAATGATGTTATTGGCGCGTATTGGTAATAATTACCACTGTATTATCTCAAGTATATATTGCCTTTTCAGTGTACACTGAAATAATGTGCAACAACCTGCAATCTCCAAAGTTATGACCTTTTTTTCAACGTTGTAGCTGGTATCACTAGGTGTGCCATATTTGACTTTTCCTTATGTGACCCTATAAAATTTTTATGTAGATATTCGTAAAAAAATATACATTTTTGTAATTCATTATAAAAAATGGGGGTTTCCATTTAAAAATATTAAAATTATTTTTGTACCCAACGGTACGCCACTGTACACATATATTAACTAGTGTAAAATATGACAAATTTATAGTAATATTCGACATGTGAGAACATTTTGCAAAAAGAAAATATTTTAGGAAATATTTAAGGTGTTCCAAATTTTTATACACACTGTATACAGCGTTTCTTACGTACTCTGTTTTTACATTCTATGTTTGTAATTACATAGCTACATACCTAGCTGTGTATATTACTTAATAAACTATTCACTTCTGGCATATTATTTTTTGTTTATTATTCAAAGTTGATATCCTAAATCTCAATATGCCGCAAAAGTTTAGAAAAAATACCGAATATTGCATGGTATCTATATTTCTTTATCTATAAAATTGATATCAACAACTCAAAAATATAAAATAATTTTTCCGCGCCAAATAATTAAAATTGACCACTGTGCGCCGTTGACATGAGTGACATCATCGCAAAAATGATCTGCATAACATTGACTACGAATCGTATTCGAACGACAATTTAATAAATCAAATCCCTCAGAACCCGTTTTAGTACAATAATTCCATTCGTTAATGATCATTTATTTTTGACAGATGAATGAAATAGTCGAGACGCAATCAATTTTGACAACTTTCAAAGAAAGTGACAAGTCAGAATGGAAACATCAGCAGGCTTGTTCGTTTATATTGCGAGCTGCTCTAAAAGCTGCATGTAAAATGTAGTTTTCACTATCAGTCCTGGGTTTCTTCGGTGCGAGATAAACAAATGTGACAGAAAACTACATTTTACAGCTTTTAAAATAACCTGGAACAATACAAACGAACAAACCTAACAATGTAAGAAATTTATGGCACTATTTTCAACAACTTTTATGAATATGCTTTAATATTGGAATTTTTCGTTAATATACACGTTTCTTTAGTCTGTAACTAGTGTCCGACCGAAGATTCGGTTTCGGTTTCGGCCATAAAAACGTGGTTCAGCCAAAAAATAGCCGAACCTTCGGTTACAACCGAAGCTGCATTTAGCGCCCCTCCAAGGCGCTTGCTAAGGCGCGCCCCTTTAAGGCGCCTCGGCAGGCGTTCGGCCGTACCCCACTTAACCAATTTTCACTTGCATTCATTTTAAAGTTTATTGTTGCCGTTGGTGTAATATTAAACAGATATGTACGAATAACTTGCTAATTACTTAAAAATTTCTATTATAAGTTGAGTGAGTGCAGGGAATTTTATTTTTCTGCTTTAAATGTATATTAATCTCGAACTTGACTTATTTTTCGACAATCTTTTCATGAATCATATTGAATCATACGTGGAGAAATCAAATAACAATAATACTCAATTTTAACAGTAAATGTTGAGTGAATTGAATGTTTCACAAAACTTAAAATTATAAAATGAATTTTCTTTGCACTATGTGAAAAGAAAATTTTTGATTAGATTTTGTCTGTGTTGTTGACCGGACATTACTTATTATACAGTGTATCCACGGATTGAGTTCATTATTTCATTTTTTATTTTTGAGTTTTTTTCAAAATCTAGACTTTAGTAAAACTATTTCCATCTTCTCTCGAAAAAGGTTCGGTTTCGGTTTCGGCCGAAACTGAGACAAAGGCCGAAATTCGGTTTCGGTCGGACACTATCTGTAACGTTTTGAACTGTGTCGATTGATCAATTTATTTAAGAAAAGACATGCGTTCGCGCTTCTAAAGCCTACTGGGGTGCCGGGACTTTATGACAACATATTTTCTTAAATATCTCTGGAACGGTTTAATACAATGATGGATACGTCCTAGAGAAAATGAACATTCTTCACCAGAGGCGTAGATCCAGGGTAGTAGGTTGTAATGTATAGAAAAGTTCGGAATAGCTAAGGTGTGAAAAAAGACAGTTGATAAGAACTCGAATAATAATCAGAATTACTTCTGATATATTCTTCGAAATGTTAATTATTTAGTGTTCATTATTATTAAAGAAACCCACAACGATACCATAGTGTATTGACTATGTTACATGGTGTCAGGCGTGTGTATTTGCCAGAACTGAACAAAAAAATAATAATAATAATCGGGTATATTCCATTTATCAGTGATAAATAAACACTGAATTATGCGCATGTGCTGTCGCTTTTAACCACTTTTTAAACATTTTGCTATTCCACAAGCGCAAATGACACTGAAAAGAAGGATATGCAATTATGTTCAGTGATTATAATTTAAAAATGAAGTTAACTAATGTTTAAAATAACCACCGTGTGCTTTTGAAATAAGTTTTGAATCAGTGATTTAAAAGCAGTGGTTAAGAAGTTATTATTAAGCACAGTGTCATTGCCGTCTTGAAGTCCAGGCCATCAGATTGAAACGTGACGTCACCGTAAGAGACCATCGTGACATAACCCTACTTTAGGCGCATGTTTTTATTTGTGAAAATGTTTTATTTCTTTTATCTACGACTAAAATATAATGGAAGTATTATATGTGTGGTTTGTGAACAATAATGCCATGCAATATTCTCTTAGGGAATGATGACGAGGGATTAATAGTCATTATTCCCTCTTGCTCACCAATTACAAAATTTCTCTAATCAAATAATACCATGGCAACAAAATACACAAATTCAAAACTGTCATTATTAAACGCGTAGTGTTTGTGAATTTAATAATTTAGTCGTAGATAAAGTAGAGTATACTACTCGCAATAATGGCTATTATTCCCTCGGAGTGTTACTCCCTCGCGCTACGCGCTCGGTTCGTAAATACTTTTCCTCGGGAATAATAGCTATCATTATTGACTCGTGGTATAATCTACTATTATGCTATAGGAGTAGCCAGAAATACTTTTTATTTGATGATTTTGTGGTTTAAATGTGACGACTATACGATTGAAGTGGCGATGAATAATGAATAATTTCTCAGAATTACACATAGTAAGTGACTTTGTATATATATTTTTAATAAATTTAATCATCTTAGATTAAAAACTAATAGGCCAATGTTTTATCTATCACTTGAATTTCCACGTTTCACTGAAGGAACTTCGGAGAGGTATGCAGGCAGATTGGGGAAAATAGAAGGGTAGGCATCAGTTTTAAGGGTTAGTCGATGTCTTGGTAAGGTTAATTTGGACTCTATAAAAGGCATGTTTCATGATCGAGTAAAATAAAAGTGTAAACAGTAATAACCATCATCCTTTGTTACTTCATGACTTCTGACTACAAACTCTTTCCGAAAGTGAGTATTTTTTGAAATAACAAAGTCAGTACGAGGTATTTTCCTTAAACATAAGGAGTGCATGGGTTCTTCTTTCGGAAAGGAAGAAGTAGGAATATAGGACCCACTTTTTGAGTTGGACATGCAGTTTGGCACACAGCACTTGTTAGGCATTTTCTAGAAACAGGAACATAATGGGATTAATATAGTAGGTGTGGAGAATGATATATTATATTACTTGTGTATTTATTTCAACTGAAATTCAAAAAACACAACACAACACAAGGATTTTAAAAAAATGTTCTAACCTATAAAATTATAAAAAAAAACTAGCACTACAACTAATTAAAACACAAACACGTAGTTTTTTAACCAAACACAACTCGAAAACATCAAAACAACATAAAAATAACAAGAATTAACATAAAAACAAGCGAAAAAACTAAAAAAAATACACGAAAAGACTAGATATTAAAGCAACGAGAGACTCTTACGGTGACGTTACCAGGAACAAAAGCCGGTAACCTGACGGCCTTTACTACAAGACGGCAATGACAGTGTTAATAAAGTGACAAATAACCATTGCATTATGGAATATACCTGAATGACAGATTCAGCAAAAATTAAGGACTTAGAACGTCAAATACTTCAACTACAGGAGCTAATTACGAACACGAAAATTTCTGGAGGCAGAGGAGGCAATCGGGTGAATCAGAACATCAATGCACAAATTCCAACCCCCGAGAAATTTACCTTTATTGATAATGATTGGGAACCGTGGAGTCAGCGAAAGATACCGAAAAGCCGCAAACCTGATAGAAGCGGAAGCGGAAAATGAAATTAATCATTTATTGTTATACATGGGTTCAAAAGTCAACAAAATCTTCGAACGAATTCAAAGGAAGCCGGAAGATTTCCAGACGTATGCAGAATTGAAACAAGCTTTCGATATACATTATCAGAAGAAAAATAATGTAATTTATGAACGCGCAAAATTTAATTCTAGAAAACAGAAGGAAAATGAATCAGCTACGGAGTATATTCATGAAATAATTACTTTAGCAAAAAATTGCACGTGATCGATTAATCGCAGGAATAAAAGATCAAACATTATCTGAAATTCTTCAGCTAGATGACACTTTAACACTGGAGAAGACAATCGATAAAATTAAACAACTAGAAACCATGAAATGTCAAAACGAAGAGCTAAGAAAACAATATAATCCGCAATATAATATTGACGGAATCAAGAAAAAACAATATCGCTGGAAAGAAGACAAAAGCGCTAGTAAAAATAATAAACAAGAGCCATCAGTATTCAATCAATGTAGAAGATGTGGTGCCAAACCGAATCATCTATTTAAAGAATGTCCAGCAGCCAAAGAAAAATGCAAAAGGTGTGGCATCAAAGGACATTACCGAAAGTTTTGTCGCACAAAACAGAAGAGGATTAGTGAAGCAGCAGCAGCTCAAGACTCAACAACGACTTCTATATCAGAAGAAGAATGCTCTGAAGAACCATGGATGATACAATTAAAAATAAACAATGCATTTATTAATTTCAAAATAGATAATACTGGCGCAGATGCCACAATATACTGTCTATTGATTCTTATAAATTAATAGAAGAGAAGTTCTTTTTAAAACCAACTACAACTGAACTAGCAGATCCAGGAAAAGGAAGTAAATATAAATTAAAAACATTGGGAAAACTTGAAATCCCAATAACATATAAAGGTCAAAAACAAAGTATAAAAATGTATGGAGTTAATACTAAAGACAATTTACTTGGAAGGCCAGCTTTAAAGAAACTGGGAATTGTAAAATGGAATGAAAAATCACTTCGAATTGTGGAAACAAATTTTACCAGAGACATAAAAGAAGAAACTAATCAAAAATTCGAAAATCAGTCAGAATACTACAAAATTCTTATAAAAGAAAAGTACAATAATGTTTTTAATGGATTAGGGAACCTGAAAATCTTCGAATATAAAATTCAACTGGAAGAAAATGCAACACCATATGTCATAACTAAATACTCCTAGAAGAGTGCCAATTCCATTACTGGAAGACGTGAGAAAAGAACTACGAAGAATGACTGAACAAGGAATTATTACAAAAATTAATGAACCTACAGATTGGTGTTCACCGATGGTGGCAGTCAAGAAAAGTAACGGTAAAATTCGTATTTGTACAGATTTTACAAAAATGAATAAATTTGTCAAGAGAGAACGATACCAGCTACCAGCAGTTGAGGAAACACTTGCTCGCATACAAGATGGGAAGGTATTTTCCAAACTTGATTGTTCATCAGGATTTTGGCAGCTGTCATTAGCTAAGGAATCCAGAAAACTTACTACATTCATTACACCTTATGGAAGATTCGTATATAATAGATGCCCATTTGGAATATCCAGTTTGCCAGAAGTAAGGGTGTGGGGACAAAAAATTTGCACAAAGTTTCTATACTTAGAAAATACGTGGGTGATGACAATTTGCGGTTAGCTATGCTTTTGTTTTGTTGATCAAATGACAGCATTTCATTATTCCATTGTCAATGTTTTTTTGGTTGCTAATATAGAGATAATGGAAAACTTGAAAGGAATTCAACATCGACAATTGATTGTCGAATTTTACAAACAACATAGTAACTTTCAAAAATCCTTTACTGTAAATAACTTTTATGCAATGAGTGTTTCTGAAAAGACGACATATAACGTCTGAAAGCGTGTAGACTTGAACATAGCAGTGATGGAAATGCAGGTTCTAGAAGACCAAAATGACTTCCAAGAAGAAAAAAGCTTTAGGTGAGCAAGTTCATGATAAAGTTGGGATTCGCTTAGGAAACTTGGTCGCAAGTATAAGATCGATAATTAATATGTAACTAATATTTTAAAAGAGCATAATGTGTCGCTTGTTACAAAAAAATCGGCTGCGAAATATTCAGAAAAACAGTTGCGAGAATAAAGACGTAAACTGAGACGACTTTCTGAAAATGAATTTCACCATCAAATAGCCTCGATATTGTGATGGATGATGAATCATATTTCACACTCGATGGAAGTGATACACCGCTGATAACAAACATTACTACTGTAAAAAAGGCAAAGAAGTGGATTGTAAAATGGCTTACAGGAGCCATAAAAAATTTCAGCACAAGTTGTTGATATGGATTGCAATTTCTTGTAAAGGCTATTCTCAAGCTTAGATTTGTCCATCTGGCAATTCTGTGAATGCCAAAACGTATGAAAACGCTGTATAAGATCAAGATTAAAGGAATTCATAGATAAGAATCCTTCTGTCGGAAAATACATATTTTGACCAGACATAACAACTTCGCATTACACTGCTCGTATTATTGCCGCTTTCGATGAGTTACAAATTCCATTTGTTACGAAGTCAAGAAATGATCTCAACTGCGTCCAATTGAACGTTTTTGGAAGAATTTAAAAAGAGATACATATAGTAACGGCTAAGGGCTTCAAATTTGGATAAGCTGAAACAAAGAATTTACCAAAAATTGCGGCAAACGTTAGATTCACTATTTATTAATTTAACGAGCTGTGTAAAAACAAAAATTCACAAAGCAAGTCGTTATGGTGTCGATTCTGTAACTAAAAGTGTGTTCTTTTACTTCCATATTATAAGTCGTATAATAGTTCTTTGGTAATAAACTTGTTTCTTCTTAACACCTGTGCAAATTTTTTGTCCCCACACCCTTATTCCAGGAACAAATGAACCAAATGATGATACGTGTGGTATCGCAGAAGTTATAGTACAGGCAGATGATATTATAGTCAGTGGAAAAGACAGAGAGAATCATGACAGAAATCTGGAAACTGTACTACAAACACTAGAGAAGAATGGAATTACGCTAAACTCAAGGAAATGCAGTTTAGGTGTGACATCCATTAATTACTTGGGTTATATTGTGTCCGACGAAGGCATTAAACCAAACCACAATTACGTTAAAGCAATTGTAGAGTATTCTCGACCTAAAAACCTGACAGATATAAGAAAACTTCTAGGTTTGATCAAATATCTTACTAGATTCATCAATTCATCAATAACTACTCTACAAAAACACAAGCATTACAAGAATTACTACACAAGCACAACGAATTCATATGGGTACCGGAGCAAGAGAAATGTTTCGAAAATTTGAAAATAACAATCAATTCGACACCAAATATTGGCGGCTTACAACCTGAATTACCCTGCAAGAATCTCAACAGATGCAAGTGCATATGGCTTAGGAGGAGTACTGGAACAACTTCAACCAGACAAACAATGGAGACTAGTTTTTTATTGCTCTAAATTCTTAATTAAAGCTGGTTCTTGTCCGATGAAAATTGTATCACAAACTCTTTTAAACGGACACTAAATGGCGCATAAACACTTAACGTTTCGCAGGAAAAGAGTTTGTGATACTAAATTCTTAACTCTAACAGAGCAAATGTATGCCCAAATAGAGAAGGAGTGCCTTGCAATAGTTTTCACTTGCAACAGACTTAGTCAGTTTCTTATCGGTAGACAGTTTGAGATTAGAACTAACCATAAACCATTAGTGTCAATTTTGATGGAAAAATCGATCAACGATTTAACTGCTAGATTGCAAAATTTCAGACTGAAATTGAGTACATTTGATTAGGTTATAAAGTAACATACGTACCTGAGAAAGAATTATATGTGCCAGAAGCATTGAGCAGAGCACCAGTATATTACTCCAAAGAAAATTATTGCCCAGAATTAACAAAACAAGAGAAATCGATAGATGTCATTATCACCACAGAAGAAGAAGAAATTAGAGAAAAACAAGATGAAGACGAAACGTTAGGTATAATTAAACAGTACACAGAACAGGGATGGCCAGAAAAAAATAAAATAATTAAAACTGCACTACCATACTATAAATATCGAGACAACATATCAATCAATGACCATTTATTAGTATATAATGATAGACTTCTTATACCGCCAACGATCCGATCTAAATGTCTGAAAAATATTGACGTGAGACACTTAGGAATTACGAAATGTAAATCTAGAGCACGTCAAAGTGTTTGGTGGCCTAATATCAACAGTCGAATAGAAGATTTAATAAACAATGGTGAAAACTGTCTTAAAACTACCTAGAACTAAAACCTAGAACCGAACCATTTTTGCAACTTGAAATACCTACTTTACCATGGCACACAGTGGGAGCAGATTTATTTGAACTAAATGGAAAAAATTACATAGTGATACAAGATTATTACAGTTTATATTTGATAGTTGAAAAATTAAAGAGATTAGAAAATCAAGAAATCATCGACAAATTAAAGACCGCATTTGCTCTATTCGGAATTCCAAGAGTGGTAAGAAGTGATAATGGAAGAATTTAAAAATTTCGCAACTGAATACGGATTTAAATGGAAACCCAACAGTCCAAAACATTCGCAAGCAAATAGTCTAGCAGAAAGCGCTGTGGAAACAGCAAAGAAAATACAAAAAAGATCAGAAAACTATCACTTAGGGCTTCTAGCATATCGCAACACGCCATTAGATTGTGGAGCGTCACCAAGTCAGTTGATAATGAGTCGTGTTCTACGAGATAAAATTCCAATCACGCAAAGAAAGTTGAAGCCGAAGGTCGAAAATACAAAGAGGATACAAGATAAAAAAGAAACTGACAAAAGAAAACAAAAATACTACAATGATAAACGCCACAGAGTAATGGAACAAAGAAAACTCAAACCACAGGAGAGAGTGTGGATAACAGACATTCAACGAGAAGGGATTATAGAAAGACAAGATGGACCAAGATCATATACAGTAATTACTGAAAAAAGAAAGATACGAAGAAACAGAATTCATTTACAACCACTACCAACAACAGGCCAAAGGAATAAAGATCAACCAACTAATGCGTTTTATTTGCAGTTACTAACATCGTTAACAAATGAAAAGGATCAAGATAAACATTCAATCCAGACGGAAACACTTCCAACTCAGAGAGACGAATTCCCACAAAAAAAAAAAACAACCGATCCAACAACAACCACGGAGAAGTACAAGGAAAACTGAAACTCCCAAATACTTAAAAGATTTTAGAATGTAAAAGCAAAGAAGAAGGAGAGATTTGATGTATAGAAAAGATCGGAATAGCTAAGGTGTGAAAAAAGACAGTTGATAAGAACCCGAATAATAATCAGAATTACTTCTGTATGTATTCGAAATGTTAATTATTTAGTGTTCATTATTATTAAAGAAACCCACAACGATAACATAGTGTATTGACTACGTTACATAGGTTATCATTTTAGAAAATTTTTGTGCAAATCGGTTTTGATTGCAGCGGATTCCCCGAGCAGGCTCTGTACAGCTGTTTCAGGCCTAGTTGGGCCTTCATCAGCAGAACCGTAGCCCGAGAACTCCACTGCAAACCAAACCGATATGTCCTAGGGTTATTCGGCAATGCGATGTGAAAGTACTTAAATGTCCGTTATCATTTTAGTAAATAACATTTTTATTGTCACTTTTTCGAGAAATTTGAAATAAAAACTGAAAAGTTCGAATAAAATTATACCAGAAATGAACTAAGATCCGTCTTCGCCAGATTAACCGTTTTCGAGATATTCAGGTCGAAAGATTACATTGCGTCGAATTTTTTTTTTTCAATCAAATGCCTACTCCTTGACAATAGTAGCTGCTATTTTACATATCAATACACAACTGTTTCATAGTTTTCTTTTCATACCAAAAATGCCAAAAACCAAATTGTACAACGTAAAGCTTAACTGTTTCCTTTATTTTCCTCAAGAATAAGTATCATGCCCGCTATTTCATTGTTAGAGTACATTTTTAATTCATAAATTGAGAAAAAAACTATGCGAGAGTTGTGTATTGATATGTAAAGTAGCAGCTAATGTCAAGGCAGATTTGATTTTTTTATTAAATTTCGAATTTCTGAAGCAATGTAAATTTTCGATCTAAATATCTCAAAAACGGTTAATCTGGCGAAGACAGAATTTAGTTCATTTCTTGTATAAGTAATTTTATTCGAACTTTACAGTTTTTGTTTCAGATTTTTTTGAAAAAGTGACAATAAAAATGTTATTTACCTACTAAAACGATATAACCTATTACCACTGGTGAAGAATGTTCATTTTGCCTATGATGTATCCATCCCTATAATTCATTTGTTTTGCACACCAAATTTCAACCCTCTATCTTAAACCGTTCCAGAGATATTTAAGAAAATATACTTTCCAAGTTGTCCCTTTGAGAGGTTAAATCTCAGAAACGAAAAACTTGGATATAGATAAATTAGGTTAAATCGCAATATTTTGATGTTGTCTATACATGGCCAAGAGCTTTCAAATCAGGGTTGCCAGATCAACTCAATAAGATTTCGTTAGCTTTGCTCTGAAAATTCGTGAGATTTCGGGAAGATTGAAATTTTGTATAACGTATGCTAAAAAGACCTTTTCTTATAAAATATATCTTTATTCTTATAATACAAAAGTAAACACAACTGATATTCTTAAAATATGATACATACATATAATATGTATGTTCTATTTCGTGACAGTTACCGACACCCTCACTAAATAATTACAGCACCGCAATCAGCCGCCATTTTAGTGCGAAATATTGGCGGGAAATTTAAATGTCTAACGCTAATAACGACACACTTGGCATTTTAACCTTTTATTTGACAGGTTAAGTTTGATTAAACTTGCCGGAAAGAAAATCACTAGAAAAGTCGGCCATTTTAGTGCGAAAAGTGGTTTCTTTGTCTTACACATTAAGCATATGGATTGCAGTACTGTATTTATTTAATGCCTGTAGTGACATTATTTAATCTACATTTAAAAATATGTATTAAACATAAAATTAATTTTTTTTAAAGAAACGATTGATGAAAAAATTACTTGTAATGAAATCGTGAGATTAAGGACATATATCGTGAGTTCGTGAGATTCAGATGAAATCTCACGATTTTTCGTGAGATCTGGCAACCCTGTTTCAAATAAAAAACTTCTCTAGCATGCCGTGGAGAAATATGATGTCGAAAGCGTATGTCTGCGCATATGGCACAAGTAATAACGAAATATAACCTTACTTTTGAAGATACTCTTCAGATATTTCAAATAGGATTTAAACATAAACGATTTTTGCTTTAACATGAAAACCATTTCACAAGACAGTACGACAGAAATTAAATTTTAACAACGCCAAAATGTATCCGTCAGTTGACAACGCAAATGTGTTATAAGCTAAGACATGCCTTTTTGGGTCTTTGTCATTTCATGACACACTGCGAGAAGTTTTTTAATTGAAAACCCGTTATAATTATTGCCACCTTAATTGATAACATCCTGTAGAACATTTAAGATTGATTTTTGAGATGCCATGCGCAACTCGAATGTTTATCGTATCTTTAAGTTTCATAGTATCATATGGCATATTTAACCCTGCATTGGTATGGTAATAAAAAATTACATGATTGGTATGGTGGGGTATGACATACCCCATAAAAAAATTGTTCATATATGCTTTACTGATAACTTTATATGATTTTGATACTTGTTATGCTAAATTTAATTATTATGAATCACGTTGAAAAAATAACATTGATCATTAAATTTTTATTATAGGAAAAAATAAGCTTTATTGAAAATATTACATTTCTGACTCATAAACTCATGAAACAGAGTTAAAAATTATAAATGTCGTTTTTCTTACAAATAAATCACTGCTGTCTCATATCAAAGCATGGAATCATTAAAAAAAATTCATTTTATTAAGAAATGAAAATATTTTTATTGCTATCCGATCTTTCAGACTCAACGTAAAGACAAGTGCAATGGTCTATACAAGTAAATCGATTGCAGAAGTAACAGGTGCAATATGACTCCCTACCTACTATTCTGGACATAAATAACATCTGTTGGAAAATCTTTGCCTGTTTACAATGATCCTGTTCAGGCTTTTTGTCTTCAATATCTGACTATGTACCAGAACCTAATAATAAATGATTGGGCCAGTCTATGTCTGATTTGGATCCTATGGCTCATCATTAGTTGCATTACATTCTTGCCACAGCTGAATTAAGTGTTTCTGTTCTTCTTCATAAGATATAAAGTTCAGCATTCACTACTGATTAAAATTCAGATTTATTAGATTCTGTTACACAAGAAAATTACACAGAAAATTAACAAATGAGTTTGTATCAAAAAACTTTTTTTACAGCGACTAACTAGAGAGTGTAACTTGAAGGTACATGATCGCTCAAAAGATTGAAGTCAGAGGTTTCTTCATAATTTAACATTTATTTTGTCTGGGGTATCTGATACCCCACAATACCAACGCAGGGTTAAGCATTGTTGATCACAGTGTAGAATGACTGAAAGAGCTATTGATTCTATTACGACGATAACAAACATTTTACAAATGTTTGCTTGGTCAAGGGTATGGTAATGGACAATAAAATCCGGGCAAAAATTTTAAAAAGACATTCATTTGCACATTTTCGTAGATCCCAAAATAGCACAACTTTCTTGTAATTTAACCGACTTTGTATCTCTTATAGTTTACGAGATCCTCATAGTGGGCTTTTAATTAGTTGTAATAACCTTGTATAATTGTCACTTACTGATTAACCACTTGTGGGGATGGCGACAGCGAATATTCCAGTGGTTTTTTGTGATGAAAAATTGGATCTCGGCCTATTGTGAGTAATTTTATTTTCAATCGCGTGGTATTTTTACATGTGTATGGTTATCAAGAACCATTCCGAACCTTGATATTATGCAAAAAGCTAAGAACAGCGAAGAATTTCAACACATGATTGTGGTTCAATATTATATTTTTGTAAAAAAAAAGTCAAAGAAAGTGTCTAGAAACTATGTACGGTGACGTGACAATGATTCTAAGACGGTTCTATTGTGCTATTTGCACATATGCAAATGAGCTTTGTAAACTGGAATTTACTAAAAAAAATGTAAATCTGAGCAGTGTGCATTAATTAAGTATAAGTATATTGTAATATTAGGTCTGTTTGTTATCCTGCACTGGTGTACACCAATGCATACTTTTTCGCAAAATACTCTTTAATACAACCTGAAATGTTTGTGTGGTATGTCAGTATGAATGAGTATGATTCGTATTAATACACTATCAATGAATTTAGGCTTCAATAAAGTATATTTCGTAAAAAAAGTGTACACTAGTGCACACCAGTGCAGGATAACAAACAGACCTATATTCTAATGTGAATGATGTGCTGCACAAATGTCGGACTTTTATACACAAAATCATTGCTATCGTTACTTTGTTACCTGCAAGCTTGATATGTCAGTCACTTGAATGGTTCGTTGATATGTATTTAATGTGTATTGAGCATTTACAATTTCGCTCTTTGGTTTATAGCTCATGATTTGCAGTACTTGAGGGGGCAGTGACCAGCCATCTTCAACATTTATGTCCATATTTTTTGCCAAATTATGTAGAAGTTTTTGATAATTCTCCAGAAGTGGATAGTCATGTCCCGTTAGCTGAATGTTTAAAACATCATACAGTGGAATTTTCGATTTCATACTCTACAAGTAACTTAGTTATAATTGGATAGACGTGTAGCAATAGCAAGTAAGCTGCTAATTACCTCTAAATAATCAGGCTCATATAAATTATTTTTACTGTAAAAACGACATGAATTTAAATAGTTTTGATATTTTGTGCTAACATAATAAAAGTTTCTTAAGTGATTCATTCTAACCTCTTTACTTTATAATTACGATAATTACTTTTAGGTTATGCAGTGATGGTAACTGGTAACCACCGACTGGTAACATTTAAATCTGTAATTCCCTAATAGGGCCCATACACGGTCAAACAATTTGCGTAAACATTTGTTGTAAAGGGCTTTGTTTCAAATTTAAAAAATTCTCTAGCATGCCATGGAGAAATATGATGTCGAAAACGTATGTCTGCGCATGTGGCACAAGTAATAGAGAAATACACCTTACTTTTGAAGAAGAAAGACTCTGGAAATATTTCAAAACCACTGGTTTGCACCGCTTAAAATTAACTTTTGGATTAACTAATCCTGAGTTATGTTTAATTAGTAATTAAATAAGTGCATCATTGCACCGAATAATATTAATTCAGATATTAATTATTAGAATTAGTTAACTAAGGAAATTGTCAAATATATGTAAGGTTGGTACTGCAAAATAGATATTGTCATTGCAACTGACATTTATATTTGGCACACTGTGTGAATAAAGTAAAAATGCGTGTGAACCTAATCTAAAATCACGAACAAAAATAATAATTGCATCTTTAGCCTGGCCTGTTTTGAATTATAAACAGGCCCGTAGCTGGATAAAAATTTTCTGCGTGCAAGACAGAAATACAGCGCCCCTCTGATGACAATTTTTATTGCATATAAGAAACGAACAAAAAGAATAACAATAAAATATTACAAAAATAGATAATTCAAATTTAACGTGCATTTTATTTTTTTCAAGTTGACAAAAATTATGAAAAAACTATTCGTATATCTTTTTCTAAATAACATCCTCCCTTTAATGAATGTAAAACCATTTCGCATTAGCTGTTTAATTGCTAGTTTTAATACAACTAGTTATTTTTAATATTAAGTTCGCGAAGTAGGCGTTTTTGCGTACTAAAAGCTAACTTCACTTGCATTTCGGATACGCAAAATTTTTATTGCGAATCGTTTCTAATTGGTTCGTTTTAATTAAAATATACATAATGAACCAATTAGAAACGATTCGCAATAAAAATTTTGCATATCCGCAATGCATGTGTACTTAGCTTTAACCCTTTCGCTGGCAAATATGAAGGGATGTTTTAAAAATTTTGTTTTATGGTAAAAGCTGACTTTTTTCGCACTAGTAAGTGAATTCTATTAAAAAAGAAAAAAATTAAATCATTTTTTTCAAAAAACAGTTGGTGGGAAAAATATTTCCCACCGCCCGCGTAAGAGTTGTAAATAGTATATTACGCACGCTGGAAAAGTTGCGCACGAGCCGCGCAAATACCCGCTTACTTAGTTTATGTGACGTACGCAATTCGTCATTTACAGTAATGGTGGTAGATAAAACAATTTACTAAAGATAATTTATACAATTGTTGACATTTTGTAAAAAAACACAAAAAAGAACTTATGTAGATTTTTGATGGAATCTTCTGAAACATTCGGGCACACAAACAGGCACTTTGTGAGCAAATAAAGGATGTTCGTTTTTCAGCCATTTTTGTACTACAGACTCTACATGTACGGTATGTGCTCCTTTCTGGAAAGTGAATTCCAATTTGGGAAAGTCGTATTTCTTCCGGAACGGATCTTTTATTGGCCAAAAATTGCACAGGCTTCCCTCTTCTTTTTCGACTGCTGTATGTACTTATCAACTGACGGGCTAAAGAAATGCGATATGCGAGTTGATCCGTAGATTTTCGACTTCCGAGGCTGTTGGTCATCTTCTGTGTCTGTTTCCGGTAGAACCCCGTCGTGGAAATTGTACTGCCGACGTTTCGTCCTCCGTTTCAGAACTTCTTTAGAGCCCATGCCGCTGCTGTTCGTGTTGCTGCTTCTTCGTGGAGAACGACGAAGGTTTCGGCGAAGCAGCAACATGTAGCAGCGGCTTCGACCCTGAGGCAATCCTCTTATGGAGGACGGAAGGACAATAGGCAGTAGAAGTTCCTTGACGCGGTTCTACCGGGAGTAGGCACAGAGGATTGTTGTATTACAAATTCAAACAAGAGCTAAGTAAAACTAACATCTTTCCATGTGGTACCTTTTTGTTTTTGTTGATCATTATTAGAGTTCCTTTCGATGTCTAAAATATCTGCATTGGATAAATTTGAAATTACATTGCGATTTTCTCTGATTTCCTATAAAGAAGTATCCTCGAAAATACCTCCCATGATATCTTCAGAGGTAAAACTACTTTCAGCAGAAAACGTTGTATTCGCAGAGTGTGCAATTGCTCGCAATGTATTCCTTGAGGATTGCTTGTCCGTATCTAAAGCATTCAGCTCATCGTCTGCCTCTGAATCGCATTCAATATCGGAATTCATTCATCAGGCAAGCAAAAAAAGAAATGAAGTGCCTCTTCCACATCTTTGGGATCATCCATATTCCACTTCTTATTAAACATGATCTCTTGTAACACTTATGTAACAAAAAATAAATAAAAAGTAAAAATAATGCAAAAATTACGAACTTCTCATTTGGGCGGTGGGAAACATGTTTCCCACCTAATCAAAATTCAATTTTGAGAAACATATAAGAGATAACAAGAAAAGTATGTAAGCAACACTTACCAGAATAACAAAGAACGTAATCTAGTGCACTGAAAACCTTAAATATACACAATTTTACAAATACTGCGAAGAAAATTAAAAAAACGTCGAAAAATTTTAAATGTCCAACGTATTAATTCGTATTTTAGCCTTGTAACAAACTTTCTATTATATACGGATTACCGGTCAAATGTCAATTTCTGTCATTTCAGAAATGTAATTTCTGTAAATTATATAAACTTAGTCGAGTCAAGGGTAGATGACAGCACCATTAGCTAGTGAAAAAAATTTGAGCCGGTGGCGAAATTGTGAATTAGATTTGCTGGGAACTATATTTCCCACTGCCCACGAAAGGGTTAAGGTAACAAAGAAAGACGCGTATGGAAAATGACAAACTTCGCGCACGGAAAATATAGCGTTTTTGACAGTTGTAAAAACATTCTTTTTTAGTCATATCTGTAATAGTAAAATAAAACCTCACTTACCGTAATAAAATTTATATCAAACGTTTGTATACGTAAAAATTTTGATTTAAATGAAACCCTTTAAAATACCACACTTGGTACATTATACAGGATGTTAGGTTATTGCTTGGACAAATTAAAACTGTAGATTAAGGGTGTCAAATAGTTTCAGAAAGTACCTAGACATGATGGATTTTCGGACATTTTGAAAAAATGCAAAAAGAGCGAACTATTGAGGACCGCTTATAGTACTTACGGAACGAGCGCCTATTAAAGCAGATGTATCTTGCAGTGTTTCTTGCCCGTTGCACAATTGCAATAATTGTTTGATGATTCTGTTTACGACGCTGGGGATACCGCCGCCAGTTTCTACGCACTGCAGCACGTGCATTGCACCTACATTCTCCATACGTTAGAATAATGTCAACAATTTCGTTATTTGTGTAATAATTCATTCTGACCCTGACCCGCACACTCCGACATCTGTTAAGTCACTGAACGTGCGTTATTTGCTTGTCATAAAACAATAAACCATCTGGGCAAGGGATCGCCCACCCGGAAGGCCTTCGGCACATGGGTGTAACAGTAAATAAGAAAATAAGTGGTTTCGAAACAATTTTTATCGATTTTTGTTTGAATTTTTTCCTAGAAAACGAAAGCCGCAACACCCTCGAATGTAAAGGCTTTTTTACTGTCCAGAGTGTTCTCAATACGTGGTTTGAAGGTGTCCAGTCAATTACCTAACACCCTGTGTAAGTACAGTTTCCAGATTAAAATGATACCTACTATATATCGCTCCGAGATGCCTTTGAAATTGCCACTTTCTCACACAGTATCGAATAATTCTTATTCGAAATAATTTTTTCCAGCAGTTAACAAGGAAAATCGCCCATTAAAATGTCAATCCGTATTTCCATTGGAGATTTTTTTATTTCACAAGAAATGCGTCCCTTGCTCCCTGCGCCTGCGTGAAAATCACCCAATGCACGCGAGCCATTTACGGGCCTGATTATAAATTAATCAAAATGCAAATTTAAAAATTTTCTGCTGATAATAAAAAATCTGGAAGTATGAACTATAGTTTTAACATACGAAAATTTGTGAAATTCCACCAAAAATATTGTTTTGATAAACGAAGTCTTTTAAAGGCAACATCGTTATTATTTCGAAATAATTAACTCTTTCATACACGTGCCTACGAATTCCAAACTAAATAACGTTGAACATGAGTTGAACACAATTAAATCATTTTCGTCAAGTTTTGTATTTCCTCGGCATGTAATAGACAATTCACGTTATTTTCTATCGTTTTTGCTGTTTTTGACGACAGATATGCGTACGCAGACTTTAACAAACAACTTGTGCTTTTAACTTTGTTCATATACGATACGACAGTTTGTGCAAACGTACAGGGTGGATCAATTTCAATGTCTTTTATGAGCATCTCTGTAACTATTAAGGCTGGTTTTCTCAGTCCTAGTTTAACTCCTGTTTATTTCCATAGGAACAATTGTTTTTATAATTGCTACCATGGGACTAAACAGGAGTTTAAAGTTTAAACTAGGACTGAGAAAACCATCCTAAGAGTAATAATTTTTTTACTTTTAAGATGTTTAATTTAGTTTATTATCCCTTGAAATGCATATTTGGTCAAAAAAAAAAATGCGTTTGAAACTTAAATATTAAATTAAGTTACATAAAGAATTTCGAATTTGACCCAAACCACCTGGTATCGGTATTGTGGAATCTTTGTCACTCTTAGAGGTCAGTTAACTTGCTCCCCCCCCGTAACGTTTTTCAAAATTTTCTTGCACCAAATGATTGCACCATTATGCACCATCAAAATAAATTTTTGCACCCCTTCAGGAGAGAAACTACAAGCAAATTTCACTGGGAGGGGCCAAGTTAACCGTAGCACTCCCCAGTGAAAATTTTCAAACTTTCTTTAGTGCACCTTGTTACACTCCTAATGCACCCTTATGCACCACCTTTTTTAAATTTTGCACCGCTCAAATAGCTGAGAAAAAAAATAAAATAGAAAGTCAGCTAGCTCCCCCCCCCCGTGAAAATTTTCGAAGTTTTTTTGGTGCACCTTATTGCACCCCTAATGCACCCTTATGCACCACCTTTTTTTTATCTTTTGCACCGCTCAAATAGCTGAGAAAAAAAATAAAGTAGAAAATCAGCTAGCCCCCCCCCCCCGTGAAAATTTTCGAAGTTTTTTGGTGCACCTTGTTGCAACCCTAATGCACCCTTATGCACCACCTTTTTTTAACTTTTGCACCGCTCAAATAGCTGAGGAAAAAAATAACTGAAATAACTTTCTATTTTATTTTTTTTCTCAGCTATTTGAGCGGTGCAAAAGTTAAAAAAGGTGGTGCATAAGGATGCATTAGGGGTGCAACAAGGTGCACCAAAAGAACTTCGAAAATTTTCACTGAGGGGGGGGGGGCAGCTGATTTTCTACTTTATTTTTTTCTCAGCTATTTGAGCGGTGCAAAAGTTAAAAAAGGTGGTGCATAAGAGTGCATTAGGGATGCAATAAGGTGCACCAAAAAAACTTCGAAAATTTTCACTGGTGGGGGGGAGCTAGCGACTTTCTATTATAATTTTTCCTCAGCTATTTGAGCGGTGCAAAAGTTAAAAAAGGTGATACATAAGGGTGCATTAGGAGTGCAACAAGGTGCACTAAAGAAACTTTGAAAGTTTTCATCTGGTGCAAGAAAGCTTTGAAAAACGTTACTGGGGGAGGGGGCAAGTTAACTGACCCCACTCTTAAAGGATGCTTGTTTTATCTTTCTTTCTCTTTACGTGGCTGCAACTGTCAAAATATTTAAACAAGAGTTGATATTTAATAAAAACAAAAAAAAAATGTCGGCCTTTTTGAAACTAGCCTACTAAGGAAAGAATGCACCCAAGTTTAATAAAAAAAAGGCATTTTAAATCCTCTTTCTTTGATCTGTGTTTACTAAGACAAATATTACCTACTAATATGAAAATATTACTTTAGATCGGACGCCTTTTACAAAAAATAGAAATTTTGGATAAAAAACACGTCTTTGTTACATTGCGTTTTTAATAAATAAATAAATTATTTTCGTTTATTTCTTGCATAATATAAATATGCTCTTTTTGTACAAAAAATGTCACTTAGAGCATATTGAATGCATACTTCTGGTCTTTCGAAAAATATTGTAAATTTTCAGTGATAATCCGTAAAATAATGTTAACCGTGAAATTAACGTCAAGCGAAAACATCACTTGGTTCGTTGATATTTCTTGTTGAGTCAACTTTGCCGGCGTCCTTAATGGAACATGTATAAAAATTAACTTTGCTGTGAACAAGAAATATCAACGAACCAACTGATGTTTTCGCTTGACCAGAAGGATGCATTTAGTGTGCTTTAAAGAAAATTTTTTGTATAAAAAGAGCATATTTACATCTTATACCTATTTCTATCATGCAAAAAATAAACGGAAAGAATTTATTTTTATTTGTTAAAAACGCAATGTATGAAAAACGTGTTTTTTAAAACGAAATTTCTATTTTTTGTAAAGAGCGTCCTATCCAAAATACAGTTGCGGACAGAAAATTTCGGATGTCACTGTCATTCCACTGACGTAAAAGTTAAGAAATCCCTATATGTATACGTCAGATGAGTGACAGTGACATGCGGTTGTCCGCAACCGTACATAATATTTTCATGGACATTTAAAAAAACCGATTTGCACAAAAATTTTCATAATATTTTCAGATTAGTGGTATTTGTCTTAGTATACACAGATCAAGGAACGAGATGATATTTGTTTTTGAATGATTTAAAACAGCATTTTAATTTTAACATCACATAAAATAAAATTCTAACAAGATGGATAGAGGATGGTACTTGGCCAAACAAGCTCCCAGATATTTTTTTTATTCCTTACATTTTTTGGAAGTGATGGTTTGGTCATAATTTTAGCAAATTATTGTATTTAGACACTGTAGGTTGTTGAATACACTTAATTTTATCTGAGTGTATCGATTCTAGAAGAAAAAGATTAATAACTTTGGAATTATCGCAAGTTTTCATTTTCGAGACTTTCTACTTTTCAAGTTTTCAGCTGTGTTTTAAATGACTGGTTGAATGGAATTGTGTTGTCTTTTACTTTTATTGGTGCATGAACTAACTGTAGTAAATATTTTTCGCAAAAATCAATAACAAAATTTTTTCGCATTTGTTGCGAACTTAAAGGTGGCTACAGACTATGCGTGAATTCACGATTCGTAATTCGTGGACAATACGTGAATAGTGTGTAGGGACTTATTCGTTTAAAATCGATTCGTAAACAACGTGGTTCGTAGTGATTCGTTGTTGGAGGCGGTAAGTTGACGAACATCAAAGGCTGCGCATTTCCGCTAACCACAGATGCAACGAAATTCGCGCTTGATGCATGCTAGTTTGTTTATTCGTGTTTAAATGCGTTCGTGATATTTCATTTTATTCTAGCGTCCCGCGTACAATGAAGTATTTTTGTTGTTTTAACAATGGCTCAAGAATATTCAGAGTCCCAACAAGAATACGAGTGGATATATGACATTGAAAAATTACGTCATTTGTGGGATCCAAGGGATGAAGATAAGAAAAATAAACATAAGAAAAATGACGCCTTCAAAGATTTGGCCAAGAAGTACGGAGTAACTGCTGAAGTAATTAAAAAGAAGTATTCAACAAATTACAACGAACTTGACAAATCACGAATCGCGAATTCACGCATAGTCTGTAGCCACCTTTATGAAAGACTATGTACGAATCGGATATCGCTTTCTTTTAGTTTTTATTTTTAATTAGGAACAGAATTACACAGATAAAAATGCGGAGCTAGATTTAACTGCGTTTTTACTCTTTTTGGTTGTTCTCTCACGTCCATTTACAAGTAGTTAAACACGATCATGTTAAAATTTTAAGGAATTAAAGTAACTCCAAGAAGGAAATTTCATCTACAAAAGATATAAAAGCATGTTAATTGTAATTCATGTGTTTGTTACAATCACTTTCTTGCAGAGTTGAAGTAGCAAATATTTTCACATATTGTTGAAATAATATTTACCACCTCAAATCTGTAACATCGGTTCGAAATCATTTAAACATACAGATATGTTAAATTAATTTTTAACAACGTAAAAGTGTGATATTTCTCCGTTTCGTATATTTAAAATTTTTAACTACTGTACAGATTGTTAAATATACATAAATCTATCCAGTGGCGGCTCTTCAAGATATGCAGAGGGTGGGCAACATTTGAAAAACTAAAGGACCCTTTATAAAGATATTCCTCTGATTGATATTTTTTAAACGTTCTTTGTTAGAAGTTATTTTAACAAGTTGAAGAACAAGTATTATCGTTATGATATTATATGTCATTATCTCCGTATGTCTCCAATTTTCCACACATTAAAAAGAAAACAAAACTATATATTCTAAGAATTACTAACACAAATTCTGAAATGATAAAATTTAAAACTGTAGCTAAACAATAACAAATAAATTCTCAAAATAATAACTAAATAAAATTTAAAACAATAACAAATAAATTCTCAAAATAATTAAATAACATGCAAAACAGTAACTAAAATAAATTCTGAAAATAAGAACATAAATTTTTAAATGATAAATCTGTCATTTTAAACATTAATATCGAAATCTCTCACCTTAGTTAAATTAATAATAAAGCGTTGACATTAACGTTTTTAACTCGGATGGTACTCGTGAACAACCGAACACAGACGAATTGTAGGACGGGCTTGCCCTCCCGCTATCTAACTTCAGAGCAGCTATTATTCTTTTTGTTTTTAGTTTTGCGTTACAATGTATAATATGTATAAATCTTTCAGACGAATATTGAATATTATGTAACATTTATTAGGTATTAATCAAACAGAATGGACAGAAGATTCAAAATAAAATACAAAATTTGGCAAATTAATCTTAATATCCCACTCTGTTTATACAGCACTCCGATCTCGAGTTGTCACGTGGTCGTGGGCCTGCCCATCGGGTGAACGTAAGAGAGGATAACGTAACAACCTACGTTCCTAGCGTTCCTTTCTGTCTGTCACATTAAATGAAAGGTCATCGTATGTCTGCACTTACAGTCATACAGGGGGCGAGCCCACCCTACTCATGCATAGTGACAAGGAGCTGCATCGCATCGCAATTTAACGTATTACCGAGCGTGCGGAATTATACAAAGTTCTAAAATCTAGATCACATGCACATTTTTAATTATGCATTACAATAATGTTCTGGATTTATATATTTAAAGAACACGAATAGATGAAAAAAAATTAAAAAATATTTCAAAATTATTTTAAAGATTAATGGCCTATTTCTTCACCATATTTAACCTAAGGTTAATATATCTAACAGTTGGAATGTGACGGATAGTTGGCCATACACATACTATGTGTCACATTCTAACTGAGAGATAAATTTAACCTCAAGTTAAGGCGATGAAGAAATCGGGCATAAATTGTATTGATAAATTGTATCACAAAATCTTATAAATGAACACTAATTATACGCACCGTTCATAAGATTTTGTGATGCAATTTTCATCGGACAAGAACTGCTTTAATTATGTATTAAAACTTTAACAGGGTGGGCAGGGTGGGCACTGCCGACGAGCCGCCACTGAATCTATCCTACCTATATTCTTAAACCAAGCACAATTTTTATTTGTGTAGCATTAAATTCACATTTAATAAGAATTTTCTTTGAGAGTAATCTAATATTCACTTAATTCACTTTCCATTTTCGACAAACACAACGTTTGTGACGTTACAATCGTCCGATATCGCAAAAAGTGGAAAATAGTCTAACTTTTTCCGTCGTCGGACAGAAGTTGAGAATTCTCGGACACATTTTAACGCTAAAATATTTAAAAAAGAATTAACTAATAGGAATGCGTTCGATATCGGACATCAGATGTAATGAGAACCAGAGCTGTGCGAGTATTTACTGTTACAAATACAAGTCAATTACAAGCACAAGCACTTTTGGACTCGTACTTGTGCTTAAGCACAATTAATTACAATTGTGCTTAGTACTTGTACTTGTATTTATACTTGTGCTTATTACCGCAAGTACACTTCACAGCTGTGCGTATACTTATGGTTATACGTACAGTCGTACAAGTATTAAAATGTTAATGTTAACATTTACAAAATAACGCAAGATAAATAAAAATGAGATTGTCCAAAGTGAGGTACTTGCAATTAGTTTTAGAATATAATGAGATTGTTTTTCCATAGTTAGGTACTTGCAATTAGTTTTAGAATCACCAAATGCACATAATATATCTATCGCTGAGTTATTTTTATTTTCCGCATATTCCTTGATGATGCGATACGTATATGTACATATCTAGAGAGACGCGGCCTATCTGCACGACAAAATATTGATGCTTCATAGTCTGGCCGGCAGCGAGTCGTTCCCCCACTAATAAGTATTTATAAGCACGAGTCCAAATACAAATACTTTTGGATTTGTGCTTGTATTTAAGTGCAATTAAGCACTATTGTACTTGTGCTTGTTGTATTTATAAGTAGTACTTGGCACAGCTCTGATGAGAACTATGTAGGCTTCATTCTCGTCAGATTTTGATTTTAAAAGCCACCTTTCTTTGGACATTTAATTCTAAATGTGCTTTCTGTCCGTGGCATCTAAGCAACGCGGGAAGTTTCCTAAGTTGCATCTTGTAAAAATCCATGATTATAAACGTGTCCGCGATTTATCGTTTACTTTGTAAACGTTTACTTTGTAAACGATAATTACATTTAAAAAACATCAAGCAGTTGTTGAAAGTAAAACAGACGCATAAGCAAAGTTTAGTAATAAATTGTTCGGTTTTTGACGTATCTTTTAAAATTCTAAATTTTTTTCAAATTAAATAAGTAACAAAATAATGGCGTTAGTAGACGATTGTGTGTACAAGGAACTAGAAGATCTGTTTGATAAACTGAAGAAATCGTGCCAGAAAATTGCTGATGACGCTAATAATGAAAGCGGCGACAAACTTCAAGAGAGCACGAGTAAAACTCAGGAAAAATTAGCTGCCCTTTCAACACGTCTCGATGAAATCTTATCCATTATCACGAAAGATAATGACGCCTACCCTAAGATTGTGACTATGAAAGCATCATTGCTTTACGAAAAAGCTAAAATACTGCTTAGCACTGAGGAAAACATTGAATGTAAAGCCAAGTTGGACGAAGCTCTGGAGCTAATTAAAAATATGCATGAACATCCTTTGATTACCTATTTATATCTGAGGTGTATAAATCATCATGCGTATGTCTTATCTAAACTTGGCGAATTTGATAAGTCAAGAGAATTGTTGGAGCAAATTACTAAATATGAAATTAAACCTGATATTCTTGTCTATAGGTAAGCATTGACTTCTTAAAGTTCACAGTGTTAGCAACTTAATGTTAATAATTTGTGACTCACAGATTAATAAAATAGTCGAAACTTTTGAAAATATTAAAAAATATAAGTATAAAATGTTAAGGTTTCTGTCGTGAAATAAGGATTTTCTTTTTAAAAACACATCGTTACAAGCACTTTTTCAAATTTTTATCAACTCTTGCCATGAAATTTGGATGACATGTCTTAGCTTAATTGAAAAATAAGTCATTAGGCACACTCCTTGAGGTTATTTTACAGTAAATCTAAGACATGCTGACCAAAATTTCATAGCAAAAGTTGATAAAAAATTTAAAAAATTACTCGGTGTAATATACTCAGAGTCCCTTAATATTTTAATATTGAAATTTTCAAGGCATTCTATTATTGGAAAATAACAGTATAAATTGTCAGTAATCTTTATCAAGGCAACCATTCTTGAAAAAAGAAATACTCTTTCTAGTAGTTTTTTTTTTTTTGGGTACAAGGGCTTCCGCTGCCCTTGCAGCCTTCAACAGTAGTTTTTCTCTGAGATAAACTCTTCTTTTTCCATTTTAATTAACTAACTGACAGCACTTAAATGAAAAGTCAAATTGACAAGTAAAATATGTTGCTTAGATACGGACGGCATTAAAAAAAATTATGATTTCTAGTGATTTGATGGTTTTAATCAAATTATTATAAATCTAACGAAATACAAAATTAATTGATTAATCGTTCAAGGCACCACAGGCGTTAAAATTAGACGCCCTCGGTCAGCGTACACCCCTCGGGCCGAATTGTTGTACACTGCCGACCTCGGGCGTTATAGTTATAAACCTTATACCTAGGTACAGTTGATTGCAGAAAAATCTAGTACATCGAAAAAGTCAAAGATGCAAAATCTTATAATTTTTTGACAATGTAAATCTGTTTCTTTCAAATCTGAAATGTTATTTTTTTAAACAATAAAAATGAGAATTTGAAAACCAGAATTTTCGAGCATCTAAAAAAATTAAATTTCTATTATCTTTAAATATTTGCTGTTAGCAAATTTATAATGTTAGGATACAGTCTGTCTTGATCAATTTGCTCTTATTTAGAAGGAATTAGAACTTTGTCACTTTCAGTTAACCGCTGTCACGTTGACGTCTAAACTGTCACTGACACAAACGAATTAAACCAGAAAAAATTAAGTGTACTCGATTTTTTTTGAAGTCAACTGTACCTTAATGATATATGTACCGGTGATACATGGGATTTTACATATCGTTGATTTTATTCTTTCCAAGGCAAAGTACGGCAAAAATTCACATTGCGTCTACTAGTTCTGGTACGATTTGCAACTTAATATTTGAAGAATTGTTCACAATTATTTAGTAATTAAAGAATTTTTTTTTCAAAAATCTAGCTTTATTTTAATATCCAATTTTTAATGTTTGATTCGAGCAAGCAAGTCAAAGCCAAATTGCACAGTTTTCCGGCTTCCGCTCGGATACCTCTTCTCAGTCATCTCGAAGATTTTTAAAAATAATTTTTAATAGTTAATTATATTTTTTATAATTTTTTTCATCTATATTATAATATTCATAATTTCTGTAACTGAATAACAAACAACAATGTAGATGATTAAAAATTGTAATAATAAAAAGAAAGATGTTGGAATTCAAAGTTGAGTTATCTAGGTGAAAGCCGAGAGACTGTGCAATTTGACCGACTTACTTTCTAGAATCAAACATTAAGAACAGGTATTCAAAAATGTATTGCAAGATTCTTCGAGCATCCTCTCGACAGCTGTTTTGATCTTATGTGGGGCCTCGTCAGCAGAAGAGCTCGAAAATTCCACCGCAATCTGATTGACTTGTCCTAGATTTTCTCAAATTGAGAACATGTACTAACAATAGACCACGCAAAATGGTCAAATAATGCTTTACGGTAAATTTGAAAATTTAGATATTTAAACATTTGTTTCAAGTCGGTTTTAATTCCAATAGATTCTTCGAGCATCCTCTAGACAGCTGTTTCGGCCCTAATTGGGGTCTAGTCGTTGTTAAAAATTCAATACTAAAATAAAACCAGAATTTTTGAAAACCTTTGTCTTTAATGATTTAAATATTTGTGATATAACTCTTCATAATTTCAAACATTAACTTGTATTCGTTCGAGAACTAGTAGATGCAATATGAATTTTTAGCCGTATTTTGTCTTGGGAATATAAAAATCAACAATATGTGTAATCCCTTGTTAATTTTAATTATAATTATGACTCAGATCGACTGGAATACCCGGTATGTATTTACCTCTAAAATTCAGGTGTTGTGAACTTTTACAGAAACTTTTTCAAATTTGAATTTCTTGTCGAAAAAAAATACATTTTCTTTTAATTAGCACGGAAGAGTTATTTTCTACTAGCGAATATGATAAAAGCCATGCTCAGGCTAAGCTTCATAAGCTGGCGATAAATAATTTCCAAATGCTAAGCTGGGTGTACATCAAACAAGGCTTGGATATTGAATCAGCACAAGTGCAGCATGAAATTTTAGATCGAGAACTTAATTATGGAGAAAGCGATCCTGTTGACTGGGCAACAAGATGTGCTAGAATTGCGGTGTTATACCTCTCAAAAATGAAGTGGATTTCTGCAAGGTAATATTTTTCCATCAACTGAGAAGAAGCACCTAAATATTTGTATCTCAACAGGTATTACCTTTCTGCAGCCGGATCTGTGTTAGATCGTTTGGAAAGAGATATGATTGAGCATCCAGAATTGGCTAAAGCTCAAGCGGAGTTAGCCCGAGGTTGGATTTATTACGGACTCAGATTATTTGATGCCAGCAAAGCGCAAGATATAGATCGGATTTGCAACGAAATATTCAAAGATGAAGCATCATCGACAGGTAAATGCGCAAAAATAAATTAATTTTTGTGCTTATCAGTATTACATCTTAGATTCCGTAGAGGAACAAAAACCGACTGATGCAGAAGAAACCCTGGATCCAAAATTACAATTTAAATTTGCTGGCCAAGAAGTGAAAATAGAAGAAGTCCCTTGCGTTTTCATCAAAAATATAGAGCAAGCTAAAGCGTTATTTTATTACACCAACACTTGGTTAAGACGTGCTCGACTTTATTATACCCTACGAGATCACCCTTTCATGTACGTCAGCTGTGTTTTGGATCTTAGCGAGCTATATCGCTATTTAGCTTTCTATGAGACCGACTTAGATTCACAGTATAATGTCCAAAAACGAAGAGCAGACGCACTCGAAACGCTCAGTGGAGTTTTAAAGGAAGTCAGACCTCAGTGTTACATAGCAGTTAGCGTGGAACTCTTGAGAGAATTAGCCGAGGTGCAAATTGAACTTATGAGCCTCAATTTGAAGAGAATGTATAAAATGCAAGGTGAGTTAATATTACCTATTTATTTCATGGAATTCACACACATCATAAACACAATTTTGCGAATACTTGTTTTAGACATAAATGAAAATCCAGAAAGTATTAAACGTCGCATTGAAGCTGTTAGTACAATTCAGTCAAAATTGGAGAAATTTGGAAATACGTTAGGACATGGAAGCTTGGACGAGCAAGAAAGTTCCCATCCAGATTCAAATCGTCCAGATGAATGCATGACTGAAGAGGAAACTGAAAAAGAAGTATCAGAGACGCCGACAAAAGAAGACGTCAACGATAAAAACAGCGACGAAAAATCAGCGGAGTCATGAATTTTCAAATCGACTATCTTTTGTATCATATGTCAAATTTATTTGTGAATTTTTCTTATTTTTGAAATGAACTTCTTCAAGCAACATGCGTTTTTATTTTATTACATTATAAATATTTCCTGCTTTTACAGATTTACCTATGGATATATCATGCCCATTTGTAGTGAAAATGGTAAGGCACTAATATTCCCGAGGAGATAAATTAATCACTAAACTTAAAGGTGGAGTATGTATGGACAAAACCGCGGATGGAGAATGCATGGATCAGTTGAACTTAAAAATAACAAACATGTCTGAATTATTTTCTTTCGTAACTAGGACTGTAGAAGTAACTAGGCGTTGGATGTATGATCACGTAAAAAAATCAATTTATTAACAATTCCAAGAAACTTCCAAAAAATTATTTACAGGTTTTTGCCATATATCACCTTTTCTATAAAGAGCCGGAGGAACTACCGAAACAGATTTCATATTTCGACGCAATGGTAAATTTCGAAAAATCTTAAATATTTCTTTCGAATTAAAAAAGAAATACAAAAATTGTTGTAAGTAAAAGAAACATATTGTTTGTCGTTTACAGTGGGAGTATTTGGGATTCCATGAAGAGCCTAAACAAAGAGAAACAGAATATACTTCTTGCAACCCTTATGTCTTTGGCATAATACTCACGTTTTATTTTGGATATGTAAGTTTCAACTGGCTCGTATTTTTCCCAAATTCAATTGAAGATTACTTTTGAGGTTTTCATGGCTACGAAATGCTTTTCCATGCAAAAGTCAGCACAAATATCAACTGAAGAGAAACCCAGTCGAATTTTTGTACCGTTTTTGGCAAAAGAAAATAGTCCTTGCGAAGAAGACGTTGAATCCGAAGATGAGTCCACTGTTGTTTTCCAACCAAAATGTGTAAAGTGCAATCTTTCGAACCTAGCTTCATATTTAACAGGAGAAGACGATGAGCCATAACTGTTTTATTTTATATGTATGTACACATTTACTAATTTATATTATGTAATTATTTTTAAATATATTTAATTTCCACATTTTGAATAGAACTTGTGTATTACAACTTATTGGAATGGAAGCTTAGGGCCATTTGCACCAAACACTTAAGCTCTGCTTAATTTTAAGCATCACTTAGATTATGACTTGCACCATGTTGTGTAAACGCAAATGTCACTTTATAAACACCGCTTAAATTTAAGCTCAGCGTAAGTGTTTGGTGCAACTGACCATAATTGTCTCCTCAATAGGCAGGGTTACTACTCATTCGGGAATAACACAACAATAACGACCATCATGGCTATACATAACCTATGCAGTTAGTTTAATAGAATCTCTTTTCAAATTAGCCAAGTTTAAAATTAATAATTAAAGCTGGTTCTTGTCCGATGAAAATTAATAAAAAAAATGCATAAGCAATGTATTAATATTTATTTTTAATAACGTAAATACATAATTACAATATTGCAGAATAAAAGTAAGATGTAAAATCACAATTCATCTTTTTGTTCCTGTTTTTTCTCTCCTCCGCAATATTTCACATTCTTATTTAAAACTCTTTCCTGAAAACATAAGAAATATCAGAGTCGCCGTGAGAAGTATGGTCGCCTGTGTGCAGAAAAATATGACCTCAAATAGAAAAAAAATGTGGATACATAATTTATCACTCTTACTTTTGCATTTTTCAGTACATTCATTTAAAAAATATATACAAAAATAATTTAAATTGACAGCAAGCATGGCAACCTTGCATGGGATGACTTATTATGTAGCGAACTGGCTTCAATTTGTCAATCCTACTGCAATGTCAGGTCAAAAAGAGATCGAAAGATGTCGCTACTTAAAATATAAAATTAAAAATCAGAAAGTTGTTTTCCTTGTTTTTGAAATGCAAACTCATTAATCGAGCCAAAGCAAAAAGTAAAAAAGGAAACAAATTCAACAGGTATAAATATGTTTAACTGACAAGTAATAAAAAAGAAAAAAAAAACTAATAAGTTAAAAATTAATTTTAAAAAATGTAGGTTATTTATATTATTTTAAAATTTTTAATTAACATTTTCTCCTCTTTCTCTCTATAAACGAATAACATATTCGGTAACCACCAAAAAGCCGGAATCAATTAATGTAGAAAATTTAAATTCTTCATTTTTCAAAACAACTGTTTATGGCAATAATAATTTATACTTGTCTGAAAAGCTCTTTAGCACCAATCAGATATACCGGGTGATTTTTATACAGTGACCTGCAGAAAATTGGACGCATATGGGAAATATTTTTAGTAGTGATTTCTCAGAAAAATTTATTCTTTATGAAAGCCCCTGCGTCTTCCCAAAGTCAAAAAACACTTATCAAAATTTGAATACCTCTTGTTATATACCGAGGGAATCAAAATATTTGAAATCGACATAAGAGTAAAGTATCTTTATTTTTCAAAATACGCGGAAATATTATTTGGAAAAGTTATTCAGAATTGTTATGAAATCTTAAATATGAAATCATGACCGCCTGAGATCGTATCAACGTGTATATCGTAGAACTTTCAATGTGTAGAACCAGGGCCGGCGCGAGGCGGGTTCAACGCGTTCCCCAGAACCCGGCCCTGCGCCTTAAACGGCCCCGCGCTTAAACCTTGTGCTGTCGTTACAGTTATAAATCCACTTTTATAAACTGGATTCATTCCTAGGCGATTTTTCATCGCTGCGTTACGCGATAGATATTTTTAATTGGTTCGTTTACCTTATTTATAATTTATTTAGAACTGTTTTTTTGACCCCGCGCAATTTTTGAATTCGGCCCCGCAAAAGTTTGTGCCGGCCCTGTGTAGAACTGGACGTTTCTTCAAGTGTGACATGAATATACTTTGGGATTTGGATTCATACCGTAAAAATTTCACTTTTTTGTGTCCAAAAAACAATATTTCTTCCGAGACAGCCATTATTTCATATTTGAAAAGTCAGAATAATTCTGAATAACTTTCTAAATAATATTTTCGCGTATTTTAAAAAATAAAGGTATGTATAGGGTTTACCAATACGGGTTACCTATAATTTTATTAGAATAAAACTCATAATAAATAGAATAAATATTCAAGGAAATTCGGAAATGTTTATTAAATATGAAAATATGAAACATATCAATTTTGTGTGAAACACAATGTCGGACAAATGACCACCGCGGCTCCTTTGGCAGGCCACAATCCTTTTTCCCAGATTCCGTAGCCATACAGGAAAATTATTGGTACCAATGCTAGTTTGGCAAATTGACAAAAAAATTTTGATCTTGTCTGATTGTTGAATTCATATGAAGAGTACCTAATTTTAATTTTAATTTAGCAACCGATTTGGATTCATAATTTTCGTCAGCAGCTAATGTCATAATAATTTGAATTAGAAAGATATCTTCATTGGACAGAAGCTGAAGAAATACGGTCTGACGACAAAAAATAAAATTCAACAATTTTCAATAATACAAATTAAAATTTTAAAATATGTATTGAAAATTGGAAAAAATGGGTAAATATTTTGTTAAAAATAGATAAATTTCGAAAAATTTTCGCCTGCGGAGCATCGTTTTACTTTTTATTTACTGTTTAGCCATTTTTTTTAATGATCGTCTGAATTTTTTCGTTCTGCAGTTGTTGGCAACACTGCTGTATAGTCAGAAAATGGCGTTTTCAAAATTATCAAAATCCGAAAATTGTTATTTTTCGGAAATTAATCAAGATTTCAATGAAATTTTTTTATCGTGTGTTAGCTTTAGCTTCCCGGACATCTCAAGGTCAGAAAACAATTTTTTTTTTCAATTTAATTCAATTTTCAAATTTTTTTTATATGGAAACTTAATTTTAAAATTTAATTTTTTTGTTTTTAATGCCATTCATAAAGTTCGTACAGAATTCATTTTAAAATTGATTATGGAAGAAATATTTTTATGGATGATCATGTAAAAAATCACAGTTGATCATGTAAAATTTGACTTAAAACTTCCGTTTGCTGTAACCACCAGTAATACACAAGTAAAGAAGCAAAGTTATGACATACGTATAGGGCAAAGGTAAATAATATCTTAGGAAAAATCTACGTTATCCCTTCACACTTCTACACGTATTAATATAAAACTAGCCGAGTTACTCTAGCAATATTTTCCAGCAATAAATCATAGAGATCAGTCTATGTGTGATTATCAGTAAATCTACTGCCAACCGCTTATAAATTTTGAATATTGCCAGGTGGCAGCATTTAAAAACACAATCTGTGCACAAATTCGTTTTATCGGTGTTGGGGGCGGCGCGATAGTACGTAACTTTTTTATTAGAGATCCTGCCACTTACGTAAATAGAAAGAAGAACGAAACTAAAACAACAAATAAACTAAAGTGCGTAAAAATAAACTGAATGCAATTAAGTAATAATTCAAGAAATTCAAAGTTTTAGTGTGACAGACATAATACGAATCAAAAAAGTAAGAATTTTCAGCAAACTAGAGCCTCTAGATTATGGAATAAAATTCATAATTTCTTTATTTTTGACATTTCGAAAAAACGCTCGGACAGGTAAATTTTGCTTTTAAAAAGCACACAATTTTAAGAGAAAATCAATTTTTGACAGTCATTTGTTTTCAAGTAATGATGCCATCGACATTTTTTTTAAATAGCAACCCCAAATTTTTCTTCTTGATTCTGATACCTCATTGAATTCTATATCCAATCACATCAAAAATTGATATTTTATGAGAAAAATTTTGAGAAAAAAATTATTGAAAATGAATTAATCATGTACTATCTACAAAATCTACTACAACAAAACCAAAATGATACCTACAATAAAGAAAACTTGTCATTCTTGTCATTTAAACAAAGTCTTTTCAAGTCGAGTAATCATGGTTCGTCATTTAACCGAAAATTAAATTATTAATATTTCATTTCATTTTCAATAATTTTTTTCTCAAAATTCTTCCCATAAAACATAATAAATATCTGATGTGGTTGGATAGAGAATTCAATGAGCTATCAGAATCAAGAAAAAAAATTGGGGGATGCTATTTAAAAAAAATGTCGATAACGTCATTACTTGAAAACAAATGACTGTCAAAAATCGATTTTCTCTTAAAATTGTGTGCTTTTTAAAAACAAAATTTACCTGTCCGAGCGTTTTTTCGAAATGTCAAAAATAAAGAAATTATTATTCCAAATTTTATTCCATAATCTAGAGACTCACTGTATTTTTAAATACTGCTGGACAATCCCGAAAATCCTGGGATTATTACTTTCTATTCCCGGGATTTTCGGAACTAAAAATCGGCTGGGATCAGGGGACTGTATTCCCAGCTCTTAACTCTCTCTGGTTGGGAAGTAGAAAACTGATATTCGATTTAATAAGATACGACAAATCTTCCTAATATCGTCAAGAAATACATAGAACCGGCAATAGGGACTGTCCGCTAAACAATATTTTCACTTTGTGGTCCTCGGTTTACTTCTACCGGCATCGCCCCCAACACCGATAAAACGAATTTGTGCATAGATTATCTTTCTAGTTGCTCCTTAGAAGCGACGTGCAAAATATATAAGTGGCAGGATCTCTAATAAAAAAGTTACGTACTATCGCGCCGCCCCCAACACCGATAAAATGAATTTGTGCATAGATTATCTTTCTAGTTGCTCCTTAGAAGCGACGTGCAAAATATGTAAGTGGCAGGATTTCTAATAAAAAAGTTACGTAGTACCGCGCCGCCCCCAAACACCGATAAAACGAATTTATGCTCAGATTGTGTTTTTAAATGCTGCCACCTGGCAATATTCAAAATTTATAAGCGGTTGGCGGTAGATTTACTGATAATCACACATAGACTGATCTCTATGATTTATTGCTGGAAAATATTGCTAGAGTAACTCCGCTTATAAAACTCTATAATATGGACAATCCTATAATGTGGACAGTTCTATTTTTTACAAAAAAACGTTTGATGGATGTGATTTAAAAACCCCAGCTGAGCGAAGTTTACTATTATGTGCAATAAATGATATAGCAGTAAACCTACAAATGTAATATAATAAATGGTGAGGCAGGTCATGACAGGTTTATGACTTTTATACCAAAAAATACGGAGATTAGTAGTTAGTGATACGTAAGCAATAAAAAAATAGTAATGAAACATTTCGCTCACCGGCTGCAATTAGACGTTTACGAAAACTGCCCTACAGTGGAGCGTTCGGAGCACATTAATCACGTGATAGAGTACTCTAATTTGATGAAGTTTTCGTAAGACATTTCTTGACAGTTGGTACATGTATCATAACCATAACCTATGTAGTTCCAATTAAAAACCTAATATGTCACTTACGCGACAAAATCGTAGCGTGTTTTTTAAGTTTTATCATTTAATACATTTTAACTCTTTTGTGAATGACTTTGTTCGAAGACATTAAACAAAAGTTTAATAGTTAAAGTTTGAAATTAGATTTATTTTATGAAAGAGTTTTCTAAATTCTAGTAACGTTTAATTTTTTATGAGTTCGTGAGGTCAATTAATGGATTGAGAAGCAATGATTTCATATAATGTACATTTCTTTGCAATAAAATTAAACGCAGTAATTATTTTACACTTTCTACAACTCAAAAATAATATATCTGCCAACGTGTAAATCAAGGTTCCGTTAGGTACTGCTTTTAGGGCACTTTTAAGATTTTCATTTGACTGTGCCTTATATTTTATTCTGACAAATTTGTATTTGTTTTTTTATGTCCGCTTTAAACTGTAATATTTCAGTGTGTTTAATTTTATTGCACAGAGGAGTACATGTAAATTTACCTTTCCTTGAATTTCCGTGCATTTTATGTAAGGTCTTTTGATATAATCATTCTCTATGGCAATATAGCAAGGCAGCAGGGTATCGTATGTTTTTTCTTTGGGAAAATCTTCGGTTAAGGTTGGATTCAAATTTTCAACGCAACAATCACTGATTATAACCAGAAGAATTAAATTAGTTCCCTTTATGGGACGTACAACGTATGGGCTAAAAAAAATTGATGAGTTGCACAAATAATTTACAAATGGTAAATTTTTTATAAGATAATTAATAGTAGTTTATGTATCAAGTACGCAAAACCATTTTGCGTACGTGGTACATACAATATTTTTTGGTACACGCTCGCCAAATCACCAACATTAATGTTAAATTCGAATTTCGAATTAGCAAGTCTAAATTGTCCCTCTCATCCAGCTGTGATCAGACATGGCAATGATCGGTAATCATAGCAACGAGTTGAATTTTATACTTAGTTACTTGATTTATTTCATTGAAACTTGCTTAAAAATAATCCGCTAAAGTGTTGCCATGGCAGCTTTAAGTACTAGGTCGCTAAAATTTTTTAGCGGACTCTAAGTGTTGCTATGACGATTGAGGTTGCTAAAGATACGTTTCTCGTTCTGAAAATAGTCCCCTAAGCGACCATTTTGCGGCGCGTGTACCAAAAATTTTTTTAAATAAAATAAAATCGTATTTTATTATCTTTAGCGATTGCAAGTAACTTTTAACATTTTGACTGCCACACTACTTTTTTGTAAGAGGATTTTCTAGCCACAAGGTTTTATCTTTATAAAGTTAAATAATATTTTTTTTATATCAGAAAGAAAAAGGGCTCCGTGTTTTCTAAACTCTTGGCTAATCTAATGTTTTTAATAGCTTCAGGTCACCTTTCAAATGCTAAAATGTTGCAACAGACAATCAGGGTAAAACACTACTTAATTAATATACCGGGTGATCAACGGAATTCATAATTAGAGGAGGCTGTGATTGGTGCTATTTTATGCTGTGTGGTTGGACACACTGAGAAATGAATAATAAATTGACAATTGTTATATTTGAGGTTATGCGCGTGCTTTGTACGATCTTCGACAAACATTATTTTATTAAAATGCAAAAATAAGCTACTTTCAATAATTTTTATGATATTATGGCAGGTTCCGTAAGATAAATCCGTTTCTTGAGCAAGCCTACGAAGAGATTTCTCTGGAAATTGCTGCATTCTTGCTTCAATATCCTGCACAGCCGTTCGCTTGCTTTGATCATCACTGCCTGATTTTGAATAATAGCCCCCATTTTACCAAATTTTCCAACACACAGATGAATTTGCTGCACTTACGCGGTGTAATTAACTAAATTAACTAATTAATTAAAGTTAGAGAATATCGAGAAAATCCTCGGTGCAACCAGTGATCGAATAGCTCCATGTTCCATTTGCTTGTTGTTGTGCATTTTTAGAATAACTTTCAGTGAGAAAAATTTTATATCTAATATCGAATATTTTTAAAAATAAATGTCACAATTCTGACACTTTTTCACAAAATCTTTAAACCGGAGACTATTTGGTGTCCGGTTTAAAGATTTTGTGATACAATTTTCATCGGACAAGAACCAACTTTAAAAATTAAAATTTTTAATTTCAAGCTGCAAGCTTGCGTTGCCAACTTTATGGTAAATATCACAGCCTGCTCTAGTTATAAATTCCGTTGATCACATGGTACAAACAACCCTATGTTGTGGCACTTGTACTCATCTTGCTTGTGTATTAAGGCCTAAAACACATGGAATTCAAAATGTTAACAACAAATTTAGTGTGCACATTTTTAAAAACGAATTCTCAAAGTGACTTTTACATATTTTCTTATCAAAGGAACCTAACACAAAGTGTTTACCAAGTGCAATCCGATCCATTTTTATTCCTCGCGAACCTTTCATGATATTTGAACTGAACTGTGTATAAATGTAACTCTTTATCACAAGGAGTCGGTATAGTTTTCTGAATTGCCCTCTTTTCAAATTCGATGGTTCGTTTATCAATGGGAGTTCTACAAGCTGGACCACCCTAAATCGTAATACTAATTATTGTCCAAAATTTAAAAAAAATAATGGTGATTCACTTACAGAAGATCCACAGGCAGTTTTGGGCGCATTAGGAAAACAAATTCCTTGATAATCAAATACAGGGATAGATTTTAATACTCCATCTTCTTCTAATTGATGAGAGATATTTTTATTGACTTGCGCCACAAGCTTTCCCACTTCGTCGAGATTCTTGCTGAATATCACGTAGCCGTGATTATCCAGAATAACGCATGTTACATTTTTTACACTTTTCAAACTAATATGGAGAGTTATTTCACCACACTGCAGAATAAAGTATTTGAGAGAAATCACGGGCCATCCCCCTATGTACGTCACTGATTAGAGTTTTTATTTACATCACTTACCGACATTGTGTCAAATAATGAAACTAATCCTTTATAATAAAATTGGAACCCGGCTACTCCTAGCGGAGCTTTATTTGCAGAATTTCCGCGAAAGACAGCATTGGTAACCGTTACTAAAGTTGAATTTACATTAAAACCTAAAAAAGATTTACGCATTATACATTTTTCAGATTTTTTCGTGTGACTTACTTGAGGAATGAAAAGGAACTGAAAATATATACGTATCGGGATCGTTGTAGTTTTCTTCCACAGTTCGTTTGTACCAAATCTCTTCTATACTTCTTTTGTAGATATTACTAAAATGGCTGAAGATAATAATAGAATTAATAATAAATTTAATCAAATTAATAAAAGCATACTATTACACAGGTAATTGTGTGAAAATCAGAACATGAGGCAATGTAACAGACAAAAAGCCGTATAGGTGAATCTTCAATATTTTACCCTATTCGTTCTCATTGGATTTTATTTTGTTTCAATGAATTACCAATATGGAAACAATAATCACCCTATCTACGTGTATAGAATGCCAGAAAATAGATTGACAAGAAATGTATTGAAGTAAGGTTGCAGGGAAAAAAACGAAAAAAAGAGCTTAACTAAAAGGAGTAAGAAGGGCAGTAAGGACGGGAAAGGGACATGGTATAATAGTGGAAAACGAAGAGAAAGAACTAAATTTGTTGTATAGCAGATCCCATCCACACATTTTTACACCTACCAGTGGAAAGATTTAGTATTAAATAAGCAAGTAAATAATAAAAATGTTTCAATGAAAAATTCGAACTCAAGTCTTACTATTCATCAGTATTTGTTGAATTCTCATCTTTATTTGAAGCCAAAATATTTTTCCATCTAGTTACTCCGGAATGAGTAGCTAAAAATGCTACCACAACTGAATCATATAAGCCTGCGTATCTGAAAGGCATTTGTAAATCAAATTGTAAGGTAAAGTAAAACATCACCTACTCGACCTTCTCGTAAATAATATTACGTTCGACGAACCAATTCGTTCGATGAAGATCCTGTATGGCGGCTTTTGCAAGGTCACATGATTTACCTAAAATAATTTTAAATCCTAAAAAAAAAATTTCTTCCATATAATTTTTCAATACAAACATTTTTTCGAAGTTAATTCTAATAAGGCATCTTCTTGGCTGATATTACCAAGAGATTTTGAACAGTAATTCCTTCAAAATTGATAAATTACTTAAAAGTGTATTTAATTACAAGTTATCATACCATACCATTCGGGATGTAATTTCCAATTTTTTGCCATCTTTAATGTGTCAGTACCGCAATTTACACTCCTGTACTTTATTTTATGTACGCCGTAATTATCTGGAAGAGCTATCACTAAACTGTACGGATCTATACCCGTGTAAAAGTAGTGACGACGGCCGTGAAAAATCCTTTTCTAAAAGTTACACCCCATGTTTATAAGTACACTTAAGAGGTATGTTTAACAAATAATACCATATCGTCCATATGTGTGCTCACATTCAACGTTCTAGTTCCTGTAATCTGATTAACTATGTCTTCTCGTAACTAAAATAGATATATCAATCAGTCAATGTTAACAACAAGAGTAAATTAAAATTTATTCTAAATGCCTTATACAGGGTGTCTCATAACGTATGAAGGAGATTGAAGCGGTTTGCTAGGGGAGATCAAAGTAAAGCTTTTTTCTTAATTCGCTTTTGTCCAAGACTAATAACAAGAAAACTTACAGCAGTTTAAATTTCTTATAAATTCACGACAACTTATTGACTATCGCCGAAATTAATAAGGAAGAATTAAATAAAAATAACATAATAGTTTTCACGTTTCCAAGGAAACATATTTCATGCAAATGCTGACAGTTTGCCGTTATTTTAATTTTAGAGTACATACCCAACGAAAAATTAATGGCAAAGCAGCACGTAGAAATACTTTCTACATTTTTCTTATTTAATTAGTCACTAATATCATGGATAATCTACTACATCTCTTTAATTAATAAAACTTATTTTACAAAACACAATTTTACTAATTTATCTAAATTTATCAAAACCAAAACATTCACAAGAGTAGGTCCACTAATCGGAGTAGTAAACTGCTCTTCAAGAGATTAATATTGAAAATCAGGAAAATGTAATTGATTTCGTGCTTGATAATCCAGAGTCAACACTCGGCACATTACAACACTTGGGACTATCACAAAATTTTATATGGCGAACATTACACAGTGAGGTTCTTCATACCATATTCAACAACTTGAAGCTTTACAACCACGGAATGCATAGAGGAGAGTTAGGTTTTGCCAGTGGATTTTAGATCAAGTAGCACACGATTCTGGTTTTGTTTTCAATTTTGTGGACAGATGAGGCAACCTTTACCAGAGATGGCATAAATAATACACACCACGGACCACGCATGGTCTTTAGAAAATCCTCACGTGGTAAGACAAATCCGTTTTCAAAATAGGTTCAGCGTATACAGACTGTCTCAAAACCTATGTCTTTAATTAAAACTGTGAGTTCCTCATTATAAAAGAGATTGATTTCCCAAATCTGAACGGTATTGTTCAAAAGTGAAAACTGACCTACCACAAGCGCGTACAGTTCCTTTGTTTTGAAACCTCTGCTTAGTTTATGACTTTTTGAGGCAAGTCTACTTTCAATAAAAAGCAAAAAACTGCAATAATTTTTTTATTTACGTTTGAAAGAACTAGGTCAACGTCTCAGACGCCGCGCGCGCGTCATCGGAAATTTTTATATCCATCTGTGTTTCACTGACAATTACTGGCATAGCGAAATGCGTTTTTCGTTGCGTTACATGATACTTATTTCTCGCTTGTTCTGCAATAAGTAAGCATAAATAAAATAGTAATAAGTAATTGCAATTGTCGTAAGGAACGCCCGCGCCGCGCCGAGCCGCGCGCGTGAAGACGCTTTTATTTAGAATCCTAGCGAAGGATGCGAAAGACAAACATGACCTAGCCCAACAGACTAAATAAACAGTCACTATTGTTGCAATAAAAGAAATTGTTATTAAAGAATTTTAATTTGAGCAGCGTTTAATTTTTGAATGAGCATAAATAATAATCTGCGAACGTGCAAAGGACCCAAAAGCGGTTCATAGATTTTATTAAACTAAAACAAAGGAAAAAGATTACGCCTTAAATCTAAAAGAATTTCATGTTTATGGACGAATACGTACGTTATTGAAAATAAACAAATTAATTTCTCAATAACGAATAACGTAGCAATATGTCTTAGATCACTCTGTAGATATAATACGTACCCGTATAATATTTTCATCAAATTGTCTAGCATTAACAGTATCTGCCGAGAGCTCTACCTCGGTTAAATCGACTCTATTGAAAGTGGGCTTCAAAATAGTTTGAAACTGAAATTAAATATTACAGAGTAGTTTTATCATTTTATTAAAAACTTACATTCGTTCTGTGATCGGGATGCATGAGTACATATCCATTGTTGGTAATTATGAAAGCGTAACCGTTAACACCCAGCTAAAAAAAATATTACCGAAAATGTTTGAGCTGCGTTTCTTCTTACCTCATACGGCATCATCAGTGTTTTCATGTAGTCTAGAGGAACATCGACCGCTGCTACACCTAATAATGTCGTCTGCAATTGATTAAAATTTTTTTTTTGAGAAAATTAATTTGTAAATTTACTCACCATATTTAGTCGTTTATCATAAACAGGCAAGGACACTGTTGTTAAATACGTATACTTCCTTGGCGTTTCATACTTCTCATATTCCTAAGTAAATGACGTACTTGTAAATCGGAGGTCTGTTTTGAGGATTATTTATAATCTATTATGTGTACAGTCCCGCGCACCTAAAATGCACTTCCTGCACACAAACCTCACCCTTAAAACCTTGTGGTACAAGACTCACAGAACTGTCAAATTGTAGCATTTAAGGTGCGCGCGACTGTACACCTCCATTTTTTTTAGCCCTCATCATCCGCTTTGCTTTCCAGTCACCAGGTGATAACAAGAACCGAGATGTGTTGAGGCACTTGCTCAGAAGCAATCGTTAAAAAATTATACAAGCAAGTTAAAATAAATATAGAAAAATTCAAAACAGTTTATGCCGCTTTTCGATATTTTCATGGAATAAGTGTCTTATAAAAACGTGTAAAAGCAGAATAAGTAGTAGACCCTAATATTTAATATGTATTAGAATTTTGTCTCTAACAAAAAATTAAGTGGAAATGTTAAATTTCATAAACTGGTCTGTATTCTCACCTCACTCCATAAAGGTTACAAAAGGATGAACAGATGAGCGACGATGAAGACCCAGAAATAATACAGTGGTTTGTGAAAAAAGCAACATTTATAGTAAAGCTCGAGAAAATAATACAGTATGAAAAAATTGGAAAGTACCTAAACCTATAATCCTAATGTGTAAAAGAAAAGAAGAAACAGGCTAATAATTACAGAGACATTTATCTAACTACAGTAGCTTTCAGAGGTATACACAAGCATAATAAAAAACAGAATTAAATACGTATTAGAAGATAAGTTATAATACGAAAGAACAGCAAGGATTAGTGAAGAAGAAAGTTGGTTCTACCCGGTTCTGTGTGGATTATCGGCAACTTAATAATGTTACTAAGGACAGCTATCCTTTAGCCCATATTGACCATACTTTGGATGCCTTGGGTGGATCAAAGATTTTCTCAACACTGGATTTGAAGAGTGAATACTGGCAAGTGGACCCGAAGACCGAGAAAAGACTGCATTCTCTATTGGTATGGGTCTTTGGCAGTTAACAGTGATGCCACTTGGATTGTGTAATACCCCAGCCAATTCAAGAGGCTAATGGAAACGGTTTTGAGGGAATTGTCTTGGAAAACTTGCATGGTATACCTTGACGACATAGTCGTGGTTGGGAAGAAATTTAAAAATCACCTGAAGAACTTGGAAGAAGTGTTGCGGCGACTATGTGGAGCTGGTTTAAAGCTCAGCCACCTGTTTCGGAAGGAAGTCAATTATCTGGGCCATGTTGTCAATGGCGATGGCATTCCCGTAGACTGGGCGAAAATTCAAATTGTAAGAGACTGGCCAGTCCTCCAAAACAAACATCAGATAAAAGTTTTCTGGAGCTTTGTATCTATTATCGGCGGTATGTTCTAAGATTTGCAAATGAGGCCAAACCGATAACGAAGCGAACAGAAAGACAGCCATTCGAATGGGACCAAGACTGCCAGATTGCTTTCCAGCAATTGAAACAATACCTGATAAGTGCCCCGATTTTGAGCTACCCCTTTCCATATGGAAAGTTTGGCCTGGACACAGATGCTAGCAATGTTAGTATTGGCGGAGTAATCTCTCAAATCCAGGATGGATAAGAAAAGGTGACTGGTTATTTTAGTAAAGTTCTGTCTAAACCAGAGCGAAACTATTGTGTCACCCGAAGAGAACTCTTGGCCATGGTGAAGTGGTCGGGCACTTTTATAAATACCTGTATGGGAGACATTTCTTATTAAGAACGGACCACGCGGAATTGAAATGGTTCGTTCGATCCAAAAATCCCGAAGAACAAATGGCACGCTGCAAAGAAAGTCTCCAGAAGTACGACTTTGCAATCCAACATCGGGCAGGTGTGAGCCACCGCGATTCTGATACCTTGTTCGGAAGACTATAGGCACTGTAGACGTTTGGAAGAAAAAAATGGCTTAGATTGCAAGGACAGCCGTAGTAGAGGAGCCCTTGGCAATCAGAAGAGCCACTCAAGATCACAAAAATTACCCGGATTTGAAAGTGATATTGGAATGGAAAAGGAAAGACTCACGACCTACTTGCGAAGAGATATCATCTTACCACCGAACATAAAGTCCTACTGGGCCCAGTGGGAATCTCTAGTAGTGGTCAATAGCCTCCTGAAACGTACACTAGAGGATCATGAAGGCACGTAACGGAAAATGTAGTTGTTAGTTCCCAAGAGCAGAATTGCCGAAGTTTTGAGAAAGCTTCACGATGGAGCATCGAGAGGACGTTTGGACGTGAAGAAAGCCATTGAGAAGGTACGCGAGCGATTAAAATGGGTGAATTATAAAGAAGATGTAAAAGACTGATGTAGAAAATATGTAATATGTGCCAAGAGTATTGGACTCCATAAGAAAGGCAAAGCACAGATGAAGTAGTACAACATCGGAAAGTCCTTTCGAAAAAATCGCCATAGACGTTGCCGGGCCATTCCCATAATCCAACGACGGGAATATGTACCTTGTGGTGGTTATGGATTTTTTTTTTCACCCACTTTTACTACAAGCTCAGACAAAGCCGTCTCTATCTAACAAGCCGTGCACTTGTAAATTTGCAAGTAGTCCGATCACGAGTTTCACCAGTTTGACGTAAGTTGTACGAGATAATGCTGTAATGTAATTCTGTACTTATCAATCAAATTTTATTGTTTATTATTGTTTATTATAGTATTGGTGACTAAAATAACGTTTTAAATGTTATATTAACAATCAAGGTAAGTCCACAAGTTATTCTGCTAGATAACCAAACATTTTCGTTTTCCTTTATTTGCTTTTATTTCATACCAATGTGACATTTTTCGGATTTTCAATGGTACAAAAAGTGGAACTTTAAAGTCCTAGTACTTAATTTTAAACTCGTTAAACGTCTAGTTTGAAAGAAAATTTCATATTTACCTCGAACGAAAATTGACTTTAAATATATATACTTGGAAGTAATTACAGCCTCGGCTAAACAACTTGCTCCTAATTACTTTAAAACTTGACTTTTCGTTGTAGGTAAATAAATAACTATTCTTCCTGAATTATTAATTAGGTTTATGTTGTAGATGCCAAGTTCGATTAGGACTACTTTCGGGTATCAATGCGACGTTGCCAAGCGTACCAGCACGGCTTGTTAGATAGAGACGGCTTTGGCTCAGAGCTTGTCGGAGAGGGGTAACGGCTGCGACCAATTTCTCTTTCGGCATTCGCCTTACAGACTAGGAAACGCAGAAAACCCAGTTCGAAGGAGTATCGGGTAAGCTAATTAAAATCAATGGATAATTAAATTCTGCATCCGATATAGTAAGAATATACAGGGTGTTTCATTTAAAAAATAAAGTTTTGGTGACTTGAAGTTAGCTTAAACAAACGCCATCTGCCAAGCACACTAAGTGTTTGGGACACTTTCTAAACATCAACGCATTACTTAAAGATTCCACTTTGAAATGATACAGATTAGATCTTCCATATTTTTGTGAAATAAAAAGTATGAGTTTAAAAAGGAAAGAGTGCTAAAGCACAAAAATTTAAAAATTTAAAAATATTTCGAAAACGTTTGCATTTAGGTACCTACAGGGATATCTTATAATTTTCTATTCAAAATTAGTACGTAAACTTCTAATGGACGGGTTCCGTGAATCATCCTATATAAAAGTGTCTTAGATATTTAGAGACGTAAAATTTATTTGCTCACATGAGATTCCCTTAAAAGAAAATGATCCTTGCTTGCATTAATGTTTAACATTTTTTCTTTGACTTCCTGTTTCGCATACTCTATAAAAATTTTTCTTTGCTTAAGTCCTTCCTCTTTGTGCCACAACCAATTTGTCAATTTCCTATCAGTTGTATCAACGTATAGCGCGCTCCATATTGGTTGCACAGCTTCACTCCTTGCCAAGTTTATTGGTCGTGACAACACTTTTAAATATTCCACGACTTTTTCTCGGATTTCGTACTCAAGAGTTATATTCACGTAATAACCTTAAAATACATCTGTTAGGAATTCATAATATGATGGAATTTTTAATATTTACCCAAATTATCACAGGCAATCTTTAGCATCTTATTCGCATCGTTCTCTTCGGTGCCCAATAGAAAAGTAAAAATTCTAACTGAATCGTCAGTGCGATTGTACTTCTTTAGCAAATTTGTGTGAAGATCATAATAATCCAAGCCCTCTGTGATGAGCATTATTAATCGATTACATTTTGCTAAAATCACAGTTCCCAAAATAATTTCGGTTTGATTTGTACAAAGTAAAAAAATTACCACCGCTTCTGGGCCCCTGAAATTTATCTAATAGTTTATAAGCTTTATCCAATCCTAGATGTAAATTTCCTGGATAAATTGGTATGTATAAGTTAAGACTTTCGCGGATTAACCGCAAATTTTCTTCATTTGCCTAAAATGCGCAAATAAAAAACGAAAAATTTTATGTTGATAGTTACCTGCACTAAGGTATCGTTGAAACACGGAACTAAAGACTCGGTGGTGTTCGTGAAGGTATATACATTAATGTAATCATTGTCAGAAAGTGTGTCCAAAATATCGTGGACTATATGTTTAGCCGTGATATTTCTTCGACTACTAACCATCGAACCTGATCTGTCTAAAAGAATTACCATGTCTTTTGGTGCGGCCATACTCTCAGTATACCAAGAACGTGTTCTAAAGTCGTATGTTAAATCGTATTCTTCATCCGACCATTTTGTTGCTGCAGTTAATAAAACTGATTTTGGTGGCAAAATATAAACATTAATAAAACAAAATACCGATGCATAAGAAAAGACAGTATAAATACGTAAATAGAAAATCAAGAGAAGATGGAATATTGCGAAAGATATAAATACTTAGGAATGAAATTCAACACAGCGGGTACTGATGAAGAGAAACTAAAGGTCACAAATATACAGGCTTGGAAAATAATTCAAGAAAATATTGTGTAAGCAATTTCGAAAAACATTAAAATTATGAATTATGAGACCATCATAAAAGGCTGTCTACTATACGGGTTAGAAACATGGAAAATGACCGAATTCATGAAACGAAAATTAGAAGCAATGGAAATGGATGAGTATAGAAGGTACGATTGTTGAAGACATCTTATCTGGTATGGGCCAAGAAAAACATGAGTGAAAGAGATAAGAAAATCTATGAGTGAGAGAAGTCTTGATATGAAATGGAAGATAGGCATCGGATAATGGCAAAAGACGTTAGAACTTGATTAAAAAAATATACAAAGTAGCGTACATCATTGGTATGGATTTCTTCAATAGCTTCTTAACTATTTTTTTTATAGAATTTTGTTGTTCATAATGGTTATACTCCCCAAATAGTAGATAATATAATTAGGAAGATTAGCCATAGGAAACAAGTCCAAAATTCTAGCACTCTAACGGCAACTTCATCTCTAGGAAAATTTGTTAAAATGCCTTTTGATGCACTCTACACTAAAGGTTTAAATTATATTTTTAAAACTCAAAACTTACGATTAGCTTTTTCTACTAACAATACTATAAAGAATTTATTGGGAAACCCGAAAGATAAAGTTGACGTTGAACAGAAATCTGGAATTTATGAAATTAAATGTAATGAATGTGCTAATAAATATATTGGACAAACAAAAAGAAATATATTAACACGTTTTAAGGAACATTTAAGTCACTATAGGTACAATAGGTTTGAGAAATCAAGTGTTGCCCAACATATTTACAATACTGGACACAGTATTATTAAAGATAATTTAAAACTCATTAAGGCGGTATCAAATAATAGGGAATTAAATGCTTACGAAAGTATTTTTATTCAAAAAAATAAAAACAATTTAATGAATTCAGATAATGGACCAATACCTAGTTCCGCATTGTTTGATTTACTCTAATTTTGTAGGTTTTATATACGGATTTATTATTATTATTATTATTATTTTTTTAAATGTATATATATATATATATATATGTATGTGTATGTGTGTGTGTTTGAGTCAGAAATCGACCACAAGATGTCGCTTTTGTTAGGTCAAAAATCAGCCACCAGATGTCGCGACCTAAATTTTATATAAAGAGGTGTTAGAGACAGTTAAGCGCATTTGCACTGGATATGTGATAAGGAGAGGATTCTCCGAGATAAATATCGTGAAGTGCTCTTAACTTGTGGTGTGTGGGTGTGACCTGCTTTTATCTGTAGCTTGCTTTTTGGCGATTTGTGCATATATATATATATTTATTTATGTGTTTGTGTATATATGTGTTTTAGTCAGGAATCGGCCGCCAGATGTCGTTTTTGTTAGGTCAAAAGTCAGCCGCAAGAGGTCGCGACTTAAATTTTATATAAAGGGGTGTTAGAGACAGTTAAGTGCATTTGCACTCGATATGTGATAAGGAGAGGATTCTCCGAGATAAATATCGTAAAGTGCTCTTAACTTGTGGTGTGTGGGTGTGATCTGCTCTAATCTGTAGGTTGCTTTTTGGCGATTTGTGCATATATATATAGGTGCATGCATATGCATATATAGGTATATAATTTCTTTTCAGGGATAAATTCAAGCGGTATCAAATAACAGGGAATTAAATGCTTACAGAAGTTCTTTATTCGGGAGAATAAGAACCGTTTCCGGTTATTAGACCAATACTCATTTCCGTTTTATTTGATTTGCATTTTTGGTAGGTTTTGACTGTTAATATTATTGTGGGCGGAGATAATTTTCAATTATTTCTTAAACCACAGTCTCTCTTTTACTATTTTTTAGTGTTAATTTTGTTATTTTTAGATAGTATTAGTAGTATAGATAATATGATCAGGTAGGTAGGTAGGTAGCTGTTAGATTCCATGTAGTTTTATATAAATATTAAATTGTACTGAAGATGGCAGCTTAGCTGCCGAAATACGTATCTACGGATATAAAATTATTGTGGGCGGAGATAAATTTCAATTATACTATTTTTAGAATTTTGTTAACCCTGGGATACCCCGTGTTTTAAATACAATAAACAGAATTCGTTGCCATTAGTAATTTGTACCAGCTGAGAGGGTTCATTCAAATAAGAAGAAAACCATTTTAGGGTTGTATCTCGGAATCCCATTGAGGATAACTTTTGTAAAAGAATAGAATGAGTCACACAGTCAAATGCTTTGGCTAAGTCACAGAAGACTGAAGCTACTTAACTTCCTGCATTCAAGTGTTCGTATGTGTAGGAAAGAAGATCATAACAGACATCTTGTGTACTCTTCTCTGCTAGGAAACGAAATTGTGAGGAAGCAATTAATTTATGCGAATTCAAGTAATTTACAACTCTAATTTTAACGATACTCTCAATGATTTTCGAGAAAACTGATAAAAGAGATATTGGTCTAAAATTGGAGCAGCCAAAATCAAAACCTCCTTTGTGTATGGCAATAACTACTACTATTTTCAAGAACCAGAACCTCCTTTGTGTATGGGAATAACTACTACTATTTTCAAACATGAAGCAAATTTTCCTTCATAAAACGAAATATTTATTAAATAAGCCAGAATATTCACCACCCGTTGAGGAAGACGACAAATAATTTTTAAAGGAATACCATCGATTCCTGTGGATTGTGTTTTTGAGCCTTAACAGAATGGAGTGTATTTCGTGTACATTAGTAGGAGTGAGAAAAAAGCTGTTGCAAGGAGTGTCATTAGTAAAAGAGGTTGGAGCAGAAGGAGGTTCAATTTCAGATATAATTTCAGTAGCACTAGAACAGAAAAATTTATTAAGGTAATCTGCAACTTTATTTGGTTCATTTATAATTTGGTTATTGACACTAATTTCAATGCTTTTTCCAGTTGAAGCTCTCGCTGTTCCTACTAATTCATTAACGATTTTCCACAATTCTTTAGCGTTATTCAAGGATTGCTTTATACGCCCGGAATTTGTTAATTGTTTGGAAAGTTTTATAGTTTTCTTAAGGCAATATTTGTATTGTTTACAATAGACATGAAACCATTTATCAGTGATCCACTTTTTCAGATACGATAATGCTCTTTTATTTTTTATTGATGTTTTGATTCCACCTGTTAACCAGTGTTTTTTAGTTTTATTATTTTGCCTTCTAATTGGAAAGTGTTTGTTTACCAGTTTGGTCAAGGTATTAATAAAATAGCCAAATTTATCATCAAGTGATCCTATTGTTATATTATTCCAACTTATAATTTCGCATTCGTTTTCGAAGCTTCTACAATTTCTCAGAGTAAACGTACGATATTTTTTAATTTGTGCAGTATCTATCACTGTGGAATCACCAAAGGAGAGTAATAATGTTTCATGATCAGATAATCCGGAATGAAAAACATCGACTGAAACCTTATATGTATGTAAATTAGTACAGATATAATCAATTGTGGATACAGAAGTGTCAGTAATTCTTGTATATCCTCTGACATGCATTTTTAAATTGTAAAGATTAAGTATACGAACAAGTTCCTCTCTATTGGAGAAGTTTCAATTATAATCAACATTAAAGTCACCTACTAATATGTTCCTTTACATTAAATTTTGACAATAATTCTTCCAACTTTAATAAAAATACATCAATACAACCTGTGGGAGACCGATAAATACATACCACAGATACTTCTAGTTTATTAAAATAGATATACACAGCACAATTCGAAATTTAAGTCAGACGACAAGTAGTCAAACCGAGTGATATTCGTAAAATCAATATTATCAAGAGCCAAGATAGCTGGTCCACCATGTTTATGATGTTTCCTTTTGTAGATCGACGCAACACTGTATCTCTCCACTATTAATGGTTGATGAGAGTCAAGCCTTAAGCCAATGTTTCGTTAGACAAACAACACCAGGCATATTATTGTCACTAAATAATGCAAAATTTCGTCATTTTTATTACCCACTGGTTGTTAATAAAAGTAAGAATGATGACTGTTCGCGTATAAAAAAGATTCAGATTCTTTTAAGGAGTCGGTAACTTGTTGGCTGACTGAGCTGACTTTGAAATTGTGTATGATCCTAGAGATATAGCGTTTTGCTCGTGCCCTTAAGTGAATCCCGTCATGAGAGTAGTCATTGATGGTAACAACATTATTTACACAGAATATATGAGCGTGATCATATTTTTTAGCTAAGTGATATAATTTGTAATTTTATTTGATATTTTGTCATGGCATCTAAAAGGAATAGTAGAAATGACAATATTAGTTTGGGTAGGTCTGTTCATCACATACTCAAAGTTTTTAATTAGATAACTAATGTGTTCACTATCATAGCATTCGTTAATATCATTAGTTCCGGCAATTAAATAAATGAAGTCCGTTTTCCTGTATTCCTTTACCAATTGTTCTAAATTTTCTACTAAATTATGTAATTTGGCGTTAGGTTTTACTAATCCTGTAATTGATGCTTCTGGTAAATGTTGCTTTAAGTAAGAACTTACGTTCCGGCCGTGGCTGTCACTCAGTACTAAAATCTTGTTTAGCGGTTTGTCAATTTCTAGAACTTCATTTATAGATACAACCTTAGTAGCAATATTTAATTCAATTTGTTTATTTTCCAGCAAGGGTACATCATTACCATTACAGTAAATTGTTTGAGCTTCTTTGTTGATCACTTGTGGCAAAGAAGTTTGCGTTGCTGAGGAACAACGAATTAAGTTACGAGGATTTATTTTATCAATTATTTTTGTTTGATTTTCAACAACCAGTCTGTAGTCTTCTATTTGATCGACCGTTTATTAATTTGTTTTTGTAGGGGATGATTTTGTTCTTGAAGCATTTTCTTTGTGTAGTCGCTCTCGGCTAATTTGTTACGCAGTGTTTAAGGGCCCCACACACATCTGTTCGAAGCGCCGCAATTCAAAACGACGTTTCGAATCGTCGATCCGTTTTGCCCACATACATCGTTCCTTTTCATCCGTTCGAATCGTCGAACCACAGACACTGACTATTCACCATGAACAGAAAACAGTTGTTAGCAGTGGCGGCGGCGGTTGCTGTTTTAAATAAAAAAATATAAAAAAAAGAAACGCTTAATATGGGCAAAAGATTGGCTACTAAAACGTGAAGAGTATTTCCACATTAAATTATTAAATGAGTTGCAATTGGAACCGAGAGATTGGTATAATTATCTAAGAATAGAGGAAGAAACATATTTAGAATTGTTGAAGCTAGTGACGCCATATGTAACAAAACGGGACACACACTTAAGAGAAGCAATTTCTCCACATCAGCGGCAATCAAAGTACCACACATGTGGTTTGTAAATATTGTGTGCCCCAGCGCCAGATCTTTGCGAGTCCTTGATTTTCTTAGTTCCTTTCTGAAAGTGCCGCGTAAAGAATCTTATTTTTTACTGTTTTTATTGATGCGTTGCAATCTATTTCTTTATGTTTTTTAAAAAAGATTTCATATGTTTGATTTTTTTTTTTGTTTCTATCTCTATATTCTGAAGATTTTATGCACCATTGGTCTATAACACGTGATTTTTAAAACTTTTTATCAACTCTTGCCATGGAATTTGGACAGAATGTCGTAGCTTTACTGTAAAACAGCAAAAAGAAGTGCAACGACGGACTTTTCATTTAAGCTAAGGTATGCCATCCAGATCTCATGGCAAGAGTTGATAAAAAAATTAAAAAATCACTCGGTATTTCAATAAATTCAATAATGAACTTTTTGGTTAAGCTTATTTAATCCATTTTCAATGAAAAATAGACAACAAATGAGATCAACTTGTTTATGTTGTTTATTGATACATTTACTACGTCCTCCGCTAATGTAATAATAATAATAATAATAATAATAATAATAATAATAATAATAATAATAATAAAAGTCTTTATTCAACTATAACTTACAAAATTAATGAAACTTAGAACTATGACAAAGAGAGAGTATTTAGTAAGAATAGCCGAATCACAGGGCAAGCTTCAGGCAGTAGAATAAATCCTGTGCCTGCTTTTCAAGCTAACCGTGCAAGAAGGCAATTGATATTTAAGATGATTTGTGTATGTGCTTAACTAAATTGCTAAACTAAAATTAGAAATTCTGTGATGAAGAACACCAGTAGATGTCCATAAAAATCAAAAGGGCAAGCAGTTATTGCAAAAAGAAAAATTTGAGAAAAGAGAAATTAGAGAAAAAAGAGTGCTAAGAATAATGATTACACACATCAGCACTGATTCAATAGTAAAATGTTGCGAACTACTCTTTTAAATTTCACAAGATTCAGAGACTTTAGAAAGTCATTTAATGAATTATACATAACATAAATTTGGTAAGTGAAACAATGTTCAAATAAAGAAGTTTTATGGGATGGTGGTGAGATTAAACCTCTGAATCTGGTGGTAATATTATGTACATCAGAACGAAATCTAATTTTGTTGTATAGATAAGGCGGTGTTTTAGAGGTTAAAATTTTGTGATACAGCACGAGACATTGTAATTTTCTCAGATGATCCATATTCAGCCAATTAGCATCCTTTAATTTATAAGTGATATGATCAAATTTCTTGATACCATATATGTATCGTAAGCAAGAATTTTGAACTATTTGAATTGTGTTAGAAGTAAATTTATCTATAGAAGCATGATAAATTTGAGAACAATAGGAGAAATGAGACAAAACAAAAAGATCGCATAATTGCGTTTTTAAACTAATTGAAAGGACACGTCTGTGGAAATAGAGCTTTTTAAGGTTCATATACGCAAGCTGAATATATATTTAGAAATTTGATCTCTGAATCGCAGAGAATTATCTGTCGATAGACCAAGACTTTTGGCAGATTGTACTAAGGGAACGCGGACATCGTTAACCATAATACTGAATGAGTCCTGAATGGCTTGACAAGCGAACTGATTACCAAATAACAAAAGGGCAGATTTTTCAGAGTTTATTTTAAGGGAGTGCCGAAGCGAAGCTTGGGATATATATTTCAGATCTAAGTTTATTAGCTGCATCGCTGTTATCCATTCAGCAGGTTTGAAAGATTTATACAGTTGTGTGTCATCTGCGAACAGATGTATATTACAATGCTTAAGGTGTTTCACTAAATCACTAGTATGGAGAACAGCAACGGACCGAGAATAGATCCCTGAGGAACGCCTCTAGTCACAGATAAACTACGAGAAATGTATCCATTTAATACTACGCTTTGACTACGATTCGTTAAAAACGATTTCAACAGATTCGTGGCATTAGTGCTTAAGCCTACGTATATATATTTAAGTATTGAGCATAAAATATCACTATTAATCGTATCAAAGGCTTTACTATAGTCCAATAAGATTAGAGCAGTCAATTTGCCCTCGTCAGTAGCGCGCACAGTACATTTAGTAAAGCTGTGGTGCAGCTATAGTTTTTTCTAAACCCGGATTGGATCGGTGGTAGAATGTGCTGATCATTAATGAAATCTAAAAGTTGATCTTTGATAACTTTTTCAAAAACTTTCGATAGAGTTGGTAAAAGGCTAATTGGACGCAAATGTTTATATTCAGTAGATTGACTAACTTTTGGAGTGGGTATTATTAGGGCATGCTTCCATGTGTCAGGAAATTCATTAGAAGAGATACAGACATTAATTATATGCGTAATGAAATGTACAATAAACGGACAGCAAAGTTTTAACATTGTAATATTCACATTGTCATCACCCATGGAAGATGATTTGATTGACTTTAAGATATTAAAGACATAAGCTGGTTCAACTAGATGAAACTCAAAACGGTGATTGTTTAAGTACGGAGGATTATATTGATCTGAGCTTAGATTGACCGACGAGGAAGGGATACTATTTATGAAAAAGTTATTTATATTGTTTACATCTGACAGGTGATTCGGGATTACTCCCGCGTTGTTTTTTCGTATATTGAGGTAATCTAAATGTTTCCATAGGGCTTTAATGTTTTTATTATGCTCAAGATAAAGGAAGATTGCTTTCTTCTCCTTTTGAAATGCTGAATTAGTTAAATTTCTCAAGGACTTATAATAGTCCCAATGATGCTGAAGTTTAGATTGCCTGAATTTAGATTTTGCTTTATCTCTTAAGAGACATAAGTAAAAGCAGATTTGGTGTCAACCAGGGCAAACGCGGTTTAGTGAAGCGTTTATCTGGAGCATGTTTATCAAACAGATTTAGTATTTGGGTATTAAAGAAGAGTAACTTTTCTTCAACAGAATTTATATGAAATAGGTGATGCAAGGGAATACGTTGTAAATCTAAAGTAAATATATCAAAATTTATGTTACTGAACGACCGAAAAGTTCGAAATCGCGTAGCCGACGGAGGATTATCGCAAATTACAGTACAGAAGACTGCATCGTGATCAGAGAGATTGCAGCTAATGATCCCACTTTTGGTAACAGAAACTGTTTTTAGAGTATCTATATTTAAATCTCCGCAGCAAACAAGTTGAATGGATATGGGTAAGTGAGCAGTGATTGGTGTTTCAAATTCATTTATGAAGAATTTGTAACTTATTTGAGGGGGTCTATAGAGAGAACCTATTATTATTTTCTCGTTTCGTACGTGAACTACAGCCCAAAGCTGCTCAATTGTATCACTAGAATTTAAAACACTAAACGTTAAACGGTTGTCAATATATATTGCTACTCCTCCACCGTGTGTAGGCCTGTCCTTTCTGATAAAATTGAAGCCTTCTATACTTACTAATTCGTTATTAATCTGATCTGAGAGCCATGTTTCTGATACTGTTAAAATATCTATATTGTTAAGCGAGATAAAATTACGCAAGTCTGATACTTTGGGTAATAGAGATTTAATGTTGATGTGTGCAATACTTAAAGATCTAACATTCATAACTTAAACAAAATACATTCTATATAAGCTGACTAAATTTTATACATAAATTAAATCTAGCACTGGGAAATTACAGAAATAGTTCAATGTCTACAGAAAAAAAAAAGGAAAAAAGAATTTTTTTTTATATAATAATAATTAACTTGATAGATGAGAATGACAATAAGTACTTTTTGATGGTCAAAAGCGGACAAAAGACGAAGTGGAGCTAATGCGACAGTTAATTGGGCAATAATTTATAATTACTAAGCGACGAAATTTTATTAATCTTATTCTTAATTTTAACAAACAAATTACCGTTATTGGTGAAAACTTCATTGTTACCATATTTTTTTTGGAGTTCTTGAATAGAACCGCGCGCTGATGTGTCAGGTCTTCTCTAAGAATTATTTTCGTACCCTTCAGTTTCCGTTTATTATGAAATACCACATTTCTTACAGATCTTCTGCAGAATTTTACGATCATTGGGCGGTGCGATTCCTCTTTCGCGCTAAGCCGGTGGCAGCAGTCGATATCAGTTTCTTTGGCTTCAATCTGCATCTTTTCGTGGAAGAATTCAATGTAAAAAGAATCGACGATTTTAAACGAAAACCCCACAAACTTCCAGTTCAGAACGACAACCGATGAACCGTCGTTCTAAAAATCAAGCGCTTGCAGATATTTTAACCGACAGTTCTACACGTTTTTCCACCACACACTTCGGTTTTTGCAGTTTTTGAAACGTCGTTTCGAATCGCGGCGATTCGAACGGATGGAAAAGAACGAGGTGTGTGGGGCCCTTAAGAATTAAACCATTTGAGTCAGAAGTAGTCTTTGATTCACATTGTTCTGTATCCTCATACACTACACTTATGTAATTGCAATTATTCGTAGTGTTCTGTGTTTTTTCGGCGCCGCTTGCGATTTCCTTTCTTGTATTTTGTTTCTTAAGCTACCTACTCAGTTAAGCGGATAGCGGCTTACGGCTTTCGTGCAGCATTTGTGATTGGCTATAATTTTAAACGATTTTGAATGAGCCAATCACAAATGCCGCACGAGAGTCGCAAAACGCTATCCGCGTAACTGAGTAGGTAGCTTTAGTAGTGATGTGTAACTCCGGATTAATTGAGTCTCGGAGTGAATCTTTCTGCGAGAGCGGTTAGTCTTCGGAGTGACTCGGAATAACTCCGTGCACTAAACGGATCCGAATCTTATAGTCCCAACCACTCCCAAACATTCAATCCTTGTAATGAATCTCACTCTTTGCGCGGAGTGATTTCGTTCCGAGTCCGAGGCCAGTTACCCGAGGACGGGTAGACTTACATTGGAAACTCTTTAATTTCGCTAGGATTTAAACGCACATTATTATAAAATTTATAATAATATAATAATTTATACCCGAATCCGTTCGTCCTCTTCCGTTAGGACGCGTAATTGGCCTCGGACTCTGAACGAAATCACTGCGCGCAAAGAGTGAGATTCATTACAAGGATTAAATCTTTGGGAGTGGTTGGGACTATAAGATTCGGACCCGTTTAGTACACGGAGTTATTCCGAGTCACTCCGAAGACTAACCGCTCTCGCAGAAAGATTCGCTCCGAGACTCAATTAATCCGGAGTTACACATCACTATTTCTTAGTACACCTGAGTGCGTTGTCGACATTATTTGCAAACCAGTTTAGGAGTTTTGAAATGCACAAATCCGTTTAATTTTTAAAGCAAAGCCAGACAGTTGTTTTTAAATCAAACAAAATTCACACTGTTTTATTCATACAATAATTATTGATGAGATATATTTAACATCCTTGCGGCATGTAGACAGGTTCACGGCTCATAGACGCGTTCACGTTCATAAGTATTGATTATAAAGGAAAATACCTTGTATAAAAGTGATCGACTATAATAAGTTCTATATTAGTGAATTATTTTCACATGCACAGCATGTTCCATCGAAATTATACTTCTTGAAATGAAATGTACAAATTTTTATTCCACATTTCGATAGATCTCTTAAAAGTAAACATTCTTTATTAATTAGCTTTAAATCAAAACATTCGCAATCTACAGCTATACAATTGGATGAAAAAGCTGAAATATAGAAGTATTTTATTCCTAAGGCCAATATTACACTATAAAAGATCTTTGACAAAGATCTTTTATAAAATACTTTTAGAACATATTTGAAGAACTTTTATTTTATAATATTTCTTGATGAATATTACATTATAAAAGATCTTTGACAAACACATCAACATTTTTGTTTTAAACAAAAGGAATTGGTAAAATGGACGACACACACGTATTTGCTTGTGCAGCGATAGTTAGTGCCATGGTAACTATCTCTTTATTGTTAAAAAAGAAGAAAAGAACACGACCAGTATGGGTAAGGCCGTGGGTTGCAAGGCGTGATCTTAGAGGAATCCATGAAAACTTAGTTCACGAACTAGAGTGTGAAGATATCAAGAGTTACAAAAACTATTTAAGAATGGATGAAGATACCTTATTTTTTTCCGCTAAATATTGACTTCGCAAACCATTCAATTTCTTTTTTATATCATCTACCGCCAGTTTGAGCAGCGACATGATACACTCAACACCCGGATGCAGTCATTGCATGTATGGTTGAATGGGCAAGTGCATCCTTTGGACATTGTATTTATTACTTCAGCAATGTTTTTGTATGCATCTAATCGCTTATTTCTATCTTTATAATTTGGATCTTGACTGTTGTACAACATTTCGTATCCCTCATACTCCGAAATTAATAATTTCGTTGAGGAAACGCACCACATAAATTTGGCTTCTGCCTGCCATCCTGTTTTCAAAGTATTAAATCTTTTATAAAATGTAATCACCCGTCGTTACTTTTTATAAAAGATATTTTATAAAAGAAATATTTTATAAAAGATTGCCTATTACACTGTCATATGTTTGATAAAATATCTTTTATAAAAGATCTTTGTCAAAGAACTTTTATAGTGTAATATTGACCTAATTAACGGTCAAAAAATTATTTTTACTGCGCGTAACTAATTATAAATATCGAGTAGAAAAACCTCGTTAGGTAATAGTAACATTTTCCATGCGCTCACAAACAATTGAAACTTAAAAGTTAAATTTTCTCAAGAAATTTAAATGGGGTGCTCTGTATATTTTGACACATTTGAAAAGCTCGTCAAATTCTATTTCTAACATACGAGCCCTAACAACTAAATGTTTGGACGAGAACTAGTTTTATAAAAAATGTTCTCTTACTCATAAGAAAATGTTTAAAACTTTTAATATAAAAATAATAAAGAAAAGGACTGATTAACAGTAACTAATAATTTATTCATTTATTATTATTTTATTTTAATAATAAAAATACAAAGCAGATTTTTAAAGAAAAACTATAAATTATGCCGACAATTTAATGTTTGGACGAATCTAACATTTAATAAATTAATACAGATTACATCACTTTTGGCTTTTATTGCACCCTGTATTCCTTCTGGCATAATGTCCACTAAGGATTCATAATATTGCGTGGTGAAAAAATACCATATTTCCTCTATTTTAGAATTTAGTCCGAAAATTGTTCGTTGGGGACTTTTTCCCAAGATCTTTTTCATGTTATATTGTAGGGTTTCGACAACATTTAAGTCGGGGCTATTCGAGGGTCAAGCCAACGTTATTATTATTGTTCCTGAATAATTTTTTTTAGATTTGGCAGCGTAACACGAAGCTTCGTCCTATTGAAAAATGAAATTTTCTGTTCCGAACTACAACCTTGCAATCTGCAGGAGGTTTCTTTCTAAAATATCTTAATTTTTTTCTGCGTTTATGATACCATCAATAAACTCTAATTTGCCTGAATCTTTGCTGTACGTGCATCCCCAAATCATAAACCCTTGTGGGATTTTATGGTTCGTTACCAGTTTTTATAGAAAGCCCCGAATTTTGTTCTGATGACTCTCTTCCAACAATCACCAATACAGACATCAAACCCTGATTCATCACTAAAAATTATTTGGCTCCACATTTCTTCGGTCAAAATAACTTTATATTTTGCCCAGTCCAGACGTCTTTTTTTGTGCTTCGATAAGCAGTCGTTTTTGTTTCGGCATTTTAAAAATAAAATGTATTAAAATTTAGGTTCTCAAATTTAAATGAGTATTGAGTGCTATAAATGATATTGTCACGATGTCATTATCTGGGAAAATAAGTAAATTAAAATTCGTTTCGTAATTATTGCAATTGTGTGAATTTCAAAATTATGCAGGATCAGCACCCATTGACAATTAGTAGGACAACCGCGTTACATATGCTCGCATTTCATTATGCAAGCTCTGCGAAATATAAGCGTGTATGTTTACATGTGCCAATTAAGATTGAGGCAATTAGAACATTTTGTAAGAAACAAATTTGTCAAGGGTTAATTGATGCTGACACCTTTAGAACTTTGTACTTTGGACCGAACCCCAGCCACCAGGACGAAAGAACCGATTGTGACGTAGATTTAGAAATGTATAAAAGATAAGAGACCAACCCGCAGTTGATAGTCAGGTAGCATAGGTAGTAAGAAGAGAGTCGATAAGTAGTAAGAAAATAGTCGAGTGATAGTTAAGCAATAACAATGTAGAATAAATAGTCGAGAAAAAGTTATATAGTCAAGAAGTAATTAAGAACAGTCGTGTAGGTAGCAGTGTAAGAGTAGTAATTATCGGATAGTGATTAGTAAATAAGTGCGTAGGAAAAGCCAAGCGAGTTACTCTACGAGCCAGGACTCGAGCCAGACCCTCCCCTAAGTAATGTTAAGTAATTTAAGTTAAAGTTAAGTAACTGAGTTTAGAATTATTAAGTTTAAAAGTTTAATTTAAAAGGACCAAGTAAGATTGAATTAAAATTAAATTAAATTTAAATAAAAGACAAGTCCGTAGTTTATTCCCGTATTATATTCATAGATTCATAAATTTTTTTAACGCGACAATATTTGCTTTATAAAAACCGTAGCCGAATTTGTATAACCATTGTTGGCATATTCTTTAGATACAATTAGACCAGTTCTTCATTCCATTGGGACTGAATTTCTTTTAAAGTACCCTGTCTTTGTCGTTTGCAAATTATTTCTGTTAACAGTGTTTGGTTTTCCGGGACTTTTGCTGCGAATATCAATGTTTGCCGTGTCTCCATATTCTTTTTATTATATTGCCAATTGTCAATTTCGGTAAGTTAAATTCATTCGCAATTTTTTTACGGTTTTATCCGTGGTATATTGTCGAATTATAATTTTACGTACTTCTTTATGAATTGGTACACTACGGCCATATTTTTCCTAAACATTTTGTTCTTAGTATCAACATCAACAATTAACTTGTATTGATAACGATTTATGGTTTGTGTTTTCAAGATTTTCTTGTTTTTAAGGCGTAAAAAAGTAGTCATCCAAACAATTGGTTGCCAGCAAATTTTACGAATCAATCAAATTATTTGTATTATGTAGACACACTAAAAAATAGTAAAGGAGACTGTGGTTTAAGAAATAATTGAAATTTATCTCCGCCCACAATAATTTTATATCCGTAGATAGGTACGTATTTCGGCAGCTAAGCTAAATTTCAATTATTATGTAGGCACAATATAAACAATTTAAAAATTGGTAGACGAAATATTAATTAGGAAGTATATGTCTTCAAATAAATGTATACAATATTTTTTTAAAATAATTATAACCAGAAAAATTAACAGATATTTTTAAATAACTGTCTGTCCAAACATTTACTTGTTAGGGCTCGTATAATCCATTCCTTATCTATTTGTTATCGCAGTATGCCGTGAAAGTCTAGTGAGAATGTGGTAGTCATGTATGTAACTAAATTTTGACAATGAATGTCATGTCGATTTAGATTTTAAGGTTACTCCGAATTAGGCAATGTTACGATATTTTCTTTTCATCACGAGGTGTATTCACGTCCAAATTCACATACATAAATTGTAAAAACGTTTCCTTTGACTATTAATTTTGGCTGGGTTGTTTTTTATATCTGTCTCGTTGATCTATCTGATTTGAATTGTCACAATTTGACGTATGTTATAATGACATCAAATTAAATTTGTCCAATTTAACATGATAGCCAACTTACTACCTTAAAATCACGGCCTACTGCGATAACAAATAGATAAAGAATGGATAATAAAAAATAACGTGTTATCCATGATACTTGTGACTAAATTAAAATAATTTAGAAGACGTCTTCCAAATTATTTGAATCGATAATATTATGTAAAATGTATTGTTCTAAAGCTTATGGTTATCGAGATATCTGTACTTACAGTTACAACTTCTGTTAAGAACCATACTTCAAGAAAATAAACAAAAAGACAAGGATACCATTACCTTTATCTATTATACAGTGACCGACAGAAAGATTATTGATTTCTCAGAAAAATGTATTCTTTATGAAAGCCCCTGCATCTCTAAATTAATAATTTGAATGCACTGTTTGTTAATGTAAACGAAGTAATTCTAAATTTAAATGATTTACTGTTCATAATTAAATACATTAATTAGTTTCAGTTTAGAATTTTACGTATTTACATTAAAACAAAACGCTTCAAACCTGTATTTAGAGGTTAATTTTCTTACGCTAAGTCATTGTGAACGCTGTTTAAGTCTTTTAAATTCCAAGTCTTTTAGAACCTTAAATTATTTACTGTAATGATATGTAATATCATTAGACTCCAATTCATGACTGAAGACTCAATAAAAAAATTGCTGATATGAATAAAAAAATATGAGTAAATATCTTCGTAGGGTTAAAATTATATTTTGAAGGATTTTGTTTTTATTTTAGCAATTAGTTGGTTTTATGTACTCAGATGATTTATAAAAGCTATTATTTCGTCCAGATTTAATAGATTATTATGATTTTGACCTTTCCTTTTTGTTTGTTTTCTTGAAATATGGTTTTTACACTGGTTCTTACTAAAAGTTGTAACTGTGAGTGCAGATATCTAGAAAACTAGGGTAAATGGGGTGAATAGCGGCCCCTGGGGTAATACCGGCCACCTAATATTTCTAATATGGAAATATTTTTGAACATCGTGCGTCACAATAGAGCTTCAACATTGCATATTAAACAGTTGGTAGCAACGTCAGTCACATAGAGCCAAATGAAAAGGGGTTAGATATAAAAATTAGTTCTGACTGATTTGGCCGATACGTGGTGGAGATTCATTTCAATGTGTAGATACACGTAAAGAAACAAATATTTTTTACACAATATAGTGGAAATCGTGTAAAAAATATTTGTTTTTTTTAAATTAGTTTTATCTACGAGTACTAGTGTAAATGACGAATTACGTACAACACATAAATTAAGTAAGCTGGTGTTTACAAACGTCGTGCGTAAAGTAAGAAAAACGCATAACGCACCTACTTTACGCACGCTTATAGTTAGATCTACGTAGCCGCATCACATTAGATTGACAGTCGTCGAAATTGCAAGTGTCATTGCTGATTATTGAAGGTAATTTTTGTGGTCGTAGATAAAGTATAGTACAAAACTCGAGTTATAAAGCAAGTGTGGAATTACTTGCATTCGCCGCTGCGCGGCTCATGCGCAACTTTTCCACCGTGCGTAATATGCTATTTACAACTCTCTTTATGTAATATACTATTATTGTTGTTTGTTATTACATATGATAGATTTCAAAGGTTTATATCTTTTGCAATTTTAAGGAATAGTAAATCTTCCTAGCTTCATTTAGTACAGAATTTTATGTAGTTTCGATTTCTAAACGTAGAAGTTTCATAACTTATTTTACTCAAGTACAGTCGATTCATATTCTGTACTCTACATATGGGGGTAATGACGGACAATTGTTTGGGGTAATGTTGGCTTATCAATATTACCCCAAATGTCGTATGTAGATTTCAAATGTTGCATTTCTCTACAGACATGCCGCGTAAATGCAAGACGCAACAATGGAAAAACGTGTTGAGTTATGTCGTTTGTGGGCAATGGGCACATAAAGATTACACAAATTTAAAAAAAGCACTTTATTTGTGATTATTGTGAACAGAATTATTTCATTTTTCCATAAAAACATTTAATAAGAATCTAAACATCTTTATTTTATGACAAGAAGCTTTTATATTTTGAACGTTGTAATGGTATCCGGCTGCCATTCCCGCATCTAGCGAATACCTATTACCTGCCGGAACTGTTATTTTGTTTTTTTATCAGAAAATTTTTATTTTTGTAAGTTTTATAATATGGAGTACATTACATATTAATAGCTCAGACTTTTTTTATTAGATAGATTTAGTAATAAAACGAAAAACAAAAAAAATCAGACTAGCAATTTCTAAAAAACCTTAGGGGGCCGCCATTCACCTCACTTACCCTATAAGCTTTAGAACAATACATTTTACGTGTTATAAATAGAATTTGACGAGCTATTCAAATTTGTCAAAATGTACAGGGCGTTTCATTTAAATTTTTTAAGAAAATTTAACTTTTAAATTTCATTTGTTTGTGAGCAAACGCGCATGGAAAATGTTACGTCAAATGCATTTTGTTGGCTGTATGCTTTTGACGGTTTCAAACTAGTTACGAACTGTTGCTGGAATAAACCTAGTAATTCTTGGGAAATATCGTCGTTGTAATATATTACAACGACATTTCCCAAAAATTTTGAAGAGCTGTTTTTCTGCTGTAGAACATCATATCTAGGTCTCACGTTTTCGTTTTTCTCAAAATTCCCTATAGTTTTGGAGATATCGATTTGATCTTTCCAAAAACAAAATTTTTTTGAAAAAATGTCAACGTGAGACCTAAATAATTACCTCGTGAATACGTACTAAAAATTTGAGCTTGATAATTTACAATGGTTACTCAGAAAAACTTTTTTAAAAAATTATCGCTTTGTAAAAGGCCTCTTAAGGAGCTATTGAAGAAATCCATACCAATGATGCACGCTGTATATTTTGTACAAATATTTGAAACAAAAGAAAATAATCATACCTGGATATAATCTCATGAAGCCTTGAGGACTTGCAAAATATTGCCAGGTTAATGATGGATCTTTTTCGTAATTGTACTTAAATATTTCATCTAACGGTTCAGACCATCTAATATTATTGAGAACTGATTGCTCTGCAAGACAAAGATACGGATTCAAAAATAAAAAAGGTAATGATCATTATGATTATACATACTTCTTGCATAAACGCTAGTTGAAATTTTAATAGCACTATAATTAACGTTTACTGGGGTTTCAAAGTGAGAATCATAGACCATAGTTAAGTTTCTAAAATACTTAGATTCTCGTTTAATAAAGGGCGTACTAGATGTACAGGTAAATATATCTTCTCTGTACTTTCCATGTTTACGTTCTTTTGGGTTATCACACATATCATTAGCAGCTTCTAAATTACATTTCCATTGTTCTTCATTCTAAAAATGTTGCACTTATTAAGGGTTTATGTTGCCTTCTACAAAAAATATCATAATTTTCTAGACCGCATTAATAAAAGAGAAGGCTAGAAAATTCAAAGAAAAATAGAAAAATTAAAAATTGCCTCCTTTAGATCTTCTACTTTATTATATCCAGGCCCAGTAAACGTAAAGTTATTTGTATCATAAAAATCATAATCCGACTTTGGAGTTATTGGATCGCCTCTTTTACACGACAATAATTCAGCTCGTTCTTTAATCCTCTGCAAAATAGGAAACTGGTAAAGTACACGTCAAATCATTCATTGTACTTATTAACTTGAACGGCTTCTACTTTTTTCTTCATCATATTGCGCAGTTGATCGGCAATTTCCTCTAATAAAGTCATTCCTTCTACCTCTATGACTTGCGTGTCCGAGAATCTCTAAAAAGTAATCGAATATTTTCTAAAACGTTGAGATTATTTGAAATCGACTCACGTTTAGTATTTCTTTCCTTCTGATCATGATGTCGCTGAGTGTCCTAAATCCTTCACTAATGTCATCTGACCACTTTTCGACTCTAGAAAAATAGTTGGAAATCAAAATTTCTACGATAAACAAATATTAACCGCAAAAGAAACGAATAAAGCAAGGTATTTGTAAATGACGTTTTTATGTAAAATAACTTTCAACATGTTATGCGTAAAATAAAAACTAGTTGATAAAGTGTTATTAAAACTATTATAAAATACTTTTTTAAATTTGTGCTTGACAAAAAAATTTAAACTTTGATTTCAACAATTAAATAGGTTCATTTGCATACTTGCAACTTGAAGGAGATATTTGGTTGACATCACGAAACAGGATATTACTGTGATAGTAAGATGAATCAATTTCGATGGTTGTTACGGGAATGAGAGGTAGAATATACAGGTGATTCTTAATTAACGCGAAAAAATAAAACTCGTAAGAAAATCGATGTCATAGATTACAAAAAAATTGATAATGCCTATGAAGTGCAATACGACATTTGGTAAATACAACAGTAAAACTGTACCATACATTTTTATAGGAGTAGTTAGTTTCAATTTCAAACATTTTACACATTTCGTCGAGTCGATGTCAGCGATATCTTTTCTTATGAAATAATTATTTATTAGTATTTACTAGAAAATCAACGACGAATGGTCATGTCAAAATTTACCAACCGTAGAAATTTTGATGTAATTCTATAGTGCGGCCGCTTTAAGTGCAATTAATTTTTTTTTTGTTATGTATACACAAAAGAAACCTAAATTTCATTAGTATTTGATTATAGTTACTAAAGTACCAAGGGCGTTATAAGGTTTATAACGCCCGAGGTCGGCAGTGTACAGCACGAGGGCCTTCGGCCCGAGGGGTGTACGCCGACCGAAGATGTATAATTTTAACGCCCGTGGTGAATTCAACATTTAATGTCCAACTCGTTTTGTATTTCGTTAAATTTATAATAATTTGATTAAAACCATCAAATCACTAGAAATCATAGATTCTTTTTAAATACCGTATCTAAGCAACACATCTTGTTTGTCAATGTGACTTTTCACTTAAGTGCTGTCAGTTAAGTTAATTAAAATAGAAAAAGAAGAGTTTAATCTTTCACAAGAGAATTATTAGAACATTTTGGAAAGCAATCCACCTATGCACATTTTTTAATATATGCCGATCGATCGATCGATAAATCAAAGAACCTTTGGATAACTATCTCCATCTAACTTACGTGAAACGGCCTTGCCGCTTTTGTCATGTCATGTCATTTCGTCGTATAATTTCTTAACTCAGATCTATACGATCGGCATATAAATAAAAAATGAACTTTAGTCAGATTCTGTTTTTGCATGATTCTCAGGCGTAGGTACCGATTTTTGTAATACTTTTGCAAAATTTTTACGTTTTTGATTCAAGATTCTTTTTAGGACAAATATTTTTCAATGGTAATTATGTAATTAACATGTATTTAAATGGCTTCTAAAAGCTCTATTTTACCCCTATTAATGAATTAGTTTCACAAAAACTCTTAAATGTTCTTTTATAGCTGCCTAAATGAAGTGACTTTTCTTTATTTAGTTTACATGTTCAAGTCAGTAGGTAAAATAAGAAAAGATTCTGAATTGTTTTAGATGAAATAATTTTATGTTTTTGACAGTTATAAAATAGTATATTTATTATGTTACAAGTTTCACAAGAAGGCTTAGTGTAACACGAGTGGGGTTGGGGTACGACGAGCGAAGCAAAGCAAGCTCGGAGTGCCCCAACGGAACGAGTGTTACTATGCTTCTTGTGAAACGTGTAAAATATATTATTTTTTCTACTTTGCGTCACTTATTGAACAAAAATATGAAAAATACTGTCAAAAATATGGAGGATTTTAGTTGTTATGCGTGGCAACACTGACAACCCTTCGTTTTAAATAAAAATCACATTGACAAGTTATTAATTTTTCTTATCCAGCTTGATTGTGAGTATTCTGTTAAGTAACAAATAAATAATGAATTATTTTGTAAAATCTATTAAATATTTTCAATTAAAAATTGGCTAAAATTTCCCCAAAAACAGTTTCACAATGAGCTTCATTGTGAAACTGTTTTTGGTGTCACAATGAATTCATTGTGAACGCAAAGTAGAAAAATTATTAAATGAATCAAGTTTCACAAAAGAGAACTGTTTTTAACTAGTTCACAGCATCTTTTGAATACCTACTTAAAATAACAACAAAAATTACTAATCTGATAGATTTATTTCTAAAAAAAATTTTAGACAACTTGTTTCAAAATTTTTCTCTATCTTGGCTTTCGCAATTTTTTTAAGATAGGTATGTAAAATTTAACAGATAACGGCAGTCACCTGATAACTTTTGTTTGGCCCATTTGTAATCTTTTTTCAACTACCTCTGATCATCACGATTTGATTTTCCAAAGAGCTCTAAATAAAAGTGTTTCCCATTTGTTGGCGACTGCATAAAAAAGACAATTCTGCCAAAACAGAAAGCAAACAAAAGACATTTCTGTCTGATATTTTAATACAGTTACCTACCTTTTCTAATATTAAGAAATCAATTTTATTTTCAGTTGAGTTAAATTTTTAAATTCGAAAGTGAGGTTCTGTTTAAAACAATATCAATATTATATTTAAAGTTGGTTCTTGTCCGATGAAATTTGTATTACAAAATCTTTTAACCGGACACTAAATCGTGCACAATACACTCAAAATCAAAATTATGGTTATTTTCTAATGAATGTTCAACAAGCATTGAATGATTTTGATTATTTTTTTGGATATAATATTTATGTTGATCTAGACGTTTTTTTTTACTTGTTTCTCCTATATAACATGAATTACAATTTAAACATTTAATTTAACCACGTTAGGTTGTTTTAATATCGGTGTTTTTGTTTTTAAATTTGAGAAAATAATATTTAAATTGTTTACAGATTTGCTAGCTAAAATTAAGTTGTGTTTTTTGAAAATGTGTTTAAATATGTTATATAGTGGTTCAATAAAAGGTAATGATATGTATTTTTTGTTTGAAGTTTGTTTTATATTATTGTAGATTTTTGAATTTTGTAGAGGTTTAACACGATTTTTAATTACTGATTCTATAAGATTTATTGAATAAGAATTTTGAACAAGAGTCTTCTTTATTAAATTTAAATTATCATAAATGAAAAGGTTATCTGAAAGTAAAACAGCTCGATCTGTTAAAGAAATAATTGTTGCAATTTTATAGTTTTTATATGTGTACGAATGAAAATTAATGTATCTACCTGACCACGTAGGTTTATGAAACCAATTCGTTATTAATTTGTTATTACGTGTGATCATCGTGTGATGATATTTACATCAAGGAAACTTAGTGAACCGTTAACTTTTCTTTCTACTGTAAATTGTAATCTATTATGGAAAGTGTTAAATCTACTTAAAACAAAGTCTACTTTATCTGAAGGCAAAATCAATAAAGATTTTGTAATACAAATTTCATCGGACAAGAACCAACTTTAAATATGGATAACAAAAACATAGGATTTTACAATTTTGTGGAGGGTCGCTACGGGCATCAAAGTAAGGTACTGTGCAAAATTTATTCTAAAACTTTAACTAAAATTACCAAAATAAAAAATCGTAAGCTCCTTTTGCTTAAATGTAGAAAAGAAGGTGTATATCCTAGACATATTATTGACCCTTTAAAAAGAGCGTATGATATGTCATGTCACAAAATTGACAGATATGTATCGGATTTCGCTAATAAAATTCTTTCATATGAAATTGAAGTAACTCTAAAAACTCTTACCAAATTAATGTGGAAATTAGATTATACTTTAGGACAGTTAAGTAATTTTGTAGATAATATCAAATTAAAAGATTTTCTAAATTTTGAAAACCAAAAAAATGAAAGGTTGTTTAATAGAATTCGATCGACACAGATTAAAAAGTTAGATAATCTTATTTCTATTAGAGATAAAAACTTTTATATCAAATTTGACCAAAATACAATCAATAAATGGTTAATTAATTATACCAAAACTGAGATTCCGTCAAATTTAAAATACATTTTTGCTTTGGGAAAAAAATTTTCATTACTCTATTTTAATAAAAAAAACAAGTAGATTTCCTAAACGTTTTAAGTAGCTTAGGACTTTGGTATAAACTCTTTAGATTCAGCTTCCAAAATTCAAATAAGAAATAAATTTTGCTATAATTTTCTAAATTACATTAGGAATATTGATAGGACTTTTGAAAAATCAAAATATAAAATTCTTATTCGAGATCTTTTGTCTTGTAAAAAATTTCTTAAAGAAAATCCTAACATTATTGTCACAGTAGCAGACAAAAGCAATGTTACTGTTTTGATTGACAAAAATGATTATTTTTCAAAAGTTCAAACCATGCTCTCTGACAACAATACATACGTAGAATTAAATAATGATCCCACAGATAATTTCCAGCGTAAAACTTTCAATATTATTAATAAGTTAGAAAAATCTGTTGAAATTAGTAATAATATTGCTAAATCTCTTAAAGTACAGAATCCCACATTTCCAAAATTATACTGCATTCCAAAAATTCACAAACCTAACACACCTCTTCGTCCAATAGTTTCTACTATTGGTTCTTCTCTATATTTCTTATCAAAATTTGTTTCAAAAATTCTTACTCAAGTTACTACTAAATCAGAATACTTTATAAAAAACTCTTTTGAACTTGTAGATAAATTAAAAACATAGATATACCAAATAACTGTATTACAATTTCTTTAGATGTTGTTTCTTTGTTTACTAACATTCCAAAAGAGTTAGCTTTAAAAAGCATTAATGATAGGCGGATAGAGTTTAAAGATTTTACAGACATTTCCAAAGAAAATTTTACTTGTTACTTTATGTTTTGATACATCTTATTTCGCTTTCAATGATAAATTTTATAAACACATTTTCGGTACAGCAATGGGTTCCTTTATCGCCTGCTTTAGCTGAAATTGTCATGCAGGAACTAGAAAAGTGTCATTAACTCATTACCTTTTAATTTAACTTTATATTTTCGTTACGTCGATGATATTTTATTGATTTTGCCTTCAGATAAAGTAGACTTTGTTTTAAGTAGATTTAACTCTTTCCATAATAGATTACAATTTACAGTAGAAAAAGAAGTTAACGATTCACTAAGATTCCTTGATGTAAATATCATCAGACGTAATAACAAATTAATAACGAATTGGTTTCATAAACCTACGTGGTCAGGTAGATATATTAATTTTCATTCGTACACATCTAAAAACTATAAAATTGCAACATTTATTTCTTTAACAGATCGAGCTGTTTTACTTTCAGATAAACTTTTCATTTATGATCATTTAAATTTAATAAAGAAGACTTTAGTTCAAAATTCTTATCCAATAAATCTTATAGAATCAGTAATTAAAAATCGTGTTAAATATCTACAAAATTCAAAAATCTACAATAATATAAAACAAACTTCAGACAAAAAATACATGTCATTACCTTATATTGAACCGCTGTATAACATATTTAAACACATTTTCAAAAAACACAACTTAATTTTAGCTAGCAAATCTATAAACAATTTAAATATTATTTTCTCAAATTTAAAAACAAAAACACCGATATTAAAACAACCTAACGTGGTTTATGAAATTAAATGTTTAAATTGTAATTCATGTTATATAGGAGAAACAAGTCAAAATTTAAAAAAAAACGTCTAGATCAACATAAATATCATATCCAAAGAAATAATCAAAATCATTCAATGCTTGTTGAACATTCGTTAGAAAATAACCATAATTTTGATTTCGAAAATACTAATATTTTGTATTACGAGTTTAATATTCTTAAAAGACGTTTTATAGAAATGTGTACAATAAAAATGTCTTCGAATTCTATTAACAAACGTACAGATTTTGCAAATTTAAACGATACATTTTCTAGTTTTCTCGATTCTTTAAATAGAATATAAATCTGTCAATTTTTAACATTTATTAAAATAAAATATTTATTATGTTTAAAAAAAATCAATTTACCTTTTCAGTTTCCGTTGACAACCTTGTTTATTTTGACAACTTGTTTATAATTTTCACTCCTGAGGAAGCTGTCCAACGACGGTGAAACGTTAAGTGTATTGTGCGCGATTTAGTGTCCGGTTAAAAGATTTTGTAATATCAATATTATAATAATACTGTGAGATCCAAAATTATTCATAACATTAATATACGTAATAAAGGTACATTAACACCTCCCCTACATCGTACGGCACTTTTTGAGCGTTCATTTAGTTATAATATTACAAAAGTGTACAATAGTCTTCCAACTTCAATAAAATCGCTAAGCTTTACCAGGTTTAAAACTCAATTAAAACATTGGCTCGCTTTGCGACAATCAGATGGTGGTTGATCGTCAATCGTCAATAATGTTATTTTCGTTCTTATACTCATTACCATTATTGTAAAACAATTCCGTATTACTTTGGTATACCTACAAAAGTCAATTCATTTATAGTTTTGGACACACAGAATTTAGATTAAGTTAGATGTAAGTTTCAATTTCTCATTATATTTTGTCTCATTTTGTAAGGTTTGGGTGGAAGACCGCTATATATGTGAACCCCGCCTTAAGATTTCCCCTCACTCTAATTGGCTCGGCACTGATTATAATGTTAGCAATTCTTATTAATATTGTCAATGTCGTTATTTTACTGTCATATTTTAATGTGGGAAATAAAGAAGTTATTATTATTATTATTATTATTATTTGCGTAAGAGAAGGCTATGAAAAATAAAATCAAAGTCTTAGCTTGATTCAAAGCTTTTAGTTTGACATTTGCTTTCTGATTCCTGTGAAATCTATTTAAATGCTCCTGAATACTGTAGACATTGGTCAGCAAGCAATCCCGCGGCATTTGAAATTGATTGTTAAAATGTTAAAGAGTTTTAACAAATCCTTATGTATTCAATTAGAAGATTTAGGAGATTTTTTCTACTCTCGTCAAATGTATCTTGACGTTTCAGTTTTGTCAAAATAAGTTTCATGGGCATAAGACCTCATTAATTAACTGAAAATTAGTATTAAGAAATATTTCGTCTAAAAAATTTTGCAGAAAACATATCGGGTCTTCAACAAAAAGTGCCTACCTAGAGTTAGCCTTGAAAAAAAATCGTATGTCCTAGCGTGCGTAATCAATTTCTTATATGTCAGAAACATTTGATTAACCTCAAAATCTTCATATGCGGACAAGATCTAGCTTTTAATTCAGTTATTGGATTTCGTTGATAGAAATGGTCAACGCAAAAAGATATCTTGATAATAATATCTTCGCTCTTAAAAGAATATATTAAAATAAATTGTCTGACTTCAGTTTCTTTGCATAACCTAAATTTCCAAATTTGACATTTCCTGTTATAATCACAGCACCTGTACAGTTCAGTACTTTTATTTCCAAGGCTGACTCGGGGTACTTTTTTGTTGAAGACCCGATATAATTTAGTATAAAAAAGGAACATATTTGCCTGAAAATGTTTTTAATATGCGAAGTATTAAATAAACTGCACATCATAATCAGAAAACTAAACAAATTTCTTCCAGCGTTTATTTCTTTATTTATTTAAATAATACATTTGCTGTAAGGCTGTTAAAAAAAGTAACTTCAAAGAAGTGAAGTGTATGATTTTTATCCGAGGTGTAGTTTGTAGCCTGAGGGCGCAGCCCAAAAGTTCTACAAAATACCGAGGGGAAAAATCATTCACTCCTGAGGTATATATACTATTTTTTTTTGCACGACACAGCGATTTTAATTGAAAAAAGCTGTTTTAAATTATTTTTAACTGTCAACATGACATTCTTATTTAACCAACACAAAAATCACTTCGGTTTTGATGGATGGCAAATGGAATATTAAATTGGCCATGCTTTTTTGCCCAAGGGAGTAAAACAACCACTTTACTCCCTCAAATTAGGGAGTAAAATTGCTCATTATATAGAGATGGTGCAAAAAAGTATTTACGTGCCTTGGAATTTCATTTAATATTATTCAGTAAAGCAACCACACTTTTTAACAAAAATAAAATTGTAAAGAGATCTTAAGTTTCCCAATTTTAAGAAGAATCAATACACGGGAGACTCTGTGGCGCCTTACAGCATCCCATTAAACCAAAATAGATCTTTTAATTTAAAAGAATTTTTGTAATTACAAGCAATCAAAGAAAATGTAGCGGTAAAAAATAATACAGATATTCTAACAAATTTATTATAAAAAAAAATATATGTATGTGTACATGTTGATACTTACTGCTTTACTATTTCTTCGTGATGTCTCATTGTCACTACGCTGACAATTAAATTTATAAAGATAATTAACTTAAACATTTTTATTAAATACATTATGTGTGAGGAAATAATAGCCACATCAAAATTTGAATGCTCTGAATCAAAGAGGAGCTACAACTGCAAATGCGTCTGCGCAAAGAAATGTGCGTAAATATTTTGCGATATCTGCTGTGCTTGTGTTTATTATTTTGTAGTACAAATGCTTTCATTTCATAAATTAACATTTGTTAAAACGGTGATATTTATATCAATTTTACAAAGTGTCCAATCAATTGTAATTGCATACATATTTTTTTAATAAATTAACAAATTTTTTACTAAAGTATTCTTAAAAATAAGAGTAGGTAAATAAAAATATATTCACTTTTTTAGTTTAAAGATTGAATAAAAATAAATAAAGCAAATGCGTCATTCTTCTTTTACATCTAAGCTAGGTGTTTATTGAAGGTTTCCGCAGCCGTTGTTCATGTTTTCTTGGTTTTCAGGCTAGAACTGCATTGAAATTATGGCGAAGTCGACGTATCGTCCAGGTTACATTGGACTTCATCAGAGGTGGTGTAGATGCTACTGCATTTGTTGCTGCTTATTCTTTTGGTGTCTTGGAACGACTGACACCAAAGTCGCAGTTACGCTTCAAAAGTTCTACACTATGATCAACTATAGGCATTTTCAATAATTTACCCCGTTTATAACCGTGGTAGAAGTGTGAGAGAGAACATTTAGAGATTAATGCCCGTATGCACAGACAAATTTTAGACTTAAGCCAAAGTAAACCTTTACTTTGAACAATGTAACTATACGACGCACAATTTTATATGAAGTGTCACTTTTTCCTTAAGTCCACCTTATCCGTCAGTCAGTTTATCAAAAGGTGGAAAGACCGGCCCTTAGAAAGGTGAAGTAATTTAAAATTTAATAAAATTTTAGTATACGTACTACTAGGAGAATCTCAATGGTTACCCAAATTATTATTCAAATACAGTGTTATTGACAAAACTAAAGAAAAACCACGATAAGAAGCGATATTCGAGAATAGGGAAAAAATATTAAAAGATTTCTATACGATATGTTCCAGATAACTTTTCCAGCATGAGGATCTCAGTTATTATAATACATACGAATTCAGTTAAATGGGATGAATTATTCCTAAGTATTAGGGTAGTCATAAACTAGTTTGAAATTTATGTAATTGCATATGGTTCAGAAGTTATAGCCATAAAACAAAAATTTTCAAATTTGTTTTTTTTTGTAATAACTTCTTTATTGTAGTCGATACGTTTTCGTTATTTGTACTTTCTTAAGGCACTTTTGCATTTTTGTTTTCAATTTCCGTTTTCGACTTTTCACCTCCAACTTCAGTTTTTCTTATGGACTGTCAAGTAAGCTTTGGAATAATTGAATGCGATCTTTTTTCGTCGAAGGAGTAGATTAGAGTTTTTAGAAGACATTCCAACACCTGTTAATTACGATTAAAAAATATTTTTCCTCAAAAGCGTATTGCATCAACAACGTTGCGATTATGTACAAACATTACTTTTCGGTTAATAATAAAATATCTAAAGTAATAAATACTTTTCTCTATATTTTTTCCAATTATAAATCTTTGAAGTTTTTATCCAAAATTATTCGAAATTTAAAATTGAGTTTTGATATGTGAAATTTTGCGAAAAGTTCAAAAATTAAAAAATTCAATTTTTGCGGAAGTTAAAGAAAAATTTTTATTTTCTGGCTTTGAGATTGTTCAGTAAGCTAAAACTAATACACGAAAAAAAATCTCGTTGAAATCTTGATTAACTTCCAAGCAGTAATAATTTTAGGATTTTGGAATTTCGAAAAACGCTATTTTCTAACTAAGTAAAAATCACTCGGTATACCTAATAGGAGCTAAATAGGTTTTCAGACGAGCACAAATTATTGGCGTAAAAAGTTTTTTCGAAATGTCAGAAATAAAAATATTTCCCATTTGATGCCGACTTTTTGGCGAGCACTTATATGCAAAATTTATTTCTTATTAAATGTTGATTTATAAAATTTTCGAATTTCTTGTGCATCCAACAGCTCAGATGCATTTCTGACTCTTTGTTATAGATCCTCCCTACTATTTACAAGGGTCTAGTATATTTTATCTTTTATTTTATTCCATAGATAAAAATCAACTAGAGTCAGATCGGGTGATCTAGCAGGCCAAACCCAATGATAATGTAATAGTTCGTTATCGATTATTACCATGTGCAAATTTCCAACGATCTGTAAGACGTAGTTTCCAATATTCTAATAGGCCACTCACCGTGAATATCTTTGTAACAGGTGATCAATATCTTTTCTAATCAAGTGACCTATGGAAATAAAATCATGTATCTTTGATTAGTTAATTATTTCAAATGCCACGTGAATTACATATTTATATTGCATTCCTATACAAAACGATAGGAATGCAATAAAAATAATTCAAATGGCATTTGCAATAATGAACCAAACAAAGATATAATTTTTCTCCATAGGTCACTTGATTAGAAAAGATATTGATCACGCGTTATAACAAGTCTCAGTTACTAATACATAGCCCGCTAATACAAAATATGAAATGTGCACATACTTAGCACAGTCCGTATTATTTATACATATAATATACCTATATAATTATTTCTACTTTAGTTTTCGAGAAATAATTAATCAAAAATTAGTCCCAAAATAAATGCTGTCGTAAAAGTATTTTATAATTTTATGATATTGCGGCGTGGCTTCATGAACTTGACCTTTAAGTGGAATTTGACAACTCCGGTTTTAGGTCAACGTCCGACGTGAAATCCGAACTCGAAAATATTTACTTGACAAATAATGCATGCAGCAAATTACCTGTATTTTTCCACGAAAAGAATAACAACACCTTGAGGAATTATTAAAACAAATCTATTAAAACTTTAACAAATTCAAGACGCATTTACAACTCTACATCCTGTGTTTTTGGTGCACTGGTTGTAAATCATTCCTCGTTCTACAGTACACATTAAATCCAATTCTTAATTAATTATAAACTATTCCTTAGAATTTTTTACATGATCCCGTAATCTGTTACATTCATTCAGTACGCGATTTAATTAGAAACTGGACGCATATCATCAAAGACGTTTAAAACAGCTGTACAATATAGTTTTTCTACTTTGCGTTCACAATGGATTCATTGTGACACCAAAAACAGTTTCACAATGAAGCTTATTGTGACACTGTTTTTGGGGAAATTTTAGTCATTTTTAATTGAAAATATTTAATAGATTTTACAAAATAACTCAGTATTTATTTGTTACTTAACAATATACTCACAATGAAGCTGGATAAGAAAAATTAATAACTTGTTAATGTGACTTTTGATTAAAACGAAAGGTTTTCAGTGTTGCCACGCATTACAACTAAAATTCCCCATATACTAAGAAGATCCAATATTTTTCATATTTTTGTTCAATAAGTGACGCAAAGTAGAAAAAATAGTATATTATACACGTTTCACAAGAGGCATTGTAACACTCGTTCCGTTGGGCCACTCCTAGCTCGCTACGCTTCGCTAGTCGTGCCCCAACCCCACTCGTGTTACAATAAGCCTTCTTGTGAAACTTGTATAATAATATACTATTTTATAGTCGGTGATGAACTTCAGGTCTAATAAATCGTTTCACAATTTTGGAGAAAACTGATTCATTTAAGCGATACCTTGCAAATGTAATCAAGTAATCATTCTTTTGTGGAGATGTAATGTATCCATTAGGATATAACTACTATAAAGTTTTATTGTCTCCGTGCGATAACGAGACGAAAATTTTACTGTCAGCTGCCTGTCGGACCGTGCATTTGACCCCTACGATCACCGGATTTAAAACCTTGCGATTTTTGTGTGGACGAAACGGCTAGTACATTCTAAAGTAAATAATCCGCACGAATTAACAAACAATTATTTGCGAATTTATTATTCGTATTTCATATCTACGCAATTCCAGTTAGGTATTTTAGAAATTACTAAAAATTACTCGTACGTCGTGTAAAAGAAACTTCCCCACCTCTTAACCGAGTAATAAAATCAATTGAGATGTGTGTCAAGATCGCAAGCGAGAGTCAATAAAAAACTTTATAGTCCTATTATACTGCCGCATTTATAGAACGTGGCCGCCGTATTTCGTACACAGTACCGGAGCTTGATTTTGAGATAATTTTTAAATTATTATTAATGTACTCCATTGCTGTTTTGTAGTTCTTTGATAAAGTCTTTGCTGAGTCTTATCTACAAAGTTTTTATTTAAATTATCCAAACCGGTTTCGCATCTTCAGTGGAATGTTATAAAATTATATCTAAAAATAAAACCTAAATATAACATTATAACAATAAATGATAATATACTTACAATATATAATAAAATCTAATATAATATTTTTGTGATGTGTATTCTTGTAAAATATTTTTGTAAATGAAATGTAAATAAATAAATAACAATTTGACATCGGAAAAAATTGAGTAGAGTTTTCTAACTGGTATACAATACTGTGCTGTACTGTATTGCATAATGAATGAATCTTAAGAGATCAGATACACAATTTCCAATTTATAGAATTAAAAAAATTGTTATTTTGAAAAAATGTTTGTTCATTAAGTACTGTATTATGAAAAAATTACAATGTAAAAATATTTCTAAATTCTCAGCTAGGGTCAAATACTCAATGACAATTTTTTATTTTCTGGCTGCTGCAAGACGTCACATTATTCCTGCGATAGTTAAAGAATATAAAATAAGCATGTTTTGACATTAAAAATTGTAATGGATCAGAAGAAATCATTTTAACAATGTAACCTTTCTTACTTTTAACAGTTTTTTTAAAAAGTGCTCAAAAACCCAGTGAATGAACAGGCCAATTCTTTAAATGAGTTTTCGTTGTTTTCACAGAAATATACGTCTCTGTTCGGACTATTCATTCACTGGGCTGTGTTCACTCACTGGTCGACTCTATATCAAGTTTGCCTTTTGGTCAATTATGTAATAATTTAATATTTGAAGAATAATCAAAAGTATGTGATGTTTCTATAAGTGATTTGCAAAACTTGAATCTGATTTATTTAGTCGCCAAGATCTAAGATGTTCATTTATATGAACTTTAAGGTTTCTACCAGCTTGACCAATATATGTTGCTTTACAAGTACTACAATTCAGAGAATAAACACCATTTTTAAAAAAATTATCAATTTTGTCTTTATTATGATACAATAAATTTGAAAAAGTTAATTGATTTTTAAATGAAATTTTTAAACCTAAAGATTTTAATAACTTTTTTATCTTAATTGATACATTTCCAAAATATGGAATAGAAAAGAAATTATTTGTTAAATTTGAATTATTTATTATTTGTGGGTATATAATATTATTTGATAATTTGTTTTTTACTTTGTTAAAAATATTGAAAATAGTTTTAATTGGAAAATTATTAAGATAAGCAATTGGAATAATAATATTAATTTCTTCCCTAAAGTCTAATTCATTCATGGGAATTGAAAAGGCACGATGAAAAAAAGATTGAAATGCAGCCAATTTATGTTCAAAAGGATGAAAAGAAATTAATACAGTTATAAGTTTGAGTTGGTTTACGATAAATTTTATATTTAAGTGAATTGTTAAGTTTAGTAATAGTTAAGCCTAAATAATTGATGGAATTATTAATTTCTTTTTCTAAGGTAAATTTAATATGTATATATTAATGAAAATTTTTGTGCAAATCGGTTTTGATTGCAGCGGATTCCCCGAGCAGGCTCTGTACAGCTGTTTCAGGCCTAGTTGGGCCTTCGTCAGCAGAACCGTAGCCCGACAACTCCACTGCAAACCAAACCTATATGTCCTAGGGTATGTCGATTCCGTTAATACTAATGATTCATTGCTATATTCATTGCTATTCAGTGGGGTTTAGTGCTCTTTCGTAGAATTGTTGTTGTTGATCTCCTCTGAATTCCCAAATTCATTATCCTTAAATATTTTATAGTGATCTTTCCCTTGTTACCAGCTTTTTTTAAATTATTTATTTAACAACAAAAATATTTTAATTTCTTGATATAGGAAAGTAGGATGTGAAAGTAATGGACATTTAAGTAGCGACGAAGGCCCAACTAGGCCTGAAACAGCTCTACAGAGCCTGCTCGGGGAATCCGCTGCAATCAAAACCGATTTGCACAAAAATTTTCAAAATTATCATATGCTTTGACAGCAATTGGCCGCCTTGCATTGGGATGACTTATTATGTGGCGAACTGGTTTCAATTTGTCAATCCTACTGCAATATCAGGTCAACAAGCGATCGAAAGATGTCGCTACTTAAATGTATATATTAATGTTGGAACATTATTTCACATCATCCGTTACACGCGTGATCACCAGATGGACCTTAGTGCTCCTTCTCCTTTCTCTCTGGTGGACGCTTGCGCTTATCCGAGCAATAACCGGAACAAGATTGCGAAGAGTAGTAGCCAACGCGCGGCGTGCTTTTAGTTAAGGTTCATGTTTGTAGTTCTTAGTTACCTTAATAAACTAGTGTTTCTTAATTGTACCTTCAATGTAACCCACACTCTGCCCTAACAGGTTATGGGCCCAGATGAACCATAATCTGAAAATTGAGAGCACGTGAAGTGCAACATAGCCTAGGAAAGTTAGTGAAAAGAAGTAGAAAAGTATAGTGATCCGGGCGTGCTTCAAAATGAATATGTCGGGTGTAATGAGAATAGAAACGCTTAACCGCGAAACTATGACACCTGGAAAATGCATATGGAAGCATTACTGATCAAGAACGACGCCTGGGAATACGTTAATGGTACGAGAGCGAAGCCAGAGCTCATACAGAACGACGCCGCGTCTGCACAAGCGGTCAGTACTTGCATGCACTTGGGTCTCAAATGACAATAAGGCCAGATCAGACTTGATTCTGTCAATCAGCCCGTTAGAGCTTAAACAAGTGAAAGGTTGCGTCACCTCACGTGAAGTTTGGACAAAGCTCGAGAAGATTTACCAGTCAAAGGGACCGCGCGAAAGGCGACTCTCCTAAAACAGTTAACCCTCCAACGCATGAACGAAGGTGAGGACGTACATGAGCATCTAAATAAGTTTTTTGACGCGAAAGACAAACTGGCCGAAATGGACGCAGAAATAAACGCAGACCTATTGTCCATTATGCTACTGTATAGCCTACCTCCTAGGTTCAACAATTTTCGTTGCGCAATCGAATCGAGGGACGAGCTACCCGCGCCGGAAACTCTTAGAATTAAAATTGTCGAAGAGAACGATGCCCGAAAAAAACGAATCTCGGGATGATAGTAGCGCGATGTTTGCGAGAAAATATTCGACGAAATTCAACGGTCCCAAGTCGAACAAAGGAGGAAGAAAGGAAAAGGACAGCGAAAGTGAAAGTGGAACCAATTTCTCTCTGGTGTCTTTCAACACCAAGGACACATAGGCGCCAGCCCATCTTCCATTGAGAAATGGCCAGCGGGACGTCGTCCGCACGGTACTCCCGCTGTCCGCCAGCTATGACACTGCCACTAGGAGGCCAACGCCTATGAGGGGGACCGGTAGCCGGGACCGGTGGGCTCCCCCTCCCCCTAGCACTCATGTCAGCAAGGTTTCACTAGCTACGTTTGATGAGTAACCGTCGAGAACGCTTACGCGAATCTCTACCACACATCTCATACTAACCCCAGCATCCATTACCCATACACGTATAGGATAGGGCAGCTAGGCAGGTTAGTTTTAAGGGTAACAGGCGTGTGGTCTGCATCGGTTCTCGTCTCGGGTCCTAGGCTTCAACACAACGGGGTCCGACACCTCAAACGATGGCTACCTACAACTCATCTCGGATACTAGTGCCCCGTGCTATCGGCCCGACACCTCAAGCGACTGAGCCGTCGTCACTTTTGCCAAAAGTGACATCCGGTTACCCGGAGTGAAAGTGGAAATAAGAATACTTTTAAATTCAAGTGTCATAAATGCCACAGGGTTGGACATAAAGCCGCAGAGTGTCATACGAACGAAAAGGACCGCCAAAGCGCTAATCAAGCACAAAACCTAAGCCTACTTGCGACGTCCGGTTGTGTTTCAGTGCGCGAAGAACTAATTACCGGGAAACCGAGACGTAATGCACGCGAAAGAGAAAGTGGCGTGAACGCAGGGAGCGCAACGAGTGGTTCGGTAGTCGGAAATGTGCAGATAAACCCGTCGCGAGAGCACAATTGGCACAATTCGCAGAAAGAAGCGTGGTGTCTAGACAGTGGCTGTACGTCACATCTGTGTAAGGACGGCGAAAGTTTCCTAGAAATTAACGATGGTGGACCGGGTGAACTGAATTTAGCTAATAATTCCTCAACGAAAATAATAGCTACCGGTGTCGCGTCATTTCAAACGATCGAAAACGGTTTTGATACGGTCGTAACTTTGTCGGACACTTTACATGTTCCGGATTTGAGACCGAACTTGCTATCGGTTAGTAAAATTGTTGACAAAGGACTAAAGGTAATTTTTGACAGGAATTCCGCCGCTATCGTCGACAAGAGTGGAAGCGTGAAGTTAACGGCCAAGCGTGAGGGTGATCTCTACTTTGTTCGAGCGAATTCCGCGAATCAAGTTGCAAGTGGAGCATCACAGGGCCAAGCAGACCTGCTGAGCCAAGATTTGCTGCTTTTATGGCATCGTCGTTTGGGACACCTGAACATCAGGGACTTGAAAGATGTCGTCAACAGCAACAATTTTCTGCGTGAAATTTGTCCGCAGGGAAAAATGAGTCGCACCCCCTTCCCAAAAGCATCGGTAAGAAAATAGAAATTTTACAGATAATTCACACAGACGTTTGTGGACCAATGCGAGTGCGATCTAACGGAGGGGCCAGATATTTCGTAACGTTCATCGACGACAGTTCCAAGTGGTGCGAAGTCCGTCTCATCAAGGGAAAGGACGAAGTTTTTGCCGAATTCAAGAAATTCAAGGCACTCGTCGAGAACCAGAAGGATACGAAAATCAAGTTCCTTCAGTTGGATAACGGCACGGAGTATCTGAGCACGGCATTCAACGAATTCTTGGAAGCAAACGGAATTCAACGATGACTGACTGACAACAGAACGGAACAGCCGAGAGGAAGAATCGCACGCTATTGGAAGTTGCTCGATGTCTACTGTTGCAATCAGGACTGCCACCTTCTTTTTGGGCCGAAGCCATATCGACAGCGAACTATATTCGCAATCGTTGTCCTACGAAGTCGCTTGGTGGGAAAACACCATTCGAAGCGTGGTTAGGCCAGAAACCGAACATTCGACACCTGAAGGATTTCGGATCGAAGGTGTATGTAATGGACAAAACACAAAACAGAGGGAAGTTCGACGCCAGATCCAGAGAGGGTATCTTTATAGGATACTGCGATACAACCAAGGGATACCACATTTGGCTCACGAAGGAAAGACGTGTAGAGATATCTAGAGATGTAAAATTCCTCGAGAATACATCACCTCCAAACGTCAAGTTCGTCGATTTCTTCAAGTAGAATTCGGACAGACTAGGGAACACGGACCATGTCGAAGATACAGACTCGAACGAAAAGGATGTCGTATTGGCACCGATTGGTAGACCTGCCGAGGACGTCGTGCAGATTGAAGAAGCGGAGCTCGACATGGACGTGAATCTTGACGAGCAGCGAGGCAACGCGAGAAGGGAACCAGGCAGACCCAAAAAGGTCCTTACTGGCCAGAGGGGACGTCCAAGAAAGCAATACAACACCATCGGAGACGCCAATGAAGATCCGGAGTTCGCAGGCACCGTGGAAATACCCGTGAAGCAAGCCATCGAAGGTGAAGAGGCTTCGGAATGGTATGACGCCATGACCATAGAACTTAGAAACATAATTCGAAACGATACTTGGCAACTCGTGACGCGTCCAGAAAATAGGAAAGTGATAGGAAGTCGAATGGTACTGAGGCGTAAACATTACCCGGACGGTACACCGGACAGCAAGAAGGCCCGCGTCGTAGCAAAAGGCTTCAGTCAACAATACGGCGTGGATTTCCATGAAACCTTCGCACCGGTGGCATGCATGAGTTCGATTCGACTTATGACAGCACTTGCAGCCGAGCTGAATATGGAAATTCAACAACTCGACATCACAGCCTGAACGTGGACGAGGAGATTCACATGGAAGTTCCCGAACTTACGGCCGATACCCTGGAGCTCATTATCCGCACTGAACCGAAACAGTTACGTCAAGGTAAGGGCCAAAGAAATGCTGACTCAACTTAAGAAAGGAAAACAGGTATGTCTCTTGAAGCGAGCCTTGTACGGTCTTCGTCAGTTCGTCAGGGAGCGAGACAGTGGCACACTAAATTGGATGGAGAATTACGCAAGCTCGGGCTCTCACCGTCTAATGCTGACCCCTGTGCGTATTTCCAAGGCAGAGGAAGAGATTTCGTCATGGTGGTCATCTATGTGGACGATATACTGATAGCCTCGCAGAACTCATACAGAATACAAACTTTAAATAGAGGTATTGGGGGCAAGTTCGAGGTAAATGGCCTTGGAGAGGTGAAAAATTGCTTGGGAATCGAATTCCGACGAGAGAGCGACGGGTACTCGCTGAGTCAACGGAGTTATCTCATAGACGTCTTTGGGATGTTGGAATGCAAACCCGTATCGACTCCTATGGACGCGAACGTCAAACTATTCAAAGGGGAGAATGAACACGGCGCAGAGACGAACAGGGATTTGCCCTATCGAGAACTAGTGGGCGCACTTATGTATCTGACAACGGGAACGAGACCTGACATCGCCTACGCTGTCAGCCGTTTAAGTAGCTAGAACCATTGCTACGACCAATCACGTTGGACAGCTGCCAAACGCGTATTACGGTACCTGAAAGGAACTAATGATCTTCTTTTGTCTTACAGAGGTACCGGTCACCCCTTGACAGGCTTCGTGGATGCTGACTGGGCGAATTGCGTGGATGACCGACGGAGCTACACGGGTTTCGTTTTTATCCTGGGTGGAACCGCAATTTCTTGGGAGTCCAAGAAACAAAGAACCGTGGCATTGTCAGCTACGGAGGCAGAGCACATGGGCATTTCGGAGGCAGTAAAAGAGGCCCTGTACCTGCGTAGGTTCCTCGAGGAGATGGGATTAAACCAGTTGGCAGGCATCAAACTCCACTGTGATAATACAGGAGCAAAGAAACTTGTAGAGAATCCTGTGTTTCACTCCAGAACGAAACAGATACATGTCAAGCACCATTTCGTTCGTAAGGTCCTGAAGGCTGGTCAAATCGCCCTGAAGTACCTACCTTCGGAAGATATGGTAGCCGACATATTGACGAAAGGGTTGGTAAAATCAAAACATTTGAAGTTTATTTCCATCCTTGGGCTTCAGTAAATCACCCCTATAACGAGGGAGCGCATTGGAACATTATTTCACATCATCCGTTACACGCGTGATCGCCAGATGGAGCTTAGTGCTCCTTCTCCTTTCTCTCTGGTGGACGCTTGTGCTTATCCGAGCAATAATCGGAACAATATGGCGAAAAGTAGTAGCCATCGCGCGGCGTGCTTTTAGTTAAGGTTCATGTTTGTAGTTCTTAGTTACCTTAATAAACTAGAGTTTCTTAGTTGTGCCTTCAATGTAACCCGCACTCTGCCCTAACAATTAGGATGTAACAAATTAAATTCTTCTAGGAGATTTGTAAGAGATGATGGAGGACCATCATAAATAATAAGAATATCATCAATATATCTAGCATAAAATCTAATAAATTTCTTGCAAGGATTAATAGAAGAAAAATATTCTGATTCTAAGTAATATTATACAGGCTGTCCCAGCGAGACCTTTCATTAGAAGTTTATGGGGTTCTGGCCAAAATAGAAACTTGAACATTTAGAAGCTGTCGAACGACGGTGAAACGTTAAGTGTATAGTGCGAGATTTAATGTCCGGTTAAAAGATTTTGTGATACAAATTTCATCGGACAAGAACCAACTTTAAATAATTAAATTAAATCAATAAATAAATAAATAAATTTAGAATTAGATACAATTGATTGCGTTCTCTTCAGCTAAAATATTTTCCGATGTCTAGCACTTCCGGTTATACCGGAAGTGCTAGACATCGGAAAATATTTTAGCTGAAGAGAACGCAATCAATTGTATCTAATTCTAAATTTATTTATTTATTTATTGATTTAATTTAATTATTTAAAGTTGGTTCTTGTCCGATGAAATTTGTATCACAAAATCTTTTAACCGGACATTAAATCTCGCACTATACACTTAACGTTTCACCGTCGTTCGACAGCTTCTAAATGTTCAAGTTTCTATTTTGGCCAGAACCCCATAAACTTCTAATGAAAGGTCTCGCTGGGACACCTTGTATATTGTAAGTATATTATCATTTATTATAATGTATTATATTTAGGTTTTATTTTTAGATATAATTTTATAACATTCCACTGAAGATGGCTCTTTAGGCGAAACCGGATTAGAATTTTTTAAACATTTTTCCCGTAATCTGTGACATCGATTCTTTTATGCGTTTTTTTTTGTCGATACAATTGTCATTCACCCTATATTCTAATTTACTGCTGCATTTATAAAACGTGGCATTGTATTTCATACACAGTTCCGCAGCTTGTTTTTTTTATTCCTTTCGTTTTTGGCGGAACAATTGTCAATCACCCTGAATATGATTATATGACGAAATAAGGATTATTTCATCCAGATATTAAGATGTCAAACTACCCTAATTGTAGAAGAAAATTCGAACAGGAATAGACAGGGACAAGAACCCTTGACCCTTATCTTTCTGATCCAGTTATAGAACGACAATTTTCTTTTCTTTTTAAATTATGGTGGACTGTAAGATTTACTAACAGTTAATTCAATTTTCTTCATAGTAGAGCAAGATCCTTTGAATCAATATCTTGTTTCATTTTTGTTAATATAGCACCAAGTATACCATACCTAGTGATAACGAGCATATAACGAGGTCAGAGCGTCATCTAGTGTACGCTAAGCAGCTCAAGTTTTGTTCACCTTTGAATGTAAGTTAACCATTTAATGCATTAAATAACTGACCAATTAATAAGAACTTTCGCTCAGAGACTTTTCTACAAAGTTGCTATGAGTGAGTGCACAATAGAAATATTAGCAGGCTAGTAGTTTATTCTAGTTAGCAAAATATTAATTGCATTGCATTATTTTGATCGTGCGTAACTCGCAATGTAACTATAATCTTTGACCTTGTTTATATCGTTTAGGAATAAACAATATCGAAACCCGGAGATGTCAAAAGATTGTAACGACACATAAAGAACCTGCAGTTCGCATGCGAATACATATATTTTTAAAGAAATAAAACTTCGTTGTGAAGAATATAGGATGGCCGCTGAAATTAAACAGCTGTGGAGACGAGTAGATGCAGTATGTTTCGATGTAGATTCCACCGTCATTCAAGAAGAGGGCATTGATGAATTAGCAAAGTTTTGCGATAAAGGAAATGAAGTTTCAAATTTGTAAGTAACAAAAAAAATTTCTAATCTTTAAAATGTTTATGTTACATTTAAAATTCGTTCCGCAGAGTGCATGTTACTCCTTTACGATAATCGTAAATACTTCTTATAAACAAAATAAATAAGAACTATTTAAAATGTATCAGTTATACTGAAATTCAATAACATTTTCAAACATTACAACATACAGCGCTTTTTATTAATTAAAATTTTTATGTAAAAATATTTAATAAAAGTACTTATTTATTTAACTAACATAATTATATTTTTCAACTACTTTTTGAAATTTCAAAACGTGCCACAAGAACATTTAACGTGGAGCCCTCCCGCAGCGGCAAAATTAGCCACAGTTTCTCTGCTAGACATGCCTTTTACCATTCTTTTACTTATGCCGTAACAATTTTCACCCGTTTTTGAACGGTATAAACAGAAATTTTTGTTACAAATAATTTGTATTATTGGTACTTGACAGGAAAGTGACTAAATGCTTTTTTCATTTTGACCTACTAGATTAATCATGCTCCTTATTAATTTCAACTTTGTTAAAATAATTAAATTATTCCGGTAATATTATATTTTGTAATAAATTGTGTAATTCATTTTTAAAAACTGAAATTTCCCAAAATCTTTAACATGACGCATAATTTTCGATATCGCTATATAAATCCCTATGGCCACTGTTAAGAAAAAGCCACAGTATTTTTACTACGGCAGAGACTGTAGCTTTATTCGTGCAGCATGCGCCGATCTAAATTTCACATTTAATGCAGATCTTGAAACGATGATTAATTCGATGGGCGAATATATTTGACAGTTTCAAACTAGTCAAAAATGCTGTACGAACAGACCTTGTAGGTATGTACTTTTCTTTTTAATTTTAAATACGAAAATATGTATTTACTTCAGTTTCGAAATAAACGCCGTTTTCGTAAGCGGTGCCCTTTTTCTTTATTTTATGTTATTCTAGTTTCACTGAAACAAATTAAATTAAAAAGCTTTTCAATTAACAACATATTTATGAAACTTGTTTCTTGTTTTATTTTCTCAAAACAAGTGCTGATCCTCAAATGTTTACTCATACAAAGGTCACTGTAATAATACCCGACAAAATATACAGTGTGAAAATTAAGTAGGTAGCTAATGAAATCCATAACTCCGTTAATGTTTGTGATAAAGTAAAAATCTAAAAGGGGTATAGCAATTCAAATTACAGCGCATATGAAGAAGTCATTTTCAAATATTTAGATCAATTTTTTTAAAAGTTATGACGTTATCAAAATTTCACACCTCAATTTTGTTTGTTTTACACCTGGCTAACTAGATACCTATTCATTTAATTTCATTCAACTTTAGTATTAAAACTTTAAGGCCGTTTTTCTTGAACTTTTTCTTATAAGAAGTGATCAAATAAAAATTGAATTAGAGTTGGAGATGCAACTAAGCACGCATGTGTGCATTTAATTCATCGAACGTTCTTTCAGTCTCTTTGACGTTTCTACAAAGCAAGAAAACAGTTTTATTTAAAAAATAAAATAAAGCAGATTCGTAAATTGATCCTGCTGCATCAACACACGTTTGAACTCGTGAGTAACGTTAAAGAACATTTCTGGCGTGTTTTTTGTATTACAATTGATTGACAATTAGTTATTATGACGTCAGCTAGTTATTATGACGTTGTCCAAGACATGCATTTAAATTTCAACCTATCTAATTCATTTTTATATTGATCGCTTGTTATATTATATTATATACAAGGTGTCGCAATAGTGTGTTCTTGGGCCATAACTCGATAACTACTGAAGATACAAAAAAATTCCAGGGCAAGTTTTCTCTAATTTTAGAGGTCTACAACATAAAATTATTTTCATCTATACAGAATGAATCAAAACAGTGGTGCCGGACACAACTTTTTTATTTCAAACGGCATGCCCTATATATGAAACGAAATTTGAATTGCCCATAAACTTCTACACAGTTTCTATATACCATTGCCTATACCTAAATCTAACCGTTCTTGAGATATTTAACATTTTGTCTAAAAACTGCCATTTGCAGCCAATATTTTATTTATTTTTAACTCTAAGAGAAAGATTTTTGCTACAGATGTAGTTGATACATAAGCTTATTATAAGCCTTTATTAAATGTACTTTTATTGCTACAGGGTGGTCATGGTAATAAACAAAATCTCAGAAATTTCAAAATGACAGAACTCAATAACTCTTAAATAGCATGCCCTATATTTTTCTATCCTAAATTCTTCGTTGAATAATGTACTTTCATTTTTGTTAAGTATGTCTTATACCTATCTGAGATATTTTCTGAGATTTTTAGGTTTATTTGAATTATTTCTTTTAAAACGCGTTATTGTTTAAGGTGACTGTGGAAAACGGCAAACAAATGAAGCTGCTGACTTAAATAATTAATTTTCAAGTGACAATAATGTGCAAGCATTAGTTAGTTCAAGTACGTGACCCCTTTAAACAGTTATACATTTTTTTTGTACTTACTTTATGCATGCCCCAAGCTCTCTATGAGCTTGTCAGGGATTCGTTAAGCTGGCTATTGTAATATTGTCCACTGCGGCTGCGACCGACCTACTAGGCGTTTTCCATCGGCTTCGTCTTACAAACCGGAAAAACGCAGAAAACCTAGTTCGAAGGAGCCGAAATGAATCCTGAACACAATCCGACACATAAGTGTTCCATTTCTCACATAGGACCCATATGTACCAGGAGGGAATTCGAACACACACCTATAGTTTCCCGACCAAGCGTTAAGCCCATTGCCAGCGGATCAAACCAACTTTGGCTAAGCAACCATTTAATAAAGAAATAATTCAATAAATCTAAAAATTCATTTCTTAACAAATTCCCAATAGTCTAACACTTTGAAAAATAATTATTAATGTCAACCGGTCCATTGTTTGCCGGTTTTCCACAGCCACCTTAGTGTTCGTTTTAAAAGAAATAATTCAAAAAAATCTGAAAATATCGCAGATAGTTATAAGACTACTCAACAAAAATGAAAGTACTTTATTAAACGAAGAATTTAGGATAGAAAAATATAGGGCACGCTATTTAAGAAAATTGAGTTCTGTCATTTTGAAATTTCTGAGATTTTCTTTATTACCATGACCACCCTGTAGCGATAAAAGTACATTTAATAATGGCTTATAATAAGCTTATATATCAACTACATCTGTACTAGAAATCTTTTCCTTAGAGTTAAAAGTAAATAAAATACGAATAAATAAAATAGTGGCTACAAATGGCAATTTTTTTTTTAGATAAAATGTTAAATATCTCAAGAACGGTTAGGTTTAGGTATAGGCAATGGTATACAGAAAATGTGTAGAATTTTATGGGAAATCCAAATTTGATGTCATATATAGAGCATGCCATTTGAAATTAAAAATTTGGGTCCGGCACCACTGTTTTGATTCACTCGGTATAGATGAAAATAATTTTATTTGTAGACCTCTAACATTAAAAGAAAACTTGCTATGAAATTATTTTTGTATCTTCAGTAGTTATCGAGATATGGCCCGAGAACACACTGTTGGGACACCTGTATGTTTCATATATATATTATATATATTATATACAGGGTGTTAAGTAATAGACTGGACACCTTGAAACCACGTAGTGAGAACACTCTGAACAGTAAAAAAGCCTTTACATTAGAGGGTGCTGCGGCTTTCGTTTTCCAGGAAAAAATTCAAACAAAAATCGATGAAAATTGTTTGGAAACCACAACTACAACTTAAGAAGAATTATTTAAGACGGACACATAATAATAAATTTATATCTATTAAATCCAACTTAAGCTTAAGTTTTTTTTATCACATACATTCTCTTTTTAATTTTTTATTTTCACCTTCTAGAACAAGTAAAGCAATGGCAGGTGGAATGACATTCCAAGAAGCTTTAAAATTACGTTTGGACATCATACAGCCGACGCTATGTCAACTTAAAGACTTCATCAAAATCAAATCACCTACCTTAACACCTGGAATAAAGTGTGCATTTCACGCATGTACTGTTTTTGCCAATTAATTACTTATGTACGTTTCAGAAAATTAGTTGATTTTCTACACAGGCAAGGCATTCCGGTTTATTTGATTTCGGGGGGTTTCAGATGTATAATAGCGCCCGTCGCACAACAACTAAATATTCCCTACAGCCACATCTTCGCTAATAGACTTAAATTTTATTTTACAGGTGAGTAATAACAATTTGAAAAAATATTGGGTTGGGTTCATAGATAATTTATTTACTTCATATATTTACATTGAACCTACATACTTACAGGGTGAGTAGGGAAAATATACATTACATATAAATTCGGTTATTTTTAGAAGTCTGCAAAGTATAGCGGATTAAATACATATATCAAGTGTTCAACTGAAAAGTTCATCATAGCCTTTGAATTTTTCATAACATTGTGAGGCAGGTCCTGAATTAAATCAAAGCGAAATGTCACTTGACGTTGAGCGTTTTCGTTCACTGTACTAATGTGCATACATAGTATTCCCATCTTCCGTTTACCTCATACATTAATACAAGATGAATATGCTCTGAGTGCGCACTAATAGCTGCTTTCGTTCATACCAATGATTACTAATCATAAATATTGGATTCACTTCGTGCACATTTATTCGTAACTTTCTTCCGTTAATTTTATGAAATATGAGTTTCATTCCTTTGTTTTTTATAGAATCAATATATACAACATAAAAGTTACGAATAAATGTGCACGAAGTGAATCCAGTATTTAGCAAAGAAAAACGCTAATAAGTCACGTTAGGTTGTAAGCAAAACACTACAACTTGTCATATGCCGCGTTCCAGAATTGCCTCCAGATTGAAGATCAGAGCGAGTAGATGTGGAATAGATATTTGATCACATTGTAAGCTGGCCGGGGGTAGTCGTGGGGTGAACCCTACCAATTTATTTATAAGAGCAGATTGAAAGTGCTTATCTTTTATTTTTATATTTAAATGTTTCACTGCCACCACCGGAAAATATAGGTTTCCGGACCCGTTTTCTTGAGAGCAAGAAAAACAATAAATACTGTGATTTAATCGGAGGATCGGGGTTCTTCTGAGCTCCAAAGTTGTGGAAAGTGCATTAATTGAACGAAAGTTAAGTACTTAATTATAATTAAAAGACATGAGTAAGAAATAATTAAGTATATTAGGGAAGAAACAAAAATGTATGTAATAGCTTGATACATAAGGTGAATCGAATGAGCAAACATATTATACAATTTAATTCCTACCTTTAGTAGGCGATTAGGAACCTTTGTTGGGACTTCTCTCGATCTCTAAGTTTCCTTTCCTTCAAGGGTTGAAAATCGAATTTGCTTTGGGGCTCCCAGGATGTGAACTCACCACCGAAATTATTAGGAGTAATTTATAATAATAATCTTATTTTAACGGTAATAAATTTTATCAATCACTCGTGTTTTTCTTTTTGGGAAAGAACCCTTCTGATTTCAGAAAAAGCTAGATGAAGACTGAAGATTTTGACTTCTTCTCTGACCGCGACAACCCCTTTGTTTATATTAGAATTTCGCGCAATTCCTGCAATGTGCTGCCACCTATCTAAATTCCCTTTTTGATCCCGTTCATTTAAGTCACTCAAGTAACTTAAGTTGCCTATCTACAGGGTAGTAATTAGATAATTTTAAAATATGATTGATCATTTTCTAACGCGCGGAGTTATAATCGCACGTGTCGATTGGGTAATTACGCTAATATTTATCTTAGACGTATCTGATTTTCTACTTAGCTTAATTGCTAAATGCCGAAATCGTCTCTTTTCGCGCTTGTACTTTTATAGATTATTTATTGTATTAGAACCTTCTGGAATACCACTTAAGTTAATGCTAAATGTCGAAATCATTTCTTTTCGCGCTGGTGTGGATTTATTTATAATTATTATTATTTATAATTTTTATTTAAAACTATCTAGAATACCACTTATGTTAATGGCAACATGTTTATACTGGGAATTTCTTTTTCGATATTGGCAAGTCATTAAAAATTGTTACATTCTGTTTTTCCGGCTGTTTACAACATGGTCAGCGAGCACTCAGAGTAAGCAGCGATTAAAAGAACGTATTAGAGCAATTTGGGTAGAAATTTAAAATAACGTTGAACTAATATAACCTCAGAATTACCATGGAATAATGTATTCCCTTATTAATTTAAGTCATCAATGTTATAGATGATAGATGATAATGACGATGAAGAAGATCCAGTTAATATTCTGGAAAAGGATGAAAATTTCTTGGAAATTACTGTACAGTTGTGGACAGAAAATTTCGGATGTCACTGTCATTCCACTGATGTAAAAGTTAAACAATTCCTTTATGTATACGTCAGACGAATGACAGTGACATCCGAAATTTTCTGTCCGCAACTGTACCTATTATCAATTTAAACACTTTGCAACATTTTCATATACTGCCAACAATTTTTGAAATTGTCCTACAAAAGAATCATAACTGAAATCATCTCATTTTTTTACACAATCACTCATTACATTATTATTAAAATGGAGACAGTATCATAAATATAATCTTGAAAATATCGATAAGTTTTTCGGGGAACACAGCACGTGTTCAAGACTGCAAGATTTTCCCCGCCAAATATAACCTAACAAGCTTGTGACAAATGTCAAATTTTTCACCTTGACCTGAAAGCTCTGGTTTAATGATCGGAGTAATTGGAGTACGCTCCGTTAGCTTCAAAATTTTTAAAAGAACGCGAGCAGAATTAGACCTGTTTGCTCTCAATGCAATAAAAGAACGCTTTAGACCAGCATTTGACTACAACTGTTTAACAATTGTTAGCCGTTACACGTTAATTGATTTAGGTCCGGTATTATAAAAGCAAGTTAATTTTAATTCCCAGTTTATTGCCATAACAACAATTGAGGAGTTGAAGTAACAAAGGGGCTAAGTGCCAATTTGCTGAAAAATGAGATATTACTACAGAAAGTAGAGAAAAGTAGGCTGAAAGTTGTGAATAAAATGTTTGTTATTTGGGAATCATGGAGTTTCTAGTCAATTTTCCGAGTTGAAAGTTTTAGCACTTAACCCCTTTGTTATTTCTCCTCCTCGATTGTTACCATGGGAATAAACCGATAGTTAAAGCTAACTTGCCTTTATAATACCAGCCCTTAGGAAGTCATCCCTTTTTCGCTTTTAACAAATCATCTAAACCAACTTGATGAACTCTTCAATTGAATACTCGTTACATCTGATCTCTATAGTTGCTGCAAAATATATTCTAGAAGACATATCTTTGATGATATGGGAGAGAATGTAGTAACTGCATATGGGTGCTTAAAAGTATCCGAATGAAAAGCAATAAAATAGTTCGAATTTGACCCTTGTGGTAAACTTCCACAGTGCCAGGCGGTCACGCCGGTTGTCCGAATATTTTTAAGCACCAGTATACCATTCGTGTAGTGATTTAATACCTCTATCAAACTCGTGTGGAGATGGGGCCATCTTCCAGAGAAGTTTTGTTAGATATTGAGTTACCAGAAAAGTATATGGCGAAACTTTGTCTTGCTGAAAATACATTCTCTGCTGTCATTGAAGGAATATCCTCCAGATATTCTATAGGATTTGTAGGGAAATTACAGGGAAAATGAAAAAGATAAGATCTATAACTCCTAAATACTGAGAATAGTAAACTTTTTTTTAATAACCCATACTATTATCTCTCATCAGAGTATGTATTTCTCTCTTTATTTAGCCTATATATAAATTGACTAATTGCAAGTGAAGAGTGGTGAATTTGCTCGTTGTAAGTAGTTTTAATTACGTCATAAAATTTTTGTTTAGTAATGACCAAAATCGCTCATTCACAATGAAATTTTTCAAGGTGACTTGTTTATTTATTTTTTACTGATTTAATTAAAAATTTTAAGTAGAGTTGAATTAGGTACGCATTGAATTCGTACATTCAAAATATTTCTTGTTAAATCTTCGATTATACGATAATTTATTTAAGGTGAATATGCAGGCTTCGACGAAAATGAACCTACTTCTAAAAGTGGAGGAAAAGCAGTTGTGATAGATACTTTGAAAAGAAAATATGGTTACAAGACTGTAATCGTTATAGGTGATGGAATGACGGATTTAGAAGCTAGTCCACCAGCAGATGCTTTTATTGGTAAGTAGTACTATCATTCTAAGGAAACTCTCCTTACCGTCTGTTTACTTTCAGGTTACGGTGGAAATGTAATTAGAGACGCAGTTAAAACTAAAGCGAAATGGTATATTACAGATTTTAACGAACTTATTTTAGCTTACCAGGATTTGTAAATAAATTATTTGTTTTTGTAATGTAGTTTTTATTTTTGTAAATCTAAGCAAGAAAAAAGTTACCTTGAAAAAATTGTCAACTGCTGACAAACGAAACGTTGACAAAAACGCATTTTAAAAGCTGTCAAAATGAGAGTATCTACAGAATGTTAACCCGAGGATTCCCACCCCCACTAACTTTTTTTTATTTTTGAATTTAGAAAGAGATGTTTAATACAAAACTTATACAGGGGTCAGTTAACTTGCTCCTACCACCCCCCGTAACGTACGCTTTTCAAAGTTTTCTTGCACCAAATGATTGCACCCTTAATACACCCTTATGCACCAATAAAATAAATTTTTGCACCCCTTCAGGAGAGAAACTGCAGGTAAATTTCACTGGAAGGGGCCAAGTTAACCGTAGCCCCCCCCCGTGAAAATTTTCGAAGTTTGTTTGGTACACCTTCTTGCATCCCTAATGCACTCTTATGCCACCACCTTTTTTTAACTTTTGCACCACTCAAATAGCTGAGAAAAAAAATAAAATAGAAAATCAGCTACCCCCCCCCCAGTGAAAATTTTCGAAGTTTCTTTGGTGCACCTTGTTGCACCTTAATGCACCCTTATACACTTTTTTAACTTTTGCACCGCTCAAATAGCTGAGAAAAAAAATAAAATAGAAAGTCAGCTAGCCCCCCCCCCCGTGAAAATTTTCGAAGTTTCTTTAGTGCACCTTGTTGCACCCTTATGCACCACCTTTTTTTAACTTTTGCACCACTCAAATAGCTGAGAAAAAAAATAAAATAGAAAATCAGCTAGCCCCCCCCCCCCCCCCGTGAAAATTTTCGAAGTTTCTTTGGTGCACCTTGTTGCACCTTAATGCACCCTTATACACTTTTTTAACTTTTGCACCGCTCAAATAGCTGAGAAAAAAAATAAAATAGAAAGTCAGCTAGCCCCCCCCCGTGAAAATTTTCGAAGTTTCTTTAGTGCACCTTGTTGCACCCTTATGCACCACCTTTTTTTAACTTTTGCACCGCTCAAATAGCTGAGAAAAAAAAACAAAATAGAAAGTCAGCTACCCCCTCCCCCCAGTGAAAATGTTCAGTTTCTTTGGTGCACCTTATTGCACCTTAATGCACCCTTATACACTTTTTTAACTTTTGCACCGCTCAAATAGCTGAGAAAAAAAAATAAAATAGAAAGTCAGCTAGCTCCCCCCCCCCGTGAAAATTTTCGAAGTTTCTTTAGTGCACCTTGTTGCACCCTTATGCACCACCTTTTTTAACTTTTGCACTGCTCAAATAGCTGAGAAAAAAAAACAAAATAGAAGGTCAGCTACCCCCTCCCCCCAGTGAAAATTTTCAAAGTTTCTTTGGTGCACCTTATTGCACCTTAATGCACCCTTATACACTTTTTTAACTTTTGCACCGCTCAAATAGCTGAGAAAAAAAATAAAATAGAAAGTCAGCTAGCCCCCCCCCGTGAAAATTTTCGAAGTTTCTTTAGTGCACCTTGTTGCACCCTTATGCACCACCTTTTTTTAACTTTTGCACCGCTCAAATAGCTGAGAAAAAAAATAAAATAGAAAGTCAGCTAGCCCCCCCCCGTGAAAATTTTCGAAGTTTCTTTAGTGCACCTTGTTGCACCCTTATGCACCACCTTTTTTTAACTTTTGCACCGCTCAAATAGCTGAGAAAAAAAAACAAAATAGAAAGTCAGCTACCCCCTCCCCCCAGTGAAAATGTTCAGTTTCTTTGGTGCACCTTATTGCACCTTAATGCACCCTTATACACTTTTTTAACTTTTGCACCGCTCAAATAGCTGAGAAAAAAAAATAAAATAGAAAGTCAGCTAGCTCCCCCCCCCCGTGAAAATTTTCGAAGTTTCTTTAGTGCACCTTGTTGCACCCTTATGCACCACCTTTTTTAACTTTTGCACTGCTCAAATAGCTGAGAAAAAAAAACAAAATAGAAGGTCAGCTACCCCCTCCCCCCAGTGAAAATTTTCAAAGTTTCTTTGGTGCACCTTATTGCACCTTAATGCACCCTTATACACTTTTTTAACTTTTGCACCGCTCAAATAGCTGAGAAAAAAAATAAAATAGAAAGTCAGCTAGCCCCCCCCCCCCGTGAAAATTTTCGAAGTTTCTTTAGTGCACCTTGTTGCACCCTTATGCACCACCTTTTTTTAACTTTTGCACCGCTCAAATAGCTGAGAAAAAAAATAAAATAGAAAATCAGCTAGCCCCCCTCCCCCCCAGTGAAAATTTTCGAAGTTTCTTTGGTGCACCTTTTTCCACCTTAATGCACCCTTATACACTTTTTTAACTTTTGCACCGCTCAAATAGCTGAGAAAAAAAATAAAATAGAAAGTCAGCTAGCCCCCCCCCCCCCGTGAAAATTTTCGAAGTTTCTTTAGTGCACCTTGTTGCACCCTTATGCACCACCTTTTTTAACTTTTGCACCGCTCAAATAGCTGAGAAAAAAAAAACAAAATAGAAGGTCAGCTACCCCCTCCCCCCAGTGAAAATTTTCAAAGTTTCTTTGGTGCACCTTATTGCACCTTAATGCACCCTTATACTCTTTTTTAACTTTTGCACCGCTCAAATAGCTGAGAAAAAAAATATAATAGAGTCAGCTAGCCCCCCCCCCCGTGAAAATTTTCGAAGTTTCTTTAGTGCACCTTGTTGCACCCTTATGCACCACCTTTTTTAACTTTTGCACCGCTCAAATAGCTGAGAAAAAAATGAAATAGAAAATCAGTGAAAATTTTCGAAGTTTTTTGCACCCGTAATGCACCACCTTTTTTAACTTTTGCACCACTCAAATAGCTGAGAAAAAAAATAAAATAGAAAGATATTTCAGTTATTTTTTTTCTCAGCTATTTGAGCTGAGCAAAAGTTAAAAAAGGTGGTGCATAAGGGTGCATTAGGGGTGCAACACGGTGCACCAAAAAAAACCAGCTTTTCGTTGTTGACGAAAGCGTAACGTCAAGTATGTCAATTGACATTTCCTAAATCAGGCAGAAAAGTGTTTTAGTTATTTGTGTCAAAATAAAATTTCACAAATGTTCTGGAACACACTAATGTAAAGTACAGTTATTTAACATTTTACTTAAATTATAACTTCAAAAATAATAAACCTAAACTAATTAAATTCTTTTACTTTTATATGTTTTTTCAAATGTTCAAGCCTGTGTAATTGTCAGATTTTCAATCTGCCGTTATTCAATTTTTTTAAATACAACAAGGGTGAAAATTTTAAAATATCAAAATAACATAGCAATATGTAATAATGGTAATATGTAGCAGGATTTTTTTAAATGGATTTTTTTGTGTATTTTCTTATAGAAAAACATAACACTCGATCCTCTAAACAGTAGCGCATAAAATATTTATATTTGATTAACCAACTAAAAGTAAATTAATATTTTTACGGTCTGATTTTCAACTTCTCCTGAAATACTAACTCTAAACGTATTGTTTATTGTACGGCAATAAAAATCGGTAGTGTTATAAATTAAAGTATAAGGAATAAACTAGATATAAATTCTTTTACTTTTATTTGTTTTTTCAAATGTTCAAGCCTGTGCAATTGTCAGATTTTCAATCTGCCGTTATTCAATTTTTTTAAATACAACCACCCTATCTCTGGACACACAGGCACTTGCTCGCGAGCCTAGAACTGTACAGGCAAGTGTTAGCACTTGCATGCGTGTGTATGGCCCGCATATAGGGCAAAACTGACGGCGCGTTCAGTTGCGAGCACGGCTCGAAGCGAATCTGTCCACGTCTGATTAGCCCGCTGTGATAAATATGTTGTGTCTTGTATGTTGTTTTAATTAGTTTATTTAACAGATAACACATTACACAGACATTGCATCATACAACGTGTATCTTATATGGTAGGTTCGTATGTACTATATGCGCATGTTCATGAGGGTATCCATGTAGTAGGTGGCGTACACCGCAATATAGATTTAGTGGCGGGAACATTTAAACTATACTTATGACATCTCCATTTTTCAAAAATATAATAAAATAAACAAGAGTAATGACAAAACATTTAAGTTACATTAAATTGAAATTTTTTTAATTTTAATTTACAATGTAATCTTTAAAATAAGACGGTGGTCTTACGATTCGACCTCTTTTTGTCTGAACGGTTGAAGTGACTGAATTGTCTTGTACCGTAGTAGTAGGAATGTTTGAACGATCAGATACAGGGTCATGATTTTCTACTCTTTGTGTATTACTGTTATCGTTTACATCTTCAAGGACATCGTCGTAATCTACTTCCTTCTTAATTTTAAAACTATGACTAGGATCTGATTTTAAATATCTTCTATTTCGTGTTAGGATTCTTCCAGATTCCGTTTGAACTTCATACGTTCTAGGCCTGTCATCAACATTTTTAATTTTTCCTGGTTCCCAGAAACCTTTTTGATTTTGCATTCTTACGTATTGGCCTTGTTCCAAATCTGTAAGATTCCTAGCATGACGATCATGATAATGTTTTGTATGTTCAGTTTTTTAGTTTGTTGGTCTTTCAACTCGTTATTAGATTTTCGTGTAATTTCAAGAAATTCTGGCATAATACCTCTAAAATTTCTACCAAACATTAATTTATTCGGAGAATCTACATTTGCCGCTATTGGAGTGTTTCTATACTCTAATATTGCTAACATGGGATCTTTTCTATCGTGACGAGCTTTATAAATTATTCTTTTAATGGTTTGAATATGCCTTTCTACCAAGCCATTACTTCTCGGATAATGAGGACTGGAAGTTACGTGCTGAAATTCCCAACTTTTTGTGAAAGCTTTTTAAATTGTTTGCAACTAAATTGTGGTCCATTGTCTGATCTAACGATTTTAGGAATTCCATATCTCGAGAAGATTGACTTAAGTAAAGCAATAACAGATTCTGATGTTTCTGTTTGCAATTAACCTATGTCAGCATATTTTGACAAATAATCTACAACTATTAAATAAGCGCGGTTATCGATATAAAATATATCAACACCAACTTTTTCCCAAACCGAATTTGGTAGATCACTCGATATTAATTTTTCATTTTGCTGACTTTTGCTATAATCTAGGCACGTTTTACATTTTCCTATGTAATCTGTTATTTGTACGTTCATGCCTGGCCAAAAGATCATTTCACAAGCTCGGTATTTTGTTTTATCAAGTCCCATATGACAATAATGTAGTTTACTTAAAATATCACTACGTAATGTACGAGGAACAACAATTTTCTTATCTTTATATAATAATCCGTCGCTTTCAAAAAGAGACTATAACTATGATACGGACGTGCAAGTTCAGGTACATCTTTTATTTCTGTTGGCCATTTGGTTTTTATTAATTTAATCACAGTTTGTAATTCTTCATCGTTTTTCGTTTCATTTATGAATTGTAATTTTCTTTTATCACTCATATATTCCGACATTGTTATTTCTAAAATGCGAGTATTGATATCATTGTCATCGTTACTTTGGTCTAAATGAGCGCGTGAGAGTGTATCTGCAATGAACAATTCTTTTCCTGATTTGTTACGTCAATATCAAATCGTTGTAGTAGCAATTTCATTTTCTGTAATCTAATAGATACATCGTTTATTGATTTTTTAAGAATCGAAGCTAGCGGTTTATGATCACTTTCGATTTTAATTGGTTTTCCGGCAATGTATTGATGGAAGCGTTCACATCCAAATACAATGGCGTACATCTCTTTTTCTATCTGTGCCCATGCTTTCTGACCAGTAGTGAGAGCTTCTTTCGAAGCATAAGCCACAGGTAGATTGTTCTGCAGAAGGACTGCTCCTACTCCCGTACCGCTAGCGTCAACACTTAAAACACAGTCTAGATTTGGATTATAATATTGCAAGACCAGATTTTTAGTTAATAAGATTTTGATTTTATCAAGTGTTTCATCGTGAGTTTTATTCCAATTGAACACAACATTTTTTTAAATTAAATTACGCAGGGGTTCCGTTATTTCAGAAATGTTAGGTACAAATCTTGAAACGTACGCTTAATACGTACGCCTAATATTCATGCCTAATATTCTGCTCACTCCAGCTGCATCTTTTGGTGTTTTCATATTTAAAATTGCTTCTAATTTTTTCGGATCGATTTGTATGCCATGAGCAGAAAAATTATATCCCATAAATTTAACTTTAGTTTTTGCTATTTGACATTTATTGATATTAAATTTCACACCCGAGTTTTCTGCTTTTTCAAAAATTTGGCTTAAAATTCTTTCATGCTCTTTTTCATCTTTCGCCCAAATTATCATATCATCTATATAAATTTCTAAATTTGATATTCCTTCAAAAATTTGCTTGTAAACTCTGTGAAATATTTCCGGGGCTGTTTTTATAACGTAAGGCATTCTTAAAAAACGAAAACGGCCAAAAGGTGTTTGGAATGTTGTCATTTTAGAACTAGTTTCTGTCAAACCGATTTGCCAGAATGCTTTAGTGGCGTCTAGAACTGAAAAAATTTTGGCATCTTTTATTTTTGCTACAATTATTATTATTATTATTATTATTAGTTTATTTAACAGGTAACACATTACACAGACATTGCATCATACAACGTGTATCTTATATGGTAGGTTCGTATGTACTATATGCGCATGTTCATGAGGGTATCCATGTAGTAGGTGGCGTACACCGCAATATAGATTTAGTGGCGGGAACATTTAAACTATACTTATGACACCCGCCATACACACAGCGTCTTATGGAAGGCTTTGGTACGTGACACATTAAGTACTCGTGCCAAATTCGTGGCGCGCCGGGCACGCTATTGCCCACAAACTACCAAAAACAAATTAAAATATTTAGATAATAGATTTGGACGGAAACTTCAAGAGTGCATGTTTGTTATGTTTGTTACTAATAGGTTCTACAAATTTCATAGCCGATCACACATAGAGCATCTTAGGAAAAGTTTTGGCACAAGACATACTCAGTACTATAGTACAAGTATTAAATTTTCATTAAGCTGGACACGCAGTTCCTCTATAAATTTCAATAAAACCTGTCAGGAATTCTTTACTCCAATAGCGTGTATCGGACGCATTTAATTTATTATTTCATTTAATTTATTAAAACCTGGATCGCTCCATAAATGCAAAATTCTTTTAAAAAATAATTAAATTGGCACGCCTGAATGCAGATTCTGACTGCGTATTCGAAGCGCTAAGATTTTCTCCCTAAACACACGAGGAAGTCTGCGTGCCTGATATGTCACCAACCAAGAGCGATAGATAAATCTTTATGTGTATGGCGGGCTATTTTTCGAGCAAGTGCGAAGGTAAGTGCGTCTGTGTGTGCCCAATTCGCGCTTACGCTCGTGCTTGTGATGACTAATGTTTTCTGTTTTGTAGGCAAGTATATTTTTGTATTAATTTTCAAAGTTATGTTGCTTTTATTTCGTAAAGTTTTTAACAAGAACCTGTGGTTTTGGTGGAAAGTAGAGAAAACAACTTTTTCTACTTGTTAGATATTAGATTAATTTTATATTTAGCTTAGTCTTTAAGTCATATATTGTATTTTAAGTTAGTATGATTATTTTTTGTTCTCATTTATTCCGCATGCTAATTTAGCATAGTTCAATCACCCACAACGTCAGGTAAGACCCGTAATTATTCATTTCGCGTCGTAAATGCCGGGGGTTTCCTAATATGCAAGTGCTAACACTTACCTGAATAGTGTGTGGTCAAAATTTGATTCGCACTTGCTCGCGCGCTTACCTGAACACACTTGCGCGCGGATTTGCATGCGTGTGTACGGCCCGCATTGTTAGATCCGTCTTAAAATCTTGTATACTACTACAAATTTTCAGAGAAATCGAATTAACGGTACAGACGATATTAGCTTGGTTCCAGACATTTGCCCGACCCTGTACAATCCTGTGATAAGCCTCAAAAACACATTGCATACAAATTCAATAATTTTGAAGTGGAGTTAAATAAGTAACAAACCACTACAAAATGTTTTTTTTTATATTTTGTAAAAAAATCAACATCAAGATGATCTGGCAACCAAGCTGTTAATTTGGTAAGTAATTGTATCATGCGTCCAACAATTATTGTAGTCCCGGGGGCTGTGGTATCACACATAAATGTCGATTTTTACTTCGTATCGTTGAATTGAAGTCTCAAACGTTGACTGTTAGACAACAAATAAGTGTTTCTTTACGTATTTAATGTTTTAATGCCATTTGAAACAATAATTAGTTAAAAATGTTTGACTCTGCAGCCACCCAGGACTACAATAATTGTTGGACACCCGTTACTTAGTTACCTATCAAGCGTTCAATTTGAATTCTTCAAAACATTGTGCAGCAGGGCTTGAATTTGAAAGCAATTCATAGAATGGTTTGAACCGTATTATTAGCTTCTGACGTCACCATTTGAAACGGTCGCGAAAACACAATGTCTTGGATATTCAATCTATCAATATCAGCTATTATTTGCTTTGTATAAAACATGATATAAAACACTTCAATTTTCTTCAAATTAAATTGCAAGCGTTGCATTCTTAATAATAGCGGTCTCGACTGAACCGCTCCAACTCTCTTATCAGTAGGGATCGGAAAAATTTAAGTCGGCCTCATCTCTTCAGCGGCGCGCCTGGTGATCGCAGACTCGCGGCTCGATGCGTTATTTTAAATGAATAAGTTATAATTTTTTTTTTTTTTTTTTGTAAAACGATAGTACTTCCTAATTTTTGTTATTATATTTAGATAGCTACCGGTTTCGGTTCATAAAAACCTTCTTCAGGCCTATAAATAAAATTACAACATTGTAGAAAATAATTGTTTGTATAAATAAAATTTGTTGTAAGAGAATTTTTTACAAATTAAAATTAATGTATAATGAACATTTACATAAAAAGTGAGCAAATAAAAATCAGATTAGGGTAGGCGGTGCAAAGAAAATGTATGTCTGTGATTAACTGAATTAAGTAATGTAATACATTCATGGGCTGTCAAATTTATTGACGTTTTATTTAAGCACAGACATACATTTTCTTTGCACCGCCTACCTTAATCTGATTTTTATTTGCTCACAGGTTATATGGTGACGATATGGTTTCAATTAAATAAAATTAAATATCTGAATTAGAATTGGCAAAAACAAGAAACACGTGGTGAAATTTCAGGTTAAAAATTGTAATGAAAAATTTTATAGAAATAAAATAATCACCCAAAAAATAAGAAAATAAATAAATAAAAATAACTTTTTCTTCGTAATTTTGCCAGGAAATTTTATTCTTCTACGCCTCTATGGTTATGGCCTCTTTACTGTGCGACTGTAATTGTTTTATGATACTATACGAGCCACATTTATGACTTAGTTCGCATCATTATTTTTTCGCGGCAATACTCAATTAACACGCTAGCAGTGTCTGCGGGACCTATCCGCTGCAACATAACAACTTTGCCGTTGCATTAGAATTTGAACCGCGCAAAATATATGATACCTATCCGTACTTATCAGATTGCTCAAAAATAATGCGCTGACGTCATCAATGGGACCAAAATTGCTCTGGACGCGACACTATAGGCGTTTTTTTGTGACACAATGTTTTAAACACGGTTGGTTCCATTGGTTTGAACCGTTTTGAACTGTGACGTCATTATTTCATGTAGCAAGAAAATACATTTGTTTGAAACATAAGCTTCGATACTTTTCGGTTTGGCGGTAAATGGTATCCATTTGAAAGTTTACTTAACGTTTGGGAAGATCATTTATTTTGCGGATCTTAACAAATGTTTTAAAAATTCAAGAAATTCTTTCATCATTATTTTTTGCAGAAAAGTAAAGAAAGCCATTTTTTTAATACCTCCACTCCGATGACAAGAAAGAAATTTGATTACGTTCACCCTACGTGTCTTATTTCAGAGATACATATCTTTAAATAATTCATTCGTGTAAATAATGAGAATTTATTTACTTATTAATATATTTTGCAATAGCACATGCAATAGCCTGTCGAGTCTGTCACCTAACCTACAAATAATTCGTCCGTTTACCCCTCCACAAATTTACGAACTCGTTTTAAACCAAGCTCCGAGCGCGGTTCAAACCAGCATCAATTATTTTGAACCAGTTGCGTCTGTGTCGTCACCGTTGTAACACTAATAGCGTTTTCGATCGATCGCACTAGTGCGCACTCAGAGTATGTTCATCTCATGTTATTGCACGAGGTTAAAAGAAGATGCAAATACACTGAGTGCAACCGGTGCAGGTGAATCGAGAACACCATCATAGCGTTTTCCACTGGCTGCACTGAGTGTATTTTCATCTCGGTTCAGCTTTATGTAATAAAACGAGATAGAGATATCCTGAGTGCACACCGGTGCAGCCAGTGGAAAACGCTATAAGGGTGCGTTTGCGCGCTTACACGCTTTAAGCACTCACGCTTACAAGCGCTATTTTCTGTTGTTTCCTTTGGCGTTCAGTCACTTAAGTAGTTACAAGCAAAGGTGTTTCTTTTGACTATTGCTTGCACAACGAATTCATAACCTTAAAAATATAACTTCAATAGCGAAATTAATCCAATCATAGCTTCTGCAGGTGTTTCTAAAGTATAATGTTTGTTTATAAACGGACTATGATCAATTGAGCTCCTTGTACGCATCTCATACGTTCCGTTTGGCACATAAGCGCTTACGCTTTTGCTGGCCTACCTCGATGGAATAAGCGATTGTGAGCGAAGACTATGACGTCATAATGACGATACCATTGCGTCAGCTGGCGCTTTTCGAGCGTTTGCAAACCCAAACGGAAAGGTTTAAGCATTACTTAACAGCGCTCGAAGCATGTGAGTGCGCAAATGAAACGCATCCTAAAATGTATTGGTTTAAAACGTTTTGAAACGTGTGTCAATGTGTCACAAATGTGTCACAAAAAAAACGCCTTATGATAATGAACAAACAAACACGTTTGTTTACGAATCGCTGCGGTATCGGTATTTTATAGGTTATGTTTACTACAACGAAAATCTGTTGGAGTAACCGAGACATGGCTTCCTAATTTAATAAAGAACAAAGTTCTTTATCCGGCTGGTCGCGTATTTACGTTCTTAGTTCAGTGATGGTTCAGTGGTTCGGACGTTCAGAGCCATTTTTCTGTGCAGAATACGAAGCCACACTCGGTCCTAATAACAACATTATTTTTTGTTACATGTGTTGTTAATAGTCGCATAATTTCTTCATTGTCTGATGAATCTGACGAAGAAAAAACTTAATTACACATAATTGCTAATTCCATTTTCACAATTGAAGTTCATAGGTTATGTTTTCCGGATCGCTCGATGTTGACCTGTCTCGCGAGTCAGATCAAAGCAGAGCCCTTTCGATATGCTACTTCACTGAGCGCTTGGCGCAGCCGAACATCCAATTCGCACTTCGAGCAACAAAGATAATGGCCGCATTCAGGGACGCTCAGCAGCTTAGCTAAGCTGTAATTTAGTCAGCGTTTTCTAAGTGTCAGCACACAGTGATTCCCTGAGCGAAGTTCTGAATGGCAGCTGTCTCACATGCTTGGCTTACTACATGGGCGAGTTAAATAAACGGTCAATCCCGTCAATCTGCACAAAATCGTCAATTCAACGGTCAGAATAAACTGCCTGACCAATCATCGACTGGAAAAATTGAATACAGACTCAACCAATAAATTTAAATTATGCCCCCACCACTTTTTTTCATAGCGCTGAGGAACTCGGCCTACAATTTGTGCGCTGAGCAAATATCTCAGCGGTTTTCTTTCAGCGGTCTGTCAGCTTGTCCATTCAGGGAAGTTGCTTACTTAGCCTCTCAGCCGCTGAGCGTCCCTGAATGCGCCCAATCACTTGAACACTTTCAAAGCGCTCCGAAAGCGCTCTAGAGCAGTCAGTCGAAAACGCTTTAAGATTGTTTTCCGTGCACTGAAAAAAATGGATGTTAAGATGTTGATAAGAAAAATATCAGAGATGTCAAGCCTCCACCACCAATACAACGCGAAAATGTATTGTAAAAATTTTAAAACAGTCGAAACTGTGTCAAATTGCTGCATCGCAAAAATATTAACTTAAAATCACGGCCTACTGCGATAACAATAAATAAGGAATAGATTATACAGATAGACTTTAAACTGACAGTTAAATTTCCCGCCGTTTCACACAACTTTTCTACCGTGGCGCGAGGTAAAATTTCTAGAAAAAAAATACGAAAGCAAATTCAATTTAAATACACTACTTACTTTAAAATAATTTCTAAAATCACACAGTTTTATTTACTTTGAACAGTTTTAAATTTCGCGTTTTAAATCCCATATCTCGATCTCTCACCCTGGCGTTGTCACCCTTTAAAAATGTCAGAGGTAGATGTAGGTCAAATTAAAATTTCGACGTTAATTACAAAATTCGCTTGAAATTCATGGTATCATTATTAATATTGCTGAATATAATATTAATTATGGCCTGGCGATCCCACGGAAAGTCGAACCTGGAACTGATAAGGAACTTACGAGGTAAAAGTTTAAACGTCATATTTTTAGGTTATGACCGTTTTAAAGTCGGCAAAACATACACCAAAAATTCACGTTTAATTATTTTCTTCAATTTATATACAGCCAACGGTCGGAAATTTAATATCATTTTACAGGTAACGGCATAATAAAAAGTGAAAATGTGGAATTTGCTATGTCTGCTGTGGACAGAGGACATTATTCTCCACGAAACCCTTACATGGATTCACCACAAAGCATTGGATTTGGAGTTACCATAAGTGCACCGCACATGCATGCACATGCATTGGAATTATTAAAAGACAAACTCGTCGATGGTGAAAGAGCGTTGGATGTGGGTTCTGGAAGTGGCTACTTGACAGCTTGCATGGCTATAATGCTTGGAGAAAACGGGTAATTTTGAAATAGATTATATAATCTTATTATATAATTATATAATCTTATTATATAATTATATAATTATATAATCTCTTTCCTCGTCCCAGTAGGCGAGTTAGGGTGACATTTTTGTTGGTATCACAATGAAACATAGACGTCAGATGAGATGGTTATGTTTATTTTTAATTTTATGGTTATAATTTGAGTCCACCGACAGAGATATTGTTGCCAGCTCAACTGTAGTGCATATTTCACGGCGCCATAGTCGGTGCTCCTTCGTATAATATTTGGCAACATAGTCAGATTAGTGGTGTGGAATTGTCATTAATATTTTTCATGTCAGATTCAGGCACCTATCAAACTTCAGGGCAGCAACTTAACGAAACCAGAACACGGCCTACTGAGACGAGACATACTGTATCATTGTCTTACAACACTTTAACATACCGCTCCATTTTAGCGAATGATACCACTGGAGGATAGTATAGTATGACGTACATTATGACGTTGTTAAAATACCACACGATCATTTAAATTTATAATTAGAGTAGGCTATGAATTTTGAATTTGATTGGCAACACTAACTGTTGACAGCTTCTTTGAGTTTGAATTGTCAAAGTGACGCTTCAAAATGTTTAATTGATTGCCGGGGGCGAACACTTTGAACATTTGCTAGGGTTGTCACTAAAACTGTTTCACTTCCTTTAAATTAAAACGATTGAACCCGATGAGAATCCTATAAATGTCAAAATATTTACATAACCACATAACCTCTAATTTACACATCGAGTCGATTGGCAAGGTGCACAACCGTATAAAAAAATCCAGCCTACTTTAATTATAAATTTAAATGATCACATGGTACTTACTGCATGTAACTGTAGGTAACCCAAAGCTCAAGCTGTGTTACCTACGGTATGTATGTTATGTTACGTTATACATCCATAACTATAAATTTGTAACAAAATATGTAATTATTATAAATGATCAGAGAATTGTGGAAATCAAAAGTCAACATTTCGCTGTACTTTGAGAGTTGCCTCAGATTGCGTATTCTCATATAGTAACCGGACCTTTTTAGCGAGAAACACGGTATCATGTAGAATGTTTTAAAAATTAGAGTGGGATATAAAGCAACAAGGTAACAAAATGTAACCTAATTTAACCATACCGGTATGTTCTGGTATGTCACGAAAAATCGCCTTTAATATAATGGTTATATTTTTGAAAACTGACGCCAAAAAACATTGATGATTTTGAGCATTTTGACTTATAGGCCCGTATTCATAAATAAAACTTAGGCTATGCGCTCGATAATAATTCTCTAGTAGTTCATGATCTATACGCACTTTAACGCGTTGCGGACGCACAATCAATATGGGTTTAAGTACAGTTTATTAATTATTTTCCATAAAAGAAATATTTGCAGTACATAAATAGATATTCACAATGTTTTAGTGAACGCATAGCGTAAGTTTTGTTTATGAATACGGACCATAGCGTTTTTGATTCAGTTGCACCGGTTGCACTCAGTGTATTTACATCTTTTTTTAACCCCATGTAATAACACGAGATGAAGATATTCTGAGTGCGCACTAGTGCGGTCAATCAAAAACGCTGTTAGTATTGCAAAGTCACAAGTAATTATTTGTTTTAATGCTATTATTTTACTTTCTTTATGCCATCGTAGAGTATAAGAAGCATTATAGTCGATGGGACTGACGTTAAAGCACAGTATAAGAATCACACAATAGCGTCACTCGAGTATCACTGTCACATTTGCTCTTTTGTTTGATACCTACCCAGCTGTAAATTACATTGCATTTCCATAAGGGTATCAAACAGAATGGCCATTTTTTTTACACTGACGTTTAAGTGACGCTACTGGGTAATTACTTATACTGTGGTTAAGTCAGAAGTTTACATTTGTCACATTTTGAGTTCTATCAAAATACATGTACGTAACTTAACGAAAAAAAAAGCGGCCTACTAGAATGCAAAAAGAACGTGAACGGATAATACTGTGTCCATAAATCATTATTATTATTGTTTTTGTTTAATCTATAGTGTGTCCACGGATAGGTGACACAAAAGGAAAAACTTTTTTTTATTACTGATTTCTCAGAAAATTTTATTCTTTATAATAATTTTTGCCGTATTTGAAAATCTTAATTCTCATCTTACTTCCTGTATGTAGTCATTTAACACTTACATTCACAAATTTCCACAGTTTTGGACTTTGAAAAAATTTCAATTTTTTTAATCGGATCAAGTAGACACAAAAACAGATATGACGTATTTGTCATTTCCATTTCATGTTAAACTTTTGAATCTTGTCTTGCCCCACAAAAAAACAGCCCACAGCCCCACAAAAAATTTTTTTTTTTTTTTTTTTCAAATCTGGAGGTCAGACTATGTGTACTATATGTTTTCGGGGTCGCTGAATCCGAATTCGCGATCCATTTAACTCCATCACGTCAGGTTTTACCAATAACCCCATATAACCCTATAACCCAAGCTGTCAAGTTCTATTACACACAACGATCGTCTAAAGGGAGCTGTGCAACCACACTAACCCTATAACCCTATACGTTTAACCCCGAACCCCCTAACACCATAATCCTATAAACAATATATTAAATTCTATAATCCTCCAACACCTAAGTCCATAACCCTCTAACTCCATAATACCATAACCCCGTAACCTCGTAAACAATAACCTCATAATCTCATGACCACGTAACCAATAACCCCATATCTATTCTTTAAGGCTGGGTTTCTCAGTCCTAGTTTAACTTTAAACTCCTACTTAGTTTCATAGGAACAATTGTTTTTATAATTGCTACCATGGGAATAAACAGGAGTTTAAAGTTAAACGAGGACTGAGAAACCCAGTCTAAATGTTGGTCGTTTGTTTTCGAGAAAAAAAATAGGACCGTGCGCCGTCATTAGAGTTACCCGATGAGGGTACACCACGAGGAGGTTGCGCGGACTGATTTTGTACATCATTCAGCCCTTAAAAAGGGCCGTTTGTAATATAGAGTAAATACGGGGATAAAAATTTTTCACTCATTTTCTTTGTTACAGCTATAACGGGTTCCTTCTTCTTCGAATGATCTGTGTAAAGGATTTCTTTTACGTTTCTTTTCTTCTTTTGGTACATCAAACAATCGAACTACTGCGTAACGTGGTTATTGGAATTAAAGATTATGGGGTTAAGAATAGGGGATTATAGGGTTTAACATATTCTATTTATAGATGCCTGATATATCTCGCGATAAGAGATCAAGTCAAATTAGTGAGTAACGTGGTTATTGAAGTTACCGGTTATAGGGTTATGGGGTTAGGGGGTTCGGGGTTAAATGTATAGGAAGATAGCCAATTTTTGTTTAGTCTATTGACTTTATCTCTAAAAAAGAGATCGAGACTTGCCCATTAGTTTTTTTAATATCTCTTATAGTTACAGAGATGCCCATAAGAGACATCGAAATTGATCCACCCTGTACGTGTTAGGTATTCGTTCTCTTTAGAAATCATGTCCTATGAGAAAGAACAAACGCGTTTTCAAAAACTTTGTTTTTTTTTCTTGTTTATTTTTTCATAAGAAATATGTTTTATTATTTTTTAATTTTTTAATTATTCATGGTTAGCATTCAAAAAATAAAGGATCAGTTGCTTACATTATATGTATACAGGGTGATCAAAGTTACTGCCGCACTATTGATAAAATACAACCCATAGAACGCAACATTTAAATGCCACTAGAAGCGTCTATAAACGTGTTCAGCGATGTTTAGAACAAACTGGGAATGTTTTACTTTAAGTTATTTATAATTTTGTTTAAATTAGTTTAAGCTACATTCGTTTCAAGAGTAGCAAATTTTAATTAATTAATTTTATTTTTGTACATAATACTAGTTACATTTATTTTAAATACCAGTTCCTCAATATGTTGTACTCATGTTTTTCAGGTTTGTTTATTTTTGAAGCACATAATTCCAAGGTAGTGTGTGTTAAGACAGTTTTGTTAATGCATTGAACTAAATATAGTTAATTGTAAATGATGAATACAACTTTCGCAATAACTTCTTTATTATTCGTTTTAAGGAAAAATGGTAAAGAATAATTTGCATTTATAATTTGATGTTCTTTCATTTGACAAAAAAAATACAGGGTGTTCCATTAAAAAAAACTTTACACATTCAATTATTTTGAGAATGCGATGCGCAATTGTTTTCTTCATATCACCATTGTAATCCTGAGTAAAAGCAGTTCATTTTTGCTAATTTGAACCACTTCGTAGCTCCAATAATAACGAAGTTAGCAATAGTGCGGCAGTAACTTTGATCACCCTGTATAATGTACTAACTTCCATCTACCAAATAATGGGTGGTAAGCATAAAACGTACTACATGCTAAAAGTTCAAGCATCTACTTGGAAAGTGAAGTACTTACTATATTAGCGTAGTACCTACTATTCGCATCTAGTAGAAACTATTATTTACAAAAGCACATAGCAGTTTCTATTTCGCCATAGAAGCTTCTACTACAAATTTTGTAGTATCTACTTCAAAAGCCTCAAATTTCGGCTGCCGCATAATATCTACTTCAGTTTAAGTGAAGCTGCTATTTAGTAAACTTCTTCGACACCTTGTATGAATTATAATAAAATATTAGGGCTGCTTTTATTAATATACGCACCCGGAAAGTGTATACAGACAGGAGAATATATACTCAATATCTGATGTAAATGCAAGTTACTCAGGTAAAAGTGACATAATTTGTAATTATGAAGTGGTTAACTGATGTACCAATAGATTGTTGCAAAAATACACAGACATGGATATGATAGATATTCAACACACCGTATTCGTGTATAACAAATGAACAAACAAGTCACTTGTTTGAATTGGCTTCCGGTTGGAACCGCGACACGTTGACTTCTTCTACTGCCGACTGAGACTGTCTAATCTCAACGGCTAACGAGAAGCAGCAGCAACACCACCAGCAGCAGCAGCAGCCGCCCTGAGGAAGTTCTTCTGCAATGGAGAATGAAACGTCGGCAGTAGAAGAAGTTAACGTGACGCGGTTCCTACCGAAAATCAGTTCAAACATGGACGACGGCCGCGGATGCCTTCAAGTTAAATAAACAAGTCACTTACTTTTCTTGGCCACGTCTGTAGTAGGTGCTTCATTTTAATAGTAAGTACTACTAAAGTGTAGCTTTTACTACATGTTGTAGTACAAACTTCCGTAGTATATGCTTCAGAGCTGTAGTAGGTACTTTATGTAATACTTCAAAGAATATACTAATTTGAGGAGTATTAGCATCTACTTCGTTTTACCCAATGGGTGGTATGAATAAAAATGAAGAAGTTGTTAATACTACAAGTATCAGTATCTTCTCCGTAGTATTTACTCTAAGCCTGAAGTATACACTAGCTTCTGGTGATATCTACTTGTCTTTATATTGAAAATTCTTAACAGTGAAGTAAATACTTGTCTATGTCAAGTATGTACGTTCATTGTTTAGTATATTCTTCAAGATGTATAGCATTCTCTCCCACTCCCATTTTACGTCTGTGATTATTTGCTAGCAACGCAATTATAAATTATTCCTGAATTTTGGTACTTTCTTTAAAAACAAAATTAGTTTGTTTTGAACACAAAAATGCCCGAGGAAAAATATAAAATGAAGACTTACTACTAACATTTGCACTTATGTTAGGAGGTTTTAAAATTATGTTGTACAAAAGAATGGCTGGTAAAGTAGAGAAAGATACAGCTCTCAAAGAGTTGATAAGAAATTTTAATAACAATTTTAAAAAAATTAGAAGTGAAACGAATTTAAAGAAAATAAATAAATACTTGCTTGCTATTTTTGCTTTGCGCACCCGCTCTCGTAACACCAGATTTTAATTTACATTTCTATAAGTCTTTGTCATTTGTTTATAGATATCTACATTTATTTTACAGTTAACATGTCAATTTATTGCTTTTTCTAGCGTTGCGGTGGGCATTGATCATATTCCGGAATTAGTGGAACTGGCAAGGCAGAACATACAGAGAGATCAACCAGATTTAATTAAAACAAATCGTATCGAACTGAAAGTAGGCGATGGCCGTCTTGGTTATCCAGAGTTGGGACCTTACAAAGCTATACATGTCGGAGCAGCATCTCCAAAATTGCCACAAGCTTTAGTTGATCAGTTGAAGGTAAATAAATTATTTAGTGCGTAACATTTATGAAGGCATGAGATCTATATGTTCCTCCTGTTGTTTCAAAATCGTGTGTTTATTACCTCCCTTTGTAGAAGAAATGTAGACCTTAGATTCTCTGAAATTAAATAAATTGTCTGTTATTTTCTTAAACGACACTATAAGGACAACTTCCTTACTTCTTTTGGCAAGTGTAGGAGGAATGTATCATTAGTAACATTGAAAATAAAACTTTTGGTTACAAATTAAAATAGCAAATTTATATTTACACTATTAATTTATCTTTAGAAAAATTATCATAAATATGCTCTTCTCATTTAACTGGTAAGTTTAAAGAATGTAAACAACAAACTTGAGGCAGTAGAAAATACCTTTAAAAAAATAAAAACGGAAAGAAATTGAAAGAAAAAAAAATTAAGAGGACAATTTAAATGAGTAACATACAGTATGTCCACGGATTGAGTTATAAATTTGCCAAAAAAAATTTAGTTTTAGGTCTCGCGGGCCGGGGGTTGCCTACCGTTGTTCTAGGTCTAGCGTTCTAGAGCACTATCAGAGTATTTTCATCTTGTTTTAACCTCATATAAATAATAAAAGATGGAGATCCTCTGAGAGTTCTCTAGCCCTAGAGCAGCGAATCGAAAACGCCATTAGTATTTTATGCATAGTGTTAGTTCATTTTTACTTGACTTTCTCTTGTTCATTAATTTTGTTTGAGTTTATTACTGATTTCATGGCTTGAGTTTATTACTGATTTCATGATAAAAATATATAAACTACCTACGTGCCAATAAAAATGCACCACCCAGAAGGGGTCAAGTTACAAGGTCGATATTTTTACCAAATAAATATCCATATCTTAGGAGTCAATGATAAAAACGTCAGAATTAAAAAATGAGAAACTTCGGTTTTTGTGAGAGTTGCCTTAAAAAGATAGGCTTTTGTTATCGGTAATTTTTTAAACTAGTGTGTCAAAATAGTCTATTTTCTGCGACTTAACAATGGCTAGAATTGCCAGAAGACAGCGTTTTCAGCAACTGTTCGACTTTGAAAGGGGACGAATTGTCGGCATGCACGAAGTAAATTTCTCGTTCCGTGAAATAGTGTGGCGTTTAAACCGAAGCCATTCTGCGGTGCTTCCAGCATGGACATCATGGTCTGAGGAAGGCATTCAAAACCGTCGTCCAGGAAGTGGGCGTCCCAGAAGAATTAATGAACGTGAAATTCGTTGTCTCCGTCAACTGGCTATAAGAGATAGGTTTCGACCTTCAGCTGCAATTGGAGTGGTTTGGATAAGGGATCTAAGAGAAAGGGTAACTAGTCGAACCATTTACCGACGTATTGCATCGTTTGGTCTTCACTCCTACCGGCTGTGTCGACGCCTTCCACTAACTCAATTGCATAAGGCAGCCAGGCTTCAGTGGTGTCAAGAAAGACAGCAGTGAGTCATTGAATGGGATCAAGTCATGTTCAGTAAAGCTACGGTTTCCTAAGAAAGCGGCGCCGCTTTCTAGCGGCCGTAATGTAACGGTGGGTGACGTCACTAATACTTTGTCTATTAAGACATATGACTTTGGTTTCCTCACGAGCGGTGGCCGTAAAATAGTAGTGGCGCCATTTGAATTACGGTCGTCATAGCGGTGACAAACAGTTGGTGAACGTTTTTTCTCGTGAACGGTGAACGTTTTTTTAAAGAAACCAATATTTATTTTAAAAAATGAGCGAAAACAGTGCAACTGCTACAATTTGACTATTTTGAAAGTAGAATCGAAATATCGTTGAATACAACGCCACCTGGCAGAATTTTTAAACTAATTTTATGCTAAAATTTTGTATTTTTTATGCAGTTTCATTTGTTTCTTGTTTCGATTTTCTATATTGTTTCATTCCAGAATTAATTGTGGGGGGGGGGGACTTTAGACTAACACTGTATAACATACAATAGGTGCTTGTAGTTAATAAATAGGTAATAACTCTAGTGGGTTAATGTTGTTCTACATAATTATGTTGCCATGCAACAGTCCCAGGCCCGTTGAAATAATTTTTAAACATTTCTCGAATATGAGTGCAATTCATTCTAGCACGGACATTGTGTGCTGCAATAGGGATTAAATTTTCGCTTGATTGACTCTTCATCTTCCAAATATACTAATAATGCCAAATCTAGATCGTCCATGCTCCACCGCAATCGGCTGACTTGTGCGTATGTGCGTTGTCCGTTCTTTTTAAGTTTACATAAAGTGGACGGCCGTTTTCTTACGTCCGCCGCTTCACGTCATATTACGGCCGCTAGAGAGCGGCGCCGCTTTCTAGGAAACCGTAACTTAAATCCCAATTTAGTCAGTGACAAAATGATCGTCGAGTAATGATGAGAAGGTTCCGTGGAGAGAGATGCATTGTGGAATTTGATGTACTAGGCTATGGCGGCGTAACCCATGACGTCTATACTCGAGATTGTGAGAAAGTGGCGATCCCATCTCTTATGGGAGAAGTCACATCACAGCGCTGTCTCTCAGCGGGAAAAAACTGTATTCTCGAATTATTGTGGTGGGATATATCGTATGCGTTGAACGTGCGTTCAATGTGCAACGTTGCCAACTTGATTGTGCTTTATTAGCCAATCACATTCGTTCTCTCGTTCGCCATTTGACACTGACAATAACAAAAACATGAAATATAACTACACAACAACATACATAGGTTACTTGCTTCGTATTTCGATTTTGCTTTACCTACAGTGCCTTATTTGTACGTGTTATTGTTCTGTGGGGTAAAAATTACTGGTTTGAGTTATGTAAATAAATGAACTGTTTTTAATACAATACAAAGAATATTTTATGCCCAAATGTAGTGAAATAGAACGGCAGCGGTCTGCTCCAATTACAAAGGCCCAACAGAGACTTAAGAGCGATTTACATGAACAAGTTTTTCTTTTGAAGCGGCTTTAAAAGTGACCTTAAAAGTATACCTACATACATATACAAGTTTTTCTTGTAAATTCTCTTGCTTGTGCAAAACTGCCAACTTTAAAACGAATGTAAATATAAACATGATAAGAACCAAATAAGGATATAACCTTTGAAAGTGGAAGGGACATGACAGTCTTCCACGGTTTCGTTTCACAAACATTAAAGACACAAACTTCTAGTTGTCGGAATTAAAGGTTTGTCCATCTGACAATGAGACATAGGGATTTAACATGGGAAAACAGAAATTGCTTTATATTATCTATCTGAGTACATACATATGAAATTCTGGGTTATAATCGGAAAGATTATTGCATTCAAAGTGTTTTGATACTAAATTTGTGTAATTTTAGTTGTTAATTATTTAGAAATTTAAAAAAAAGTTATTTTTTTCCGTACAAGATTAGTAGGTATTTAACGGAGAGTTTTTAAACGGGTCTCGTGGCCGAGTTAGTTTGTTCATTTTTCACAACCGTAAGGTGACGAGTTCAAATCCGAATGAGGACACTTTTTTCTTTTTTTTTTAAATATTTTTTCAGATTTGAAATCACTTAAACTCTTAAAGTAAGTTTATGGTCTTATGGTATGAGGTTCTACAGGCATCCCCTTTAGTATTCATCAGAGGCGCATCGATATATCGACGAGATCTTAAGACCCGTTCTGTTACCTCTGATAAATGAACACGTTGGAGTAGTTTTCTAGCAAAATAATGCTCGACCCCATATTGCACAAATTTGTAGGAACTTTCTGCAACCAGCAGAGGTAGAAATTCTTCCTTGGCCAGCTCGTTCTCCGGATTTGAATTCCATAGGACATGTGTGGGATATCATGCATCGACGTTTTAGAGTATTCCTCAACAAGCAAACAGTTTGGAGGAGCTGCGTCGTCACCTACAGCAAGCTTGGGATGAGGTACCTCAAGAAGACATCTATTATCTCATTTGGAGCATGCCTCGGCGACTTAAGGAATGTATTGTTAACCGTGCTGTTGTGCCACATTATTAAATTTTTTCCCTTAATTTCTGTTATTATTATTTTTTTTTCTAAAGTAAAATTAATAACTTCTTTACCTAAGAGAAATAAACTGAAAATTTTTCCTTGTAACTCGACCCCTTCTGGGTGCATTTTTATTGGCAGGTAAAGGGTTTTCCAATAAGTTCGTCAGAACTTTCAAAAGAGACACAATAATAACTGTAAGTGATAATCCTTTAATCTTTATTTTATTTTGAAGAACAATCGATGTCATTATGTTTTAAAAATAATATCGTTTAAATGTCCTCCTCGACTTCGTCTGACTGAATGCATTCTGCAGGTTAATGGTGAACGGTACAGGAATATGCTAACTAAGGCTGCGTTTAGTTGATAGACGAACCGTCAAAGTTTAACGAGCTCGGGTGGACTGTCTTCTAAACGGAACTCATACCCACTGTGGTGGCTTAATGGTCGCATCTCAAATCACGACCACCGTGACCAGTCAAGTCCTAAGTCAAAGTTAGGTCCTAAGTCAAAGACTTGTCAGGACCTCAGGAGCGGGAGTGTATTTGAGTGTGTGTAAAGTGTTCCATGGTTTTGTTACTTCCAATCTTCTCGCCGTTTAAGGGGAAGCAGTGTCGAATTTTATCCCTAACACTGAAGGGTGCCTGAAGTCGATACCGACCACCCCCGAGAAAAATCCCGAGTGCGGTTCGAACCGACAACCATGCGATTGCAAGTCCTGTGCCTTACAACTGGACCGTTCAGGCGTTATATCGAATATAATTATGGAAGAATGTTTTATACAAAAGTATCATCCTTTCAAGCTCCGCATAATTTAAATTATTTTCGAATATACAGGCTGTCCCAATTTGGCTGTACAATGTGTAACTTCGATATTTTAAATTGAACACCCTAGTTTCTTGTACCTAAGTCCTATGGTTTTTAAGATGTTAGGCTTTGTTTATGAAACTATGTATAGATGTAACTTTTATTATTAATATCTCATTAACGAAGAAAGTTAGAAAGCAGATATTGTGGTACTGTTACAAGCTAAGTGGAACCACAGTAACAAAATTTACTCTTCATTAAACAGGGATTCAGTAAAACTATTTCCATACTGACAACACTTGAAGAGCAATCAGGCCTATGATGTATCACTGGTGTTAAGAATAACAGGGCTGTTAGGTGTGTAACTGCTCTCGCTGTCAAGAAATTACATGATCTATCATCGTAACATAACTTGTATACATAATTATTTTGTGATGTTATTTTATGCTCGATTATTGTTACATGTCAAGCCAGAAACTCTGTTAAGTAAGTTACAATTTTACGGAATATCGGGGATTGAGTTGCAATGGTTTACCTCGTACATGACCAACAGAATGGAATGCACGAAAATGCGGAACATGCATTACTCTTCCATTGAAGCTGTTATTGCTGGCGTACCACAAGGGTCGGTACTAGGGCCTTTGTTATTTAGCATCTTTACTGTAGATTTACCATTGCACGTAACGCATTGCAAATTACACATGTATGCTGACGACATCCAATTATACATGGTGGCGAATTTCTCTGACATCAAAACGACCTTCGATAAAATTAATTATGACTTGGAGCACATACATACTTGGTCAGTTAAAAATTCATTACTTCTAAATTCAAGAAAATGCCAAGTTTTATATGTGGGAACTAAAAACAAAGTTGAACTTCTTGAGTTGTCTGGATACAGTGTTTCGATTAACAACATACCATTAACAGTTGCAAACCACGCCAGAAATCTGGGAATCATCTTCGATTCTCATCTGCGATTCAATGAGCATGTTAATAAAATATGTCAATCCGCTTATATAAAACTGAAAATGCTCTGTCAATTTAAAGATTTACTCCCTATGCAGACGAAGATGCTACTGGTTAAATCTCTAATCCTTTCCGTCGTAGGATATGGAGACATTGTTTATGGACCTCGCCTTACCGTTGAAAACAAACGTCGTTTGCAAAGTATTCAAGATAGTTGTACTTGCTTTATCACAAACAAGCCAAGATACGGAGATCACATCACTCCTCAACTTCGTGGGCTCAACATTTTGAAATTAAATGAGAGACGACTTGTCCACTACGCGTGTTTGTTGCAAGCCGTAATTAAATCGGAATAACCTCATTATCTATTTGGTAAATTGGAATTCAGAGAAACAACAGCGACTCGTGAGCTCAGACCTGTGACAACTTTAAGTATCCCGGCGCACAAAACGAGTAGCTTCCAATGCTCCTTCTCATATCTGGCAACGCACATTGTAAATCAGATGCCCAATGAGATTATTAGCTCCTCTTCTGGAGCTTTGAAGAAAAACCTAAAGTGGTTGTTGCTGCAGAATCAACTGACTAATATAGAAGTTTCCAGATTTTGACATGTTATTTAACGTTGAACCTAACTTGATATCTTAAATTTAGCATGTACGTATCTTATTTTAAGTTATTTTATATTTAACTGCGAAGGTAGATATTAAAATCATGATAATATATGTATCTACCTTTTGTAACGACAAATGCATTGTAATTTTTCATATTATGATTGTAATTTGCCTTACAATAAAGAATATTATTATTATTATATGTGATCTGATAGGCATTGATTTGAATGACGTTAAACTTCTAAAGCATCATATTAATAAATTTCGTAGCCTTTAAATGAATGCAGTCAAGATATCATAACTGATGAATGTTAGTTATATCTTAACATCATAGGCCTGAATAACTTATATTTGCTCCATAAAATTATCTTTCAAGCTATACACTTCCCTGTACCAATTACTATTAATAAATGTGAAATAAAAAAGTACATAATGCATGTAACATACGTTTTGGGAAAAAATTTAAAGTTCTTAAGCAAACAGTAGCAATTTTTTTTATTGATTCACACAGTGAAAAATATTTTGTTCAATTAACTATTAGTGGACCAAAATGTAAACGTTAAATAATTTTAGTCACTGGTAACAAAGATTTGGCAATAAATTTACTTAATTTAAATGATCGCTGGTAGTTAAATATAAAAGTTTACTTTTTCCTAAATATTTTGCAAAAATAACTCATTGCTGTTTAATCTCATTTGATGTATATTCAACACATAAAAAATGTAATTTTGCATCCTAGTGTAGTATATATACCCACTATCGGTGCAAGATCTATGTTTCTTTTTTGTAATTTGCACAAATTAACAAAAAACCTTTATTATGTTAACGATATATGTCAAGACGGTGTTTTAACTTCTTGTAAAAGTAAAAGAAATACGATTTTCATCTAATTCAAACATATTTTTATAGTAATATTTGCAACGTTTTAATTTATTAAGAGAACTCTACAGACTCTTGTAAACTTTACTAAAAATTGTAGTGGACCTGTCGGAACTATATTTTCTTGTCAGATTAACTAAATATTTTTTACTGTGCATGAGTATTAGGGCTTGTTCCTACATCCTAAAGTAATACGTAACTAATTTTACATAACTGCCAGAGGACCATTATCTTCAATGGCGCGCAGTTTTCTGCGAATATGTCTCATTTCTTGTTGGAGAAAAGTAACATCTATTTACCGAATCATCATAATGTATCATCATGTATACATCATACAAAATCATTACGCCAGAATAACCTATAATTTTTTAAACGAAAGTAACCCAAAGAAAACAATCCCCTAAATGTTCCTCAGGTGAGAACTATTGAAGAATTTTGAACACCAAAACGAACACCAGTTGCGGAGAAGAATATTTCAGAAGATTCGGGAAATATATGTTACTTTTGTCCAACGAAAAATGAGACATATTGTAGAAAACAGAACTTTTTGCCCTCAAATATGGTTCGTGTCAAATTTTTAATTACTCAAAAGGCATTGCGTGAAGTTAATTTTATTGTGTATGTGTTTTAGCCTGGTGGAAGGTTGATTGTACCAATTGGACCTCCTGGTGGTGAGCAGCAACTTGAACAGATTGATAAGCTAGAAGATGGCACAATTCAGAGAAAATCTCTCATGGGAGTTATATATGTTCCCCTCACTGACAAATCTAATCAGTGGCCTCGCAGCTATTGACAGTTTGCCATAGCAATGACCCTATTATTACTTATTATAATTCTAGCTTATTTTAAATCCCAGTTTTAGTTTTATCAAATGATGCAAATTTTGCAGTCTAGTCTTTCGAATTACTATTAAATTCAACGCGGAAATAATTTATTTTGTAAGTACTGTATATAATAATACTTAAGGATACGATGCATATTAGTTTATATCAATTGAAGAAGCAATTGTTTTATTATTTGATTGTGTTCAGTCAGTTCAAGTATTATTAGCCAAGTGTATAATTATTTTGCAATAAAGCTTGATGTACGTAACACATAATTATTTCCCTTCCTATTCCACACTGTGGAACATAGAATCAAGAAAACACCTTGATCCACAATACTTAATTCACTTAATAGCGAACACATGTTCAACAGTTCCATGTCATTAGGTCTGTTCGTACAGCATTTCTGACTAGTTTGAAACTATCAAATATATTCACCGGTCGAATTAATCAACGCTTTCAAGAGCTGCATCAAATGTAAAACTTAGATCGGCGCATGCTTGTGGGCCAGTTGTACAAAGTAGGTTTAAACTGACGCTCAAGTGAACCAGCTTCAAAATGAACAAAATCGCATTAAATTTTATTTATGAATGCATTAATTGTCGTATGTCATTAAGATCCTATGCGAATTTGTTTACTTTGAACCTGGTTCAGTTGAGCGTCAGTTTAAACCTACTTTGTACAACTGGCCCTATGACAATTTCAGACTAGACAGACACTGCTGTACGAACGAACCTATCAACACATGCTAAAAAATAAGCACTTTGCTAAAAGAATTATTAAGTAGATAAGTTAATTCAACATAATATATGGGAGAGCTTCGAGATTTTTAAGAAGGAAAAAATGTATTACACCACTGCAAATACGAAAAGTATATTTCATAAAAGAATGTAGGTATGTATTAAATATGGAACATGTAATATTAAAAAATAAGATACAAACTGATGATTATAATTTGCTTACAAGTTTCTTTTTAGATTTGTTAATATCCACATTTTTAATAACAACGTCATGTTCAATAATATTCATTTTTGGTACATTTATGGTTAAAGTTCCATCAGCGGAAATTTCGCATTTTGTTTTTGTAACATCATAACCTTCTGGAATAACAAATTTTTTAAACAAATACTCAGAAACTTCCTCAACTTTTTCTTGTTTCCCTTTATGCCCTCCTTCAACACTAATGGTACTTCTTCCAATAATACTTCCTCCTTTATCCTCGAAAAAATTATATCCGAAGAATTCATCCAATAATGGAAACCAACGATGAAGTATATCATTTGGGTGTAACCTTACATCAAAATTCTGATCTGGCGAAGCAGATGTTTTTATGTCGTCCCAGAAATACTTCGAAAGCGACATTTATTTTGAAATCAGTTAAAAATACGTGACTGTTTTCAAATAAAATATATTACTACCTACTTTATTGCAAATATTTTTAGAAATTATAGATGCTATCAGCACACTTACCTTTACAAATATTGGTCGAGTGTTACAGACACGTTTATCAAGGCCGACAGATAGCAATGCTTTTTTAAATTTGACCTTTGATAGCGAACATATTAAAGTAATAATTGATAATGGATTATAAATTGTGGTTGACTTATTTTTATTTTAGTTGATAGGAATGTACAGTCAGGAGCAACATAATTGGTCCAACCCCATTATTCTGTAACTCATAACGGCATCGTTAAATAACGACAATCGTTAAGTGACGTACCATGAGATTTATTGAAAACAGGCCAGAGTGGGCCATGAAATGTGTAAACTTACGTCTTAGATAAGATTACTTTTAAAACAAACGTCAAAATAATTCAACCTATTTTAATGTTAAAACATCACAATAAATGTTCCAAATATCTTTCACTTGCAAGACATAAATGCACCCTTCTTTTTAAATTTAAACTTTTTAATAAAACCGATTTTTGTTCATTATACATAGAGCATTCTGATCACAACTTTAAGAATACATATTTTAATATTTATTCGTTAACAAATCTGAATATTAACTGTCATAAGTAAATTTATATAAGACAAACCATTAGAGATTTCAAAGCCAACTCTAGCCAGTTTTCAAAAAATCGTACGATATTTTGCCAATCAGTACATAGAAATAAGTTATACAGGTGTCTCGTAACATATGGAGGAGATTGAAAGGGTAGCTACTGGAGATCAAAATAAAACTTTTTCCTTAATTCGCTTTTGTCCAAAAACAAGAAAGTTTCAGCAGTTTAAATTTTTTTATAAATTTACTTGACTACTGCTGAAATTAATAAAATTAGAAATAATATAATAGTTTTCAAGAAAACATATTTATTGTTTTCATAATTATTATTTTCATCATTGTTACGTTGAGAATAAACTTAATATTAATTCAGCATCATTAAAGTTAACTTGTGATTGAGAAACCGGGTCTTAACTTTGACAATTAAAGGAATTGACATTTAAGTAAATTTCTACATCACCTGTTTTCTAGTTTGATTTTAATTAGTCAGCGCTTCTCAACAATATGAACAGCAGTATTCGGGCATTAAAATAAAAAATTAAATAGCCGTAATTTTTATGTTAGGTACTAATTTTTTTAACTCAACATTGTTCAACAACTCTTAGATACCCCAAATTTGAATTTAAAACAAAATTTATTACTGCAGTTAGTATAACGATTGCTAATTGTTAATTAATTTAACTTTAACTTGCTGTAACTTTCTAGTTTTCGAGTTTTTTTTAAAGTTGATTAAGAAAAAAGTTTTACTCTGATCTCCTGTAGCAACCCATTTAGGCTCCTCCGTACGTTATGAGTAAACACCGGACTTTTAGGTTGTAAAAAAGTCGGAAAAAGGTACCTAATTTAGGTGACTTCATTATGAAATTTTTATTTTCTCATAGAAGGTACTTAAAAAAGTCAAATAAAGTTAAATATGTATAGTATTTCCAACGATAGAAAGACTTGAATTGAATTGAATTTCACGCCAATTTAGAAAAGCCAATATTATTAACATACACAGTCCAAATGGTCACTTATTGCTGTTTTTAAGTTGGGTATTCGAAAATCAACTCGCACCTTGTGTTGCTACGCCATGAAATATGTATATGCAGATATGCAATCTATTGGCGCATTGAAATTTGGGGTCTGCCTTTCTATCGTTGGAAATACTATATCTGTTTTTTATTAAAAATATAAAATGTATATTCCAATACTACAATTTTACAAATTTCGGTGGTTTTATGGCAAAAGGTGTCATATACAAAATATGAAATTTCACAAGAGAGACCAAAGAAAGTTTTAATATGCAAAAAAACTTTTTATTTTGAACTCGTAATATTTATATTGACATTGTAAGATTACAATCACATTGTTGCAAATACAGCTGTGATGTTTTAAAGAAAAAATATACACAAAAACGTATTTCGGCAAAAAAGCTCACATAGAACCTTTTGCCATAAATCCACTGATTTAAAACACAAATTAAACTAAATATTTATATTTTGTCAAAATCGAAAAATTGCACAGGAAATAAAAAACTACTGGTCGCATGAATTACCTACGAAAAATTTTCTGGGAGAAAAAAAAAGAAAAAATAAAATAAAAATTAACAAGTATCCATTTAAAAAAATTACGCAGATAGGCGTAACTCAAAAACAATTGAAAAAAAAAATTCAAGTATTCTCAATTGTAGATAAAAATTTCCTAAAAAACTTTCATAAAGGACATAATTTCCTAAAATGAATATTAACGGCAATAAATGGCCGTCTCCATACTTTTAACTAACCCTGTATTTAATAAGAAATTGTTTATATAGTTTAATGTACTTCCATTACCTTCTGTGTTGTAATTTGTCTCAATTTCGTCTTTGTAAATTCACTGTGTGATGTTGATTTAGTAATTTTTTGTATTAGTTGCCTTGTAGTTTTTATTTATTATTTGAATTTATTAAATATTCTGAGTTATTGTTTATTTTTGCTTGTTTTATTTCATTATTTAGTCCACGACAATAATTTTTATAATTTTCTCTGCTAATTAAGTTATTCGTTAAATCTTTATACAGGGTGTCCGCTTTTCGAACTAACCATGGGGATCTCGGTTATCTTAAGAAATACGAAGTTGGTTAAATTAGAACAAAGTTGAGTATTTTTATCCCAATCAATAATCTTCAAACAAATTTCACCCATTTTTTACGGTTTTCAAGATATTCGAAAAAAAGTAAAAATGACGATTTTCGTTTTTATTTTTTTCTATAAAAACTATTAAACATTTTTAGGTCAGATATTGTTAAGGCACATTTTTATGACGAATTTAAATATGCCATTGTTTTTGTCATGCCGTAAAAAATTGTGAGCAAACGACATTCAACTTTTTATTTTCTGATGGACACCGTATTGGATTTTTACACTGTTAAATAAAGTGTCTTTTTCTGATTACGATGTATCACACTTGATGATTTGAATTAGATTCTGGACAAAATTTCGAAATCATCTGATATGCAAAGAGTGCTTTGGAAACAAGAAACAACACTTTTGTTTCCAAAGAAAATTTGACAGTTCAATTCAATTTTAGATATTGTTACGACTTCGGGTTCACAAATTTAAACGTTATTTATTTATTTTAAAACACTTTAATGTCTACGATCATTACACACAATAAAAGTACAATAATATCGAGCTGTACACTTATCTGACAAAATAACACTTCAACGTTATTAAATTCGCTTGCTACACATCGCTTCCTAAATAAGACTGATTTAAAAACCGCGCTCCGGCTCCTCTTTATAGCAGTCAGCCCTCTTCGAGAACAACTTCGAAAGACTTGCTAGATTTTTCCAGTAAATTCGGTGCGTGTCTAGAATAGATTAGAATCCTGTCTGCGGCATAGGTGGCGCTACCAGTATATAAAAATATAGTCTGCTTCTCATAATGTAACACTATGTTTATTGTTAATTGCAATTGTAAAATGTCGCTTTTGAACTAGAAAAAACGAGGAATACTTGAAATTTTTACGTCTTTCACCAACTCGCAAATTAATTCAAAAATGTATGTCTGCAGCCAGCCTAAAAACATCAACCGAACGAACTAAATGGTCACCAGAAAAATTGAACCCTTTAAATTATATTTTGTTGGGTAGTTTGAAAAACAAAATTTTAAAAATTGTACCTGTCGATGTTGATGAATTGCTTAGAAGTATTGTTACAAATTTAAAATACATAAGAAGAAGGTACATATATTAGAAGGACAATATTAATTCAAGAAGACGTGTGGAATTGCGCACAGAGCTAAAGGGTGTACAATTTGAGCAAAATATCTATTCACTCTTTATCCTCGTCTCAGTAGGCCGTGTTCTCGTTTCGTTAAGTTGCTGCCCTGAAGTTTGATAGATGCCAGAATCTGACATGAAAAATATTAATGACAATTCCACACTACTAATCTGACTATGTTGCCAAATATACGAAGGAGCACCGACTATGTCACCGTGAAATATGCACTACAGTAGAGCTGGCAACAACGTCTCCGTCAGTAAACTCAAATTATAACCATGAAATTAAAAATAAACATAACCGTCTCATCTGACGTCTATGTTTCATTGTGATACCAACAAAAATGTCACCCTAACTCGCCTACTGGGACGAGGAAAAAGAGTGAATAGATTATATGTTGTAATTGTTTATTTGATTATATTTATTATATTAAATTTTATTTTGTTATAAACTATGTTCAATCATAAAGTGCAAACATACAAAACTATCAAACTTTCTTTAGAAACAAAAATTTGCTTTTTTTCCAAGGCACTATTTGCAGAACAAATGACTTCGAAATTTTGACCTGAATCTAACTCAAATCATCAAGTGTGATACATCGTTGTAATCAGAAAAAAAGGCTTCATTTAATGGTGTAAAAATCCAAGATGGTGTCCATAAGAAAATAAAAAGTTGAATGACGTTTGTTCGTAAATTTTGATGACATGACAAAGATAATGGCATATTTAAATTCGTCATAATGTGCCTTAACAATGTCTGACCAAAAAATGCCTAGCTTCATTGGTTTTTACAGAAAAAAATAAAAACAAAAATCGTGATTTTTACTTTTTTTCGAATATCTTGAAAACCGTAAAAAATAGGTGAAATTTGTTTGAAGATTATTGATTGGAATAAAAATACGCAACTTTGTTCTAATTTAACCAACTGCGTATCTATCTCTTAAGATAACCGAGATCCCCATGGTTAGGCTCGAAAACCGGACATCCTGTATAATTCTTTTTAAATCACATTTGGCTTTTAATCTTGTAGTCAACTAGGGTTTATTAAAAGTATTTTTTAATTTTATGACCTCCATGGGGCATATTGCATTGAAAATTGTATACAGGGTGAGTTTTTTTCGATGTTTAGCATTGGGATCTCGGAAACTAGCAGAGCTAGAGAGACGGTTAAATGGGGAAAGATTTGTAGTTTTAGGAGCCCAGTTTAATGCAGCTTTTGTTTTTTTCTTAAAGTTCATGGCTGGCTAAATATTTTGAAAAAACTGATTTTTTATAAATTCGTTAAATGCATATAGCTCGGTTATTCTTGATTTTAGAGAAAAGTTGCAAGACAAAAGCTGTACAGGATTATGTTCTTAATTAAACAGTCGAACTAAATTTTCCATATAAGCTCTTATTTTTCAGTTATGACATAAACATCAGTTTTTTTAAATGGAAACCATAGTAGGCCATGAGTGAAAAAGAAACGCCTTTTTTTACCTTTTCAACGATGTAACATTCGATATGGTTATTTAAAAAAACGACGGAGATACGGCAGTTTTTCTCTTTCAAAATTGTTAATATGGTTGGCCATGGAAACAAAAGTTTATTGACAAATGCAAGTTATAAATGGTGAGCAAATAAAAATCAGATTAGAGTAGGCGCTGCAAAAAAAAATGTATGTCTGTGATTAAATAAAAGGTCAAAACATTTGACAGTCCGTGAATGTATTACATTAATTAATTCAGTTAATCACAAACATTGCACAGCCCACTCTAATCTGATTTTTATTTGCTCACTTATATTACTTTGACGTTTTGTTCGCCGTTTCTTTTTACATACGTTTCAGAATCAAAACTCTAATACCAACAATGGTTCAATATTTCAATAGCCTACTAGGAGAACCTTCAACCTTTTAACAAATCTAAACTATCGAGAACAAAAATAAACTAAAAATATTTCTAAAGATGTTCGAAAAGACCACCATTATTTGCAATACATAAATTACACCACTTTAAAATCGAATTTACTGCTTTCCTAGTAGAACGTCCGTCATTAGGGGTTATTCTGCAACTTATTAACAGGCTGTTAAAATTTAAGGGTACGTTAAAATTCAAAATAGAGTCTTGTGATTCGCTGTTACTACGATAACTGTACTTTTTATTTAATCACAGATATACATTTTCTTTGCACCGCCTACTCTAATCTAATTTTTATTTGCTCATCGTTTATAATTTGCATTTGTCAATAAACTTTTGTTTCCATGGCCAACCATATTAACAATTTTGAAAGAGAAAAACTGCCGTATCTCCGTCGTTTTTTTAAATAACCATATCGAATGTTACATCGTTGAAAAGGTAAAAAAAGGTGTTTCTTTTTCACTCATGGCCTACTATGGTTTCCATTTAAAAAAACTGATGTTTATGTCATAACTGTCAAGTTTTTTCAAAATATCTAGCCAGCCATGAACTTTAAGAAAAAAACAAAAGCTGCATTAAACTGGGCTCCTAAAACTACAAATCTTTTCCCATTTAACCGTCTCTCTAGCTCCGCTAGTTTCCGAGATCCCAATGCTAAACATCGAAAAAAACTCACCCTGTATATTATGTTATAAAAGTAGTTGTAGCAATCGTTCTAGTTTACAATAATCAAGTAAACGGTATAGTAGAGAGGCGAGTGTGAATGTGTAACTCTACTCGTATAAACAGTTGGTCCAGTAAAAAATCGAGTAAACGGGCGAGTATCAGCCGAGTCGAGTGGTAGAGAGGGTAGCATAGTAACTCGCCCACTCGCCCTCCCCCACCACCCTTTACTGTTAACTGAACTCGTCACTTGCCTTGTGTAAACAAACAATATTGTATGATAATATGCTAGTGTGCAAAGCACATTGCTGCATTGTTTACTTCTTCTACTATTATAATAAACTAATATCGTGTAAATACCTACACGATAATCGAAAGCGAGTCGAGTACTGGATCAAGCACTGGGCTCAGCTCACTAGGTCGAGTTACTTAACTAATGTAAACTAGCCTTTATGCTAGTAACGAGCGTCTAAATAAAAACCTGGTCAAGTGGGTTGTGATCGAGAATTTATCCATTGCATTTACATAGCAGAATTACTAAATGTAGCCTACTTGACCAGGTTTTTATTTAGACACGAGTTACAAGAGGACCCATCGACTTGACTTAAATGATCCGCTATGGTTTGTAGTCTTTTTTTTTGTTATTCATCTTCTTTGTTCATCTTCAAAATTAGTTTGCGGTGGTTGTAGATAATCTATGGTTACCTTTTGCCCTAAATGATCAGATAAAGGCTGTTGTAATAACATTACTTTCTGGTCTGCTGTTTCAATATTCACGAACACATTGTCTAACAAAGTACATAGATGAATGTTTTGTTATTCTTGTAGGTGTAAATATGGTAGGTTTTAGATTGAATGTGATAGTTATGTTTAGCATATTTTTTGTGATGCTATCAGTATTTTAAAAAAATTTATATTGAAGTCCCCACACAGATCAGTGTATATCCTTTACAATTGGTATTGTAACGATTTTAAAGGTTCTATTAATTTTTATTTTAAAACAAAACACGAAATAGTTAAACAAATTTATTGAAAAACAAACGAATTAACACTAACTTAAACAATAATTTATTTATAAACTTATACGTAATTTATGTTAACAGCCGAGCGAAAGTTTATAACGCGACTTCAATTCTGAACTGTCAAATGCTGAATTCATTCCATTCACCGGCCGCGTGTTTTATAGCCGGGGTTGTTTATCTCGAAACATTCGAGTGCGCGCCGGAATGTCTAGTCTAGTTTATTCTGCCGGCAGCACTTTCTCGACTGTCCCCTAAGGTGCGTCGACTAGACGGCCGTGACGCAAGAGACACTCTGACGTCGGCTGGTATCGATGGATCATTACAGTATGTACAGTTTCCGGAATATTTCCTTTTGCTGCAAAAAAATTATTCAGGTCTCCCATTGGTGATCTGTGTATATTTACTATCGTGGTTTTCAATTCTTTCGATTTAACCGCATTGCATTCACAATTTCTACACTTTTTTTGCCCGTTTTACACGGTCATATTTTTGTATCAAATTTATTACGAAGTGAGTGAGAAGTGCCAATTCAACCAGTCAACATTCACTGTGGTAGCTTATCTCTCTCATTTCGTAATAAATTTGATACAAAAATAAAAAGGCATTTGTTCTGTTCTAAAAGCTCATAACATTCAAAAGATAGTTCTTTCTTTACGAAAATACAGGAACCTCCACCCTTTTGACACGATCTTGAAAAGTAGGAAAGCAACGTATAATCGTCGAGTTTGATAAATTTATTTTGCTCTGGTTTCATCCAGTGGTCTGTCAGCGCCAGAATATGTACTACGTAATTTAAACTATCCAAAAATAAGTGTAATTCTTCGAGTTTATATTGTATACTTTGAATGTTTTGATGGAATATGTTTAGTTTAAATTGACTTTGTTCCACATCACCTTGATTAGCAGTTCCGTAGTTTTGTTCTGATTTTTCAGTGGTTCTAAAAGATTTTTGATTTTCGTTCTGTTTTAAGTCTAAGGACGTCTGTAGTTGCTAGATATCAGTTATCTTGTTGTGTTGAATATTTTGTATTCTCTTCAGACAGGAACAGCTATAGTCTCAGGCTGAGTGATTTTCGTCAAGTTTCAAATTTAGTTTTTTATTCACTGTAGTACAATTAATGCATTTTTTAATAAGTTTCCTGACAATCAGACGATGTATGCTGGCCACTACAGTTAACGCAGACTGCTTCACTTTTGCAATTTGCAGCAGTATGTCCAAATCTGAGACTTATAACTAGTGCTGGCAACCGAAACCGGTTTTTTAGATAATCGGTTAACCGGTTTTGGATATTCGCGGTTTTGAAGAAAACCGAAAATTTTGGATATTCAAATAGTCGATAGTTATTTGGATAACCGGTTATATCCGAAACCGGTTTTTAAAGAAATCGATTAACCGGTTTCAATATTTTAGCCAGCACTACTTATAACATCCGAGAACGAAAATGTATTCATTCACAAAACAACTCGACCACCCAACAAATATTATCCTATTTTTTCTCTGATTTTTTTTTATTATGTTATGTGTAACTTCAAAAATTGCGTTGAATTTTTTCGTTACTATTTTACTTTTGTATTTTATTTTCATATATTGTTTAACCTCTTCTGGTAGATGATTCTGCTTGACAATTTTATCGATAATATCTTGTTCATATTCTTCATGAAATATTCCGCTCACCTTTATGCTCGGACGGAGTGTCTTCGAGGTTTCAATTTTAAATACCTGTCTAGCATTTTTTGTTATTTTTTCCACTGCTTCCTTGTTGTTGCACTTTTATACAACTCCTCCCTTTCTTGCGATTTTTCCCATTTTTACTCCAATGTTGAGCTCGTCTGGTTTTGTGATTTCTCGCACATTTTTCGCTACGTTCTTGATGTCTTCTTTTCCAATTGATTCTAATATCATTACTTCTCCTGTGGATTTAACTGCATCGCTATATAAACGATTGCTAGAGACGAGAGTTGCACAGTTGCCGCATTACTGATTATTGTCTGTACAATTGAATTTATTATGCAGTTCATGAATACTCACATTTATTTCTTCTAACTTGTTAAGTATTACTGAATTTTCTCTGTGTTCTACTAATTTTTGAAATAGTTTCCCTTGCTTCTCGATCACTTTGTATATTTCTGTTGACTTTCACCAAATCTTTTATTTGCATATTTTCATGTGTTTTTGTAATAGTGGAATTGAAATTTTCGTCTTCTTTTGAAGTTTCAGGACAGCCAAAAACTGTGCCCTCTTTAGAAATTAAATTTAAGGCGGAGGCGCAGCTTGGATGGAAAGAAGCACCATATATTTTGCAATCGTTAAATTGCACCACTTTATTTTTACATTTTTTTTTTTCCGAATTCATTTTTATGTTAATGATTTAAAGTACGTGTCTATGTAAATATCGCTCTTGAAAAGAGTCGAGTTTTAATTTTCTCCACCTTCTCTTGCCCTTTTAGTATACAGTTTTGATGATAACTCTGTTATTATTATTGAAAGCTGCAGTTCTTGCCAAATGAAAATTGTAAATTAAATTGATTGATTAATTTAATTTACAGTTATTATTATTATTACAAATACGAAATTTTCATGGCATACTATATGACCTTTCTTGTATAATTTCAAAAATTCAAACGTAAGGCGCACCTTCTAAATATTAATTAAATTCAAAAATATTTGGTAGGTGCAATAATATCACTAATTTTGCTATTAAGTAAGATTATCTCAAAGTTTGATTTTTTGACCCATCCTAATACCTATAAAATGATTGAAAAGAAAGAGAGACAATTTAATGTCTACCTACAGGAGATAAGCAGCAGCAGCAGCGATGCGACTTCTATCGTTAGGCATTTTGGGATGGCAAAAACCGTACACCAGCACGGACCTGTGCGCACCATGGGAAGAACCCAGGATGCGGTCCGAAGTGGTGTGCGGTTGTACGCCGTCCGTGATACTATCCGCGAAAACACGCACCGTGGGAAGCCGGTATTATACGAATGCATCATAAAACGTTACGTCAATTGTATGGCGGTAGTAAAAAAAATTCCAAAAATTTCTATTTTTACAAAAAAAAATATTATTTAGGTGAAAAAGAGGAAAATTAGGCGGAAAGTTGCAATAGGTGACTCGATTTTTAAAAACAGCGACTCGTCGCATCACTAGTCAAATTATTCTAATGAAACGGAAAGATATGCAAAAAATATTTAAAACCTTAAAAACTAAGAAAAGGCATTCGACCTAAAATCCGGCTTCTAGTTATGAGCCTGTACTACTGTTTGGTCAAAATATGTCACTTAACGATTGTCGTTATGAGTTACAGAATAAGGGTTGCAAAGTTGCATATTTTGGTGCTCAATAATAATCCGTTCTGAAAAATCTTCTACGATTTTTAGTTTTTGAAATATTCCCAAAAAACAAGAAAACGTTATTTTCTTTTTTATTTTTTCTGAAGTTATTATTGCAGGGATCGTAACAAAATTAATACATTCTAAAGGCACTTTTTTGAGCTCTTTACGATGATATCATTAGATTTTACTTAAAACGTTTCGTCTCGTTCTGACCATCATCAACTTCATTTTTTCTAATGGGCGCTACATTGGGTTTTAATACCATTGAATAGATCTATTTTTTCTGATGCTTTTCCATATATCACACATCGCTATTTAATAATTTAAAACAACTGGAAATGCAAGAAATTGTTGAAAATAACACTGCAAAGAAAAACATGGTATGCAGTGAAAACAAAAACCAAAAAAGTTTGATATACCTTCGAAGTTTTATTTGTTGATGATGGTCAGAACGAGACGAAACGTTTTAAGTAAAATCTAATGATATCATCGTAAAGAGCTTAAAAAAGTGCCTGTATTAATTTTGTTATGATCCCTGCAATAACTTCAGAAAAAAAGAAAAAAGAAAATTACGTTTTCTTGTTTTTTGGAAATATTTCAAAAACTACAAATCGTAGAAGATTTTTCAAAACAAAATATTATTGAGCACCAAAATACGCAACTTTGCTCCAATTTAACCGACTTCGTATCTCTTACCGTTTCCGAGATCCCAATGAATTTGAAGCCTCGAATTTGTAACAGCCTGTATATTAGGGGTATTAAAAGATAAATATTTTGCCATATAATTTTAATTTTTATCTTTATTGGTTGCCGAGTTATTCACAGAAAACCGAAAATCGCAGAAATTTCAAAGGGTGTTTTTGCCCCCTTAAAGCGTTTTTGTGCTCACCCTAGGGTGAACTACTAACCCACAGGTTCAAATTTATTTTGACTTCTCGGGTTGGGAATGTTCCCTTGAAAATAAAAGTAACTCGGTATAACTGACGGGCTAAATAGGTTTTCAGACAAGTACAAATTATTGTTATAAAAAGATATTTTGAAAAATCAAAAATTTCAAAAATTTCTTTCATAAAGAATACATTTTTCTGAGAAATCAATGTGTGTTCAACTTTCTGCCTGTCGCTGTATATTTTTTTTTAATTACTCTGATGCACTAATATAATTTTAAAAGTGTTTCTGATTGCAATTGCGAACTTAAGGAATCAGTTTGTTGACTGCTGTTAGAATGAAGGAACAAACACACTGGTAATATAATTTTTAGAAACTTTTGTGCATAAATATTGCAGGTTTCCATATACAGGGTGGGCCAAATTTAACACTTTCAACAGGAAATACCTGTTTTTAGAAGAGTTAGACAAAAACTGACCTCGATGCCTGGAGCTCTATTTTTATTAGAAACTCATTTTGATATCTTGCACCGTTTCGGAACTACAAGGTGTTTTTCGAAATTCTGCAATTTATGTAAACCATCGTAGCTTTTTGTTTATGAAAATTTTTGATTTCTATAAAAACATTCTTAAGGCACTTTTTAGCGTAGAATTCATTGCTCTTAATTACAATGTAAGCATAACTTCCGAATTTTTATATGGAACTCCCTATATATTTTTGCATTAAAAAAAATATACTTGATATGTTAATTGAAGCATTTGCGAGATATAAACTTTTCAAGATTTTTTGCAACATTTCAGTAGGCTATGACTTATTATTGCAACAATTGACGTTCTTTTGCATAGTCTTTTGACTACTGTCAACGTACAACGCATACTTTAAAGCGATTGTGGGATTTATTTTCCGAAAAATCAATGCAAAATATGAGAAGTACGATATGTTAAAATGCTTTCTAGAAATCGGTGAAAATGCAGATGCAGCTTTTAATTTCTACCAAGAACGATACCCTGAAAGAAGGCAACCCTTTACATACATTTTCTTCCGCCTAAAAATGATGGTAACCTTTTAAAGACATTTTCTTTCACCTAAAACTGATCCAAAATTTACTATATTATTTTTTTAGGCGGTAGAATATGTCTGTAAAGGTTGCTTTCTTTCAAGGTATAGTTCCAGGTAGAAATTACAAGCTGCATCTACATTTTCTCCTAATTCTATAAAGCACTTTAACATATCGTACTTCTCATATTTTGCATTGATTTTTTGGAAAATAATTTAAGAAATCTCACCATCGCTTTAAAATATGCGTTAAACGTTGACAGTAGTCTACTGTGACAATGCAAAAGAACGTCAATTGTTTCAATAATAAGTCAGAGCCTACTGAAATATTACAAAAAATCTTGAAAAGCTTATATCTCGCAAATGCTTTAATTAATATATCAACTATATTATATTTTTGTGAAGGCAATTTTATGCTATTTTTAAAAATGTAAAAATATACAGGGTGTTCCATATAAAAATCTTATCTTATATCTCGAAAACTATGCTCTTCAGAAAATTGTAATTAAGAGCAATGAATTCTACGCTAAAAAGTGCCTTAAGAATGTTTTTACAGAAATCAGAAATTTTCATAAACAAAAGAGCTACGATGGTTTATACAATGTATTTTTTTAAAAATGCCATAAAGGTTGGCCATGAAAATTAAAACTCATGTCGTAGCTTGGTATATAACACATGCCAAATCTGAAAATTTAAAGTAAATTAATGGAGCTAAGACATGAATTTTCTTTTCCACAGCCACCCCTTGGCATTTAAAAAAAACACACAGTAGAAATTGCAGAATTTCGAAAAACACCTTGTAGCTCCGAAACGGTGCAAGATATCAAAGTGCGGTCTTCATCATTGAGTTTCTAATAAAAATCGAGCTACAGGGACCGAGGTCAGTTTTTGTCTAACTCTTCTAAAAACAGGTGTTTCCTATTAAAAGTGTCAAATTTGGCCCAGCCTTTGCTTTACCTAGAAGATGTAATGTCATGTCCTTGAATTTTTTAACTTAAAATCAATGAGAGGATAAAGTTAAAAATTAAATTTAACTTTTACTTATTATTTATTAAAATACTGTTAAACAATAATAAAACATTAGTGCTCATAAGTTACTTACATAAAATATAAAATTATTAAATGGCCACTTCAGGTAAAACCTAGTATATGATTATTTTTGTGTATGTAAAATATTATTACAGTCAGTCAATTTCAAATAATGCCTACATAAATAAGTTTTGAAAGCAAGAACGTCACCTAAAATGTATAAAAAGTGATTGTAGTTTTGAAAAAAAAAAGCTTGAAATGTAAATGTAAAAAAAGAATATTTTGTAAATTGTTAACAAATTTAAAAAATAATACACTGGTGCTTTTGTACAAAGATATCGCTACCTTAGAATTAGAGAGTTCCATCTGCATTTGAGTAAATGGAGTTCCATCTGGGTTTCTTTTACATAATTTTCCTATTAATCATAGCTGTATCTAAAGTTGGTTCTTGTCCGATGAAATTTGTATCACAAAATCTTACATAACTGTATGGTTCTAAAATCATATCTGAAGTTTAATTTAATTCGCGTTGTTTATTTTAGATAAATTATTTATTACACTGCAAATACATAATCCAAAATTCAACTTTCAAATGAACATTTGAAGAAACTTCAAATATTCATTTTGTCAGATAGAACCCTGTAATTCTAAAGCTGTTTTTTGGCGGTGCAGTATTTTGAAATTATTTCGTATTTGTATATATTTCGAAATGTGCATTTTTGAACGTTGAAACAACGACCTTATGTTTTGAAACAGATGCATACAAGTGTGTTTTGAAACGGAAAGTTACTTTAGCGGGATCATCATTAAATGACGTCAAAAATAAAAGTTTCGAAACAGCACCAGTCGTTTTTAAAACAGCTTTGTACACCAAAAAACCGCTATAATTTCAAAAATATTGTAGCTCATATTATGTCGATATTTAAGTCAGATACAGGGTGTTTTTGTATTAATAAAGTAGTAAGTACATTCGTTTGTGTAGCCAGCTATATGTCAGTAACCATTGAGAATTGGAATCATGTTCATATGAATTTTCTTAACGCCACTTTGCATGAAGCAATTTGTCTTGCAACAAGACGCAATTTTTATTATTATTTATTTTTAATGTGTGTGAACAATAATTGTTAATTAGCCTCAATTAAACCACTCAAATATAAGACACCGTAAACATTTACATTCAGAAATTAATACCTTTCATTGCAAATACTCAGAAATTGCTTCAATACAAAGCCGTGAGCAATTGTAATTTTTGTGTGCAATTTTCAATGCATTGCATTGCATACGTATAAACTACAGGGCTTCTATAAATGATTCTAACATCGCATTACCTCTGATAAACAAATGAACATGTATCACTAACCACCGATACTGAACACAGTGTAGTCACAGTAACCTCACTTTTAATCACGATTCAAACTAGCTTTGTTATTACGAAATTGTTATTCTTTCCATTTATCGGTTTTCATCGGTTTTAAATAATTAAACATCTTTTTCAGAAGCATATTTAGTGATTGAAACATTTTATACTGGAGTTGTGTTTAACCAATAATGGTTTATTCCTTGGAGCAAAACACTTTCATTGTGTTGCCTGTTCAAAATTATTTATTACTAGGTCGCAGGAAGTTCGTATAAAACGTCACAAATATCACCCCTCCAAACAGACTATTCTCAGCGCAGGTTCGTTACGGGCAAATGTAAAAAGCTTAAATGCCGCCTTGCGCTCGGAAACGCATCACACGCCGCTGCGCTGGGCTGTTACTCGTTCAGTAGTGGGAAGAATTTATACATTTATCACGTGCCTTATTTATTACTGACATAAAAAGCAGGTATTGTAAATTTCATAACATTAAATAATTTAAGTAAATTTTTAGTTTCTTAATTTTGTGTAAACGAAGTTTTACTAATTCACTTTATAACCTAAACGTTTCAAGTTTCAAGTGTTGACACTGACATTTCTCAGATAGTAGAATACACATTCAAAAGGAGGTGGAATATACAAAGCAATATTCAATGCCTACTTTGAAGTTAGAATCATTTATAGAAGCCCTGTATAAAGCGATCTTTACTGAAAACGAATGATACTGTAGCATACTAAACTATGTACCTTTCCTCTTGAAAAATACCCTGTAAAATATTTGTTTCAACTCAGTTTTCTTATTAACTATTCTATTTTCATCTGTTTGTTAATACAGTTTGATAGTATCACAGTATGTATTGATTCACAAGGAAACAATTCATAAAATTCAAAATTTCTTTCATTTGCAAAATTTTAACATTTGCTGTAGTTATTTAATATACCAGGTATCTTTAAAAGTATAACTTACTAACAGACATGTCATTGACTAACTGTTTCATATTTATACAATACACTAATAACAAATTTACATTATTCTAAACTGTAAAAAATTCTTTTTAGAAAAATAACCTGTACAATATTTACAATGTATATTTTTTTAATATTTATTATTTGTAATCTCAGATTATTAAAAAAAAATATCACACTAAATTGTAACGCATTATATAATAAGATGTGTAAAGAGATAGAATATATGTAATTGCACAAAAAGCAACTATTAGCTAAGACAAATTCTATAAAAATAATATAAAATTTATCTAAAATACTTTAACAAATTATGTCTGAAATATCTTACCACTTAATTACTTTTTACATTTTCTCTCTTTTTCTAAATTATTTTTAGTTATATTAAATGCTTCCGTTTTCATAAAATCTACTTTCTTATACACAGTGTTAGTGGTAGCACCTGGTAATCTCAGAGAGTGTGTCGTTTTGCTATCTGTAAACTGGTTGTCCAAATCTAAATCTAGATATTCCAACTTATGATAATTTTGTTTGAAACTGCTCTCAGATGGAAACATGTGATATATCTGGAAAGAACATTGTGTGATTCGTTTCAATTAAATCGGCCATGTTTTCATACCTGTTCACTGTCTGTTAAAAGGCTATCATGTGAACGTCTTAAACTTGGAGGTATTGGACTTGGAGCAGCTCTTATTTTACAAAAACTTTCTTCATCAACATCAAATGTCTTTCTCAATGCATCATTGTGATGGACTTCATAATTAGTAGCCTACAAGTAAATAAGTATTAAAAAGAAGCAGTACATAAAAAAGTACTACACACTGGTAAAACTATTGACGGTTTCAGTTTACGATCTACAGAGGGTGCCGATCTTGGTGAAGATGGTTCTGGGTTAGAAGACAATGACAATGTATCAGACAATTTTCGTTTTGGTTTTAAACATCGGTTCACTACAGGTGGTGGCATTAGCTGTAAATATACAAATATAATTTTTGAAGTGGCATAAAATGTAATGTACTACTACCTGCGAATCAGAAAGCAAGGGACTAGGCAAATTTGAGTACATAGCTGTTGACGAACTCTGGGAAGAAGGAGAAGCAGGCACATCTGGCAAATCTTCCATATCATAGCGGAAGACCTTGAATAAACGCATTTAGGACATACAAAATAGTAAAACTTTAAAAAAATTACATGTAAATTGCTTGTTCCAGGTTTGGGTGATATGTCATATTTAAATATTTGTCCTTCAGTGCAAGGTACAGGAGCTGCATTATTGTAACAGTGCCTCCTTGTTCGAGTGATATCAGTTTCTACTTGATGAGAACGTGGAAAATCGTACATGTCATCAGTAATAATCTGTTTTAAAAAAATAAATTTTAAAATTACAAATACATATTATAAAAAATATTTATTAATCTTACATTACTTGTTGATTCCTCTGTCATTGAATTGCTTTTTACATGAACGATATTGACATTTTCTTTGCTGAAATAAATAATTGTCATAAATGCTTATTATAGTTACCGTTTGTATCTTACTTTGTTTTAGGTAAAGTTGAATGTGCGGGCATATTAAAATAATTGGAAGCTTGGGAGATATGTGGTGGTTTTGGAGGCCTTGGTGGAGCTTGTGAATCAATTTTTGTTGAATCTAATGATAATTTTGCTATTCTTTGATTCGTAAACATGTCCATCTCAGCTGAGCTGTCTGACGGTTTCGGTGCTTTAGTGCCTTAACAAATAATCTTCTGTTACCATCACATTTTAAAAAAATTACTCTTTCTAAACTTACCTTGTTCAGAAGACAGAGTGTTATGGGACCAATCATCATCAGTAAAAACACTTTCGGAATCTGTTGGGCTTTGTAATGGTGATGAACTTATTTTGCGATAAGTTGACTCATCTCTACTTGTTTTCAAGCTTTTATGAGGAAGCAACGATCGTGGACTATCGTAAAACCTGAGATCCATTTCGCCATCAACGGGTGAAAAATTCAGATATGTTGGCACGGCTGATTCGTACGTTAAATTTGCATGATTCTGATTATACATATATTGTGTGGAATCTAAAGAATTATGTAATTTGTACTGGATTAAAGTAGTAAACTCCTGTGAAAAAAAAAACACCTCACATAAAAATATTTTATAAAAATGCTCTCTTACCTCTGGATACTGATTCGGCAATATTGGAGATTTACCAGTGATACATTCAGATATAGGAATATATGGACTAGTGCTAACAGGTGATATTGGAGGTGATTCAATTATATTCTTTTTAACATCTAAGGCAGCATTTTGTTTTTCTTCAGAAATGTTAAGTTTTTCTGTTGTAACTGATATGTGTGCTAGAATATTAAATGAAAATGTGAAGAATTCAATAATTTTTAGTTTATTGGGTGCCACTGTAGTGTGCGGTCTACCTGCGAATCTGAGATCTACCTATTGTAAAGTGCGTTCTACTTTCAAAGTATATTTGAAAAACATGCTAATCTCTAATTTGAGCCTATTTGTTTGTGACGAAGTAATTAAAGGATTTACTTGTTTCGGTATAAATGGTTTTCTATGAAAATTAGGGATATTAATTAAGACAAGGGATATTGTTACAACTTGGCGTATTAAAGGATTATTTTTTTTATTTGCAAGTTTCGGGAAAAGCAATTAAAAACATGCAGGTAGACCGCATAGTATGTTGACGGATTTTTTAATTTTTTTATCAAGTCTTCCTATGAAATTTGGGCGGCATATCTTAGCTTGAGTAAAATAACCTAAAACAGTGCAATGACTTATTTTTCAGTTAATCTAAATTTCATAGCAAGGGTTGATAAAAAGAATTAAAAAATCACCCGGTATTAGAAACATGCAGGTAGACCGCATACTACATTAGAAACATACAGGTAGACCGCACACTACAGTAGAAACATGCAGGTAGACCGCACACTACAGTACCACCGTTTATTGTTTGTGTAGAAGTAATGAAAGCACAAATGATACGTCAAGTTCATTTATAAGTAGTACATTACAGTCAAGTACAATGTCTATTATACCGAGTGATTTTAAATTTTTTTTATCAACTCTTGCCATAGAATTTGGACGGCATGTCTTAGCTTCACTGTAAAACAGCGTCAATGGGTGCATCAGTGCAATGACCAATGACTTATTTTTCACCCAAGCTAAGTCATGCCGTCCAGGTTTCATGGCAAGAGTTGATAAAATCTTTTTAAAAATCATTCGGTTCATATGTAATGTAGGTACTATCAACTCAAAAAATAATGACGGGTAAGTAAAACGAATATTCTAATATATCTCTTTTAAAGAAATAAACAATCCAGATATGTAATAAATTTTAAGCGGATTACTGGGGTCTAAACAGGCACAAGTGTAGTTCGCAAAGACGGATTTTACCTGACAATGAATTTACACAAGTTTCGATATTCTTACATTATAACGTCTACCAATACAGTGTAGTGATAAAGTAACGCATCAAGCGTTGACTTTTTCGAGAAATGCTCGGACAGGCCGATTTTATTTAAAAAAAAAAGACATCTTTTACAACCAATTTTAATTTTATGTCAGTTACCACTTTTGCGTCGTGACGTCATCGATATCTTTTTTAATGACAACCTAATTTTTTGAAAATGTCATTTGAAAGCACCCGTTTTTTTTTTAAAACAAAAATGTTAATGAACCACTATGTTGCGTAAGAAAATTTTGAAGAAAAAAATTATTGAAAAATGGAAAAGTGATTTTTAATCTTAATAAAATTTCAACCTAAAATAATACTTTCTTATAAAAACATAACAAAGCAACTTAATAAAATTACAATAAATGCTGAAAATGTCCTCCACCAACCACTTGACAGTGACCAGCTCTTGTGTAAATGACTCTTACGATGGTTTCACGGCTAATGTTATTCATTTCCGTCCTAATTTTGTTTTGTAAGTCTTCCAAATTTTGAGGTCTGTTCACGTAAACTCGACCTTTTAGATACCATAAAAAGAAAACTTACAAAACAAAATTAGGACGGAAATGAATAACATTTGCCGTCAAACCATCGCAAGAGTCATTAACAGCGTTTACACACGAGCTGGTCACTGTCAAGTGGTTGGTGGAGGACATTTTCAGCATTTATTGCAATTTTATTAAGTCGTTTTGTTATGTTTTTATAAGAAAGTATTATTTTAGGTTGAAATTTTATTAGGATTAATAATCACATTTTTCAATAATTTTTTTCTTTAAAATTTTCTTAAGCAACATAGGGCCAGTTGTACAAAGGAAGTTTAAACTGGCGTTCAACTGAACCAGGTTCAAAGTGAACAAAATCGCATCAAATCTTATTTATGAATGCATTAATTGCCATATGTCGTTAAGATTCTATGCGAATTTGTTTACTTTAAACTTGGTTCAGTTAAACTTGACTTTAAACTTACTTTGTACAACTGGCCCATAGTGGTTCATTAATATTTTTGTACTCAGAAAAATGGGTGCTTTCAAATGACATTTTAAAAAAATAGGTTGTCTTTTAAAAAAAATGTCGATGACGTCATGACGTAAAAGTGGTAACATAAAATTAAAATTGGTTGTAAAAAATGTCTCTTAAAAATAAAATCGACCTGTCCGAGCATTTTTCAAAAAAGTCAAGGCTAAGGGTGTTCTTTCGCTTGGTGCGTTACTTTATCATCACACTGTATAATAATTACGGATTATAGTAATTTGAATGAAACGCAAAATAGATACGATATAAATTACTTCAGTATCCAAGATATTAATTGTTTAATAAAAAAAAAGGACAAAAAGTTAAGGGCAAATGAATTAATACACTTATTTTCTTTCCCAGAATTAACTTTTAACTAAATTTTTACAAAACAGTTAAATTAAAGATTTGATAACGTAAAAATTGAATATCTAGTTACTGAAATTTTCGGGTATTAAAAAAAATTAAAGTAACACTGCTTTTTATAATGGCATGGCGTTCACTAAGCTATTATTTTAATTAAAAATATGTATTGTTAGGATATGGTCGCTGCACGTAAGGCGAGCTTAGTTTGTTCGAATGCGAAAGCGGGGAAGTCCAGCGTCACGCGACAGACCTCGCACGAATGAACGGGGATTACCCGAGAAGAGCGGCCCAAGGGCAGACGGTGAAAAAACGCAGTGCAGTATAGACGTGTATTTGTTTGTAACTCGTGTCTAAATAAAAACCTGGTCAAGTAGGCTACGTTTAGTAATTCTGCTATGTAAATGCAATGGATAAATTCTCGATCACAACCCACTTGACCAGGTTTTTATTTAGACGTTCGTTATCTACGATACGAAGAGAAATAAAATTATTATTTGGCTAACAAATCAGAAGTGAGATTCACCTGCGTGCGTATTCGTTATGGTGGAACACACTGACCTATATTTTAGTTTTATTTAAACGCGTTGTTTGTTTTTGCGTTGTGCTTTTTAATAAGACAATTTCCGTGCTGCAGAAGAACTTATTTTTTTCCGACATGCCGAACTCAAGAAAACGAACGCGTAGAAGCTCTAGTTCATCTACGTCCGTGTCATCTACCAGTAGAGACTCTAGTGCTGATAGTGACAGTAGTTCTAGTCGTAGAGTTCAATCAAAAACTCAAATTAAAAATCAAGAAATTGGAAAAGCAGTTAAGAAAAAAGTCAAGATATGAGGGAAGGATCGACAGTGTTCCAACTTTTACCGGCAACAACGTGGACGAAATGAGCATGGAGTAATGGTTACAAGCCATCGATTCAACAGGCGATATTTTCAATTGGGACGATAAGGCTCGAATATTCTGCATGACCAACAAATTAAAAGTGCCTGACCACTTACAAATAACTGACCTTCTGGTTGGTCAACCGATAACGAAGAATGAAGACGTCCTTGTAATCAAAACCCCAAAGACCTTGAATCTCATTAAGAAAAACCTTTTTGACAACTTATCGGACTGTTTTGAGGAACCATTCCATACGCTTCACTTGGACCACTTAGGGCCTTTCTGTAAAACAGAAGAGGGGGAATACTCAAATCCTGGTGACAATAGATGGCTTCACTAAATTCGCATGGTTAGAAGCAGTCCTTGATGTTAGCAGCAAATATGTGAGCAAAACTTTGGAAAACTTAATCAAACTGATACACGCCCCAAAGCGAGTCATCACAGATCGGGGAAAAGGATTTGATTGCGCAGAGTTTAAGCGTTTTTGTGATACTCACGGTATTAAATACGTAAAGAACTCAATAGCCTCCCTACGTAGTAACGGAGAAGTGGAAAGGCTAAATAGAACAATCTTAGAATCATTAACCGCTACTGTTGGAGGTGCCCATGACAGTTGGGATAAACATCTAATTCGTGTACAACGAGGAATAAACGGTACAAGAAACGCCACTACAAATACGGAGCCTAGTGAAATGCTTTATGAACTTCGATCTGAAGTAGAACACGAAGTGCAACTAACGAGTACAAAGATTAAAGACTTAAGAGAACTGCGAGTAAAGGGAAAACAGATATGCGACATAGTAGTTAAAGAGATGAAAAAAGAGATTCGACAAAAACAGATTAAAAGCACAACAATTTAAGGAAGGTGATATAGTTTTGGTAGAACGAACGCTATTAGTACGGGACCTTGCCAGTGGGAAACTTGTCCCGAAATACATTGGACCCGTAAAGATTACGGCTGCTTTGGGGAACGATCGCTACAGAGTAGCGTCTTTCTCTAAGGATAAACGAAGATTCAAAGGAATCGTAGCAAGCGACCGCCTCAAGTTATTCAAGCCACAAACAATAGATTAGAGTACCTTAGAACGTGTTAGAAAAAAAATGAATAAATAATAAACGAAATGAATGAGTAGTATAACTATCAAACCATTGATCTAGTGTATCACGAGATAGTCCAGTGAACTATCAAACCATTGATCTAGTGTATCACGAGATAGTCCAGTGAACTATCAAACCATTGATCTACTGTATCACGAGATAGTCCAGTGAACTATCAAACCATTGATCTAGTGTATGACGAGATAGTCTAGTGAACTATCAAACCATTGATCTAGTGTATCACGAGATAGTCCAGTGAACTATCCAATCATTGATCTAGTGTATCGCGAGATAGTCCAGTGAACTATCAAACCATTGACCTAGCGTATCGCGAAATAGTCCAGTGAACTATCAAACCATTGATCTCGTGTATCACGAGATAGTCCAGTGAACTATCAAACCATTGATCTATTGTATCACGAGATAGTCCAGTGAACTATCAAATCATTGATCTAGTGTATCACGAGATAGTCCAGTGAACTATCAAACCACTGGTCTAGTGTATCACGAGATAGTCCAGTGAACTATCAAACCATTGATCTAGTGTATGACGAGATAGTCTAGTGAACTATCAAACCATTGATCTAGTGTATCACGAGATAGTCCAGTGAACTATCCAATCATTGATCTAGTGTATCGCGAGATAGTCCAGTGAACTATCAAACCATTGACCTAGCGTATCGCGAAATAGTCCAGTGAACTATCAAACCATTGATCTAGTGTATCACGAGATAGTCCAGTGAACTATCAAACCATTGATCTAGTGTATCACGAGATGGTCCAGTGGGCTATCAAACCACTGATCTAGTGCACCACTATCGAACCACTGTCACAGTAAACTGTCCTAGTAAACCACCCGATAAGAGATCAGGTGCGTCTACCATACCAGTGATTCATGATCAAGGTAAGACCGTTTGAACCCTGGTAGCGAGGCCGCTACCAATGTCAGGGAGACCGAATGTTAGGATATGATCGCCGCACGTAAGGCGAGCTTAGTTTGTTCGAATGCGAAAGCGGGGAAGTCCAGCGTCACGCGACAGACCTCGCACGAATGAACGGGGATTACCCGATAAGAACGGCCAAGGGCAGACGGTGAAAAAACGCAGTGCCGTATAGACGTGTATTTGTTTGTATCTACGATACGAAGAGAAATAAAATTATTATTTTGCTAACAGTATATATAACTGAAGATTTTCAGTTCATCAATTTTCAATTTTTTGTAATGGCGGTTTATAATTTCTATTAGCGTATACATTTAAAAACGTTGCCACGTCATTCTTTATCAGTGCCTATACAATTGACTTCGTTTTCCGTACAGTTTTTCTTTATCTCCTTATTCTTAATCTTTGATAATTTTCATTTTCACATATTAAGAAAATGAAAGAAACAAAATTATAAATTTATTAAAACTGGAAATTAATTGTTTTTTCAAGACCGTGGATCTTTTTTAATGTTGAATGATCTTTGCTGCGGGCTAGGATGGGTCATTTTTGTATGGAAAAAAACGAATATTGCGCTTTTGATTTTTAATAGCAAAATTATGTTGCCTTTACATGAAAACAGTGTAATGCTAGAATTTAAAGTAAACAGCACCTTATCTTCAGGTTTCGCTTTGCCTTGGACATACCAATAACTTGAATATATTCTGGTATGGTAGTCATGTCTCAAGGAAAATAGGATTTTTGGAATAAAATAATCATTTATTAATAATTAAAAAAATAATACAACAGAAAAATTAATGAAAATCATTCAATATTGAAATCTTTCTTGCTATCGAATTTAGGCATTGCTGCGAGATTCGAGCTTTAACTTTATCCACCTTCTCTTGCCCTTTTAGTATACAGTTTTGATGATAACTCTGTTATTATTACAAATACAAACTTTTCATGGCATATTATATGGCCTTTCTTGTATAATTTCAAAAATTCAAACGTAAATATTAATTAAATTCAAAAACATTTCGTAATATCATAATATCACTAAAAGACAACATAATTTTGCTATTAGGTAAGATTATCTCAAAGTTTGGTTTCTTGACCCACCCTACTGCGGGCCCCTGCAGCCTGTGGCCCGATAAATGTCCCATGTAATGTAAATTTCCCAGAGTTTTATATCGTGCGTTCAATTAAAAAAACGGTCAAGTAGGCTATAACACGCTTTAATTTTTGTAAAATAGTTTGTAACTTAGTAATAAACGTTTATTTTTGAATGTCTTCTTCTAACATCACTCCAACTCAAAAGAGATATTGCAAAAATAAATGTTTATTACTAATTTATTTAACTTTTTACAAAAATTACAGCCTACTTGACCGTTTTTTTTATTGAACACACGTTACATATTTTCTTGACTGGAAAGCCTAAACATATGGAAAGGGATCCAACAAAAAATTTGAACACGTATCCGCACATCTCTAGCTATGTCACTGTACTTTATTATATGTTTTGTTATGTTATAAATTTTGACAGCAGTGAAAACAATCAATATCAATAACGTTTTTCAAATGAATTTTCTGAAAGTATTTTTTATTAACAATATTATTTAAGGGTAATAATATTTGAAGGGACTAATTTTATTTACATACATTTTTAATTTTTCTTGCACATGCAATGGTTACTGTATATTTTTGTAAAATATTTTTATTATAATTGACTGTTGTTGTATTGTTTAATTGCATTCGTTATATTAGTAATTACATAAACAATGATTAATTTTTTGTAGGTAGTTATAATTTCATTGGCTTTTTAGTTCAATTTTTATTAGTGTGTATATAACTTATTGTCGCACCAATAAATAAATGTCCACTATCCTTACATTTCTTTTTTAGCGTACAAATCAATGACAGTTTACACATTTATAATAACATGTGGCCAACAATTATTGTAGTCCTGGGTGGCTGTGGAGTCCAACATTTTTAACTAATTCTTGTTTAAAATGGCGATAAAACATTAAATACGTAAAGAAACATTTAGCTGTTGTTTAACAGTCAATATCTGAGACGTCAATTCAACGATACGAAGTAAAAATCGATATTTATGTTTGATTCCACAGCCACCCAGGACTACAATAATTGTTGGACACATGTTAGTTATTTACGATAAAGTGAGAATATTGCGAAATGAGCGGTCTACTTGTAATTAATTACATATTTTCTATAATAATAGTTTAAGCAAAGAGATTAATGTATAATAGGTTTTTTATTGATCATTGAATAATATAATTTTTTTAGTATTACTCTTAACTTGAAAAAACTTAAGAAAATTTTTTCGAATGTATGGAATTTTTCCTTACTTTCTAGACTTTTTTAAATATAGGTTGCCATTTGGCATTTATGTCTGATATATTTTATTCATCCCTATCAAGAAATTCTTAAAAACTTAACCTTAAAAGGTTTTTTGTATGGAAGCTACAGCTTCAAAAAATTATTTCTTCTAATAATCATAACAATAACTAGCCGTAGTATTAAGTGTTTACCGTAATAGTAAGGATTTTATAATTGCATTGGACCATTATTTACCGAATTACAATAAATTTTATTGCGCCCTGTCGTCGCAGGCACATAAATTTTAAAGGAGATGTATCTTTCCTTATGGTTTATTTCCCTATGTCATTATTTTTTGAGTTGGCTGTACATATAGTTGCGATCATGTAAATCGAGACCCCCACAACATAATCGTGCCTTTATTGACACTGGCAGCAAGGATCACAAAATTCTTGATCGGTCTCGATTTACACAAACGCGACTATACAGGGTGTTTCATTGAAGATGCACCAAACTTGAGGGACACGTTTCTGACATTATTTCAAACAAAATATCTTAATAAAATTTTTTAATCGGAGCAACTTGAAATTTGCATAATTTGGAGCCCATGTTTCTTGAAATACTTTATCGCCGCGGAATGTGAAACCAAACCGGCGATCTAAATTGCTTTACGAATGGCACACAGCTGCAGGGGGACAATAATGTTACGGCGAAGAAATTTATGACTAGATTTTGTTTTGCCCTTGACCTATTCGCTCGGTCATTCAACTCAGCAGCAGCTGTGAAATCGCGTGAATATTTAAACTTATTTAATTTAATAATAAATTACAAATGTGGGGCTATGCAAAAATGTCAAAGAAGATCTGAGGAATGTAGGAATAAAAAATTGGAAGATTAAGGCAAAGGATAGAGTAATTTGGAGGAGGATCGTCGAGAAAATTCAAGCCCTGGGCCTCCAAGGCCTGCAGCGCTCTATAATATATATACATATAATATATCAATAAATATTATTTAAAGGCAAATCAAATATTAAAAGTATATTGATTTATAAGTTTAGAAAAGTTATAGTTTTCCGGTGAGTGTAAATGTTTGAATTCACGAGTGAACGTAGCTCACGAGTGGATCGAATTTACACGAACATGGAAATTCACTTTTCTAACGTGTAGATCATGCTATTTTTTCGTGTAGTTGACGAAAATAACGATAACATTATGAGAGTGTCGTAGAATAATAATATATCAAGGTATGTCAAGCATTTGTTGACATAGTAACAAAACATCACTATACTCCCAGAGTTGTAGATTAAGATGCTGTGCTTGTAATATTTTTAAGTTCAACTATTAAAAAGTTATTCCATCTTAAAAACCGTCAGTGCATTTTGGAATTCCCTGTATATTAATGACTGAAATTAAATCTACCAAGATATTCAAATAAAATACAGTAAAGTTAGGGTCACAGAATTCTGAATTAAATTAGATTTATAAAATCTATAAATTAAGAACAAAATTTTTATATGAAAATTTACAGTTACTTAAGGTTTATCATTTTAGATTAAGTTAAGACTGGATTAAATAATCAATAACAAAACATCAAATTCTACATAATCCAGTGAGTCGAAAATAATTGATTTATCTTGTACTTAATTTTGTTTATTATTAATAAAAGCAAAGCAAATTTTGTATAATTCAATCAAACATATAAGTGTGTATTAAAATTACATTGTATAACCGAATGATTAATTTGAAATTATTATTACAAATATTATTTTTGTAGCAATATAATAATTACAATCCACCCAAGATGAGTAAAGTATGATTAATCTTTGTCACACGGCCAATTAATTCAAAACAAAGTCCAGATGACAAAGAACTCAATTACAAGACAATATTGGCAATCTTTTTTCAATGACAATATGCTGCAAATAAAATGAGTCACAGTTATCAACTCAAAGACGTTGTTTTCTCATTAAACAGTAATTTAGTGCCATTATTTCCATTAATGACATAATTTATAACTTGCAAATAATTTTTACAAATAAAATGAGCAACAATTTGGTAAACATATTCATAGTGGAAGTTAATTTTCTAATCAATTAAAAAATAAACATGCATAAAAGAGATAAATGGAAGTATATGTATTACATAAAAAAACAACAGATAAGAAATTTGTTGACTTTTCCTGTTTGTATTTTTATAAACAATGATTCACAATTTATTAGTGAACGACTTATTAAAAGTAAAACTTTTACCTTCATCTTCATCGCTAGTTGCTCTAAGGCCGCAAACTTCACAAATACACTTCACCCAGTTCTTTAACTCAATATCTGTTTCGGCAGCTAAATAATACGTGCGTGGTGGCGTTTTAATTGCAAATAGGAAATCAAACTTGAACTTCTTATCTTCAAATTTTAAACCTGTATCTACTTGCTCGCAGTTATCCAAATCAATAAAGCCCTTTAATTTCCTACAGTTTCGATCTGTATAATAAGCCAAATAAAACTGTTCAGGTAATTCACCTGGATGCAAAGAAAACCAACGTTTCCTCCATCTCTGCAAATAAGCAATATTTATTTAAATATCAAAATGTGAAAGACAAAGTATTTGCGTCAACGTTAAGTCGTGCACAAGTAAATAAATACTCATGCATTTAATGCTTACCCCTCTGAAAATTCTTTTTGTTGGAGGTGATTTTGTTAGCCAACCTTCACAGAGAATTTCCTTTCCGTTCCTAGACATTCCTCAATTGCCTTTGCAGTATTTACACTGAACACTTTCATACCTTTAATATCATATGTACGCGATGACTAATATGTCACACCAGTTTACGGTTTTTCTTGCAACTGGCATTACAATCAGGGTTGCCAATCCAAAACTAGTTTTCTACTCCAACTTCGATTAAAATACAAAACGAGCAGAGAATTCGCGACTTAATTGTCAACGCGAGAGGTCTCTGTTAGTGTTAATCGCAAAATGGTCGATAAAAGGGTGAACTTGCACTTGCGAAGTTTGATTAGTGCATGTTTTCTGATTGTTTCTGATGCTTTCAAACTTAAACCAATCCGTGAAATGTTGTTCACCCTTTCGATGGTACCAGCAGGTTTGATTTCGCGACTTGTCCAAATCTTACGAGTAAAGAATTGACAGAAGGGAATCATATTAACCCTTTGGATCAGGTCATCAATTGACTACATCAATTTGCTTAATTTTTTATAACATGAAGCATTCGTTATCATTTAACTTAGTGTTGTTAAATTACCGGTAATTCATTTTTAATAGCGAGTTATCGCAACCAGCACGTTAACTTACGGTAAACGTTAAAATTACGTGGCCCCATTCATTTTCCATTGGATCACGTGATCTTAACGTTTACCGTAAGTTAACGAGATGGTTGCGTTAACTCGCTAATGTTACTTTACCGTAACATTACCAACTATATTTTTTAATGAAAAATTTTAATCGTGACATCCTGCGATCAGTAAACTAGATTTCAAAAAAGTGGTTGCCGTTGATAGTTCATAAACCGTCTGATGATTGTTTTGAATTTAGGCGCAAATCTATTTATTCTTTAGTAATCATGTAACAGATATTCGATAATTGGAGCCTTTGAATATAAAACTACAAGAAGGAGTACATATTAAATGAAATTGTGTCCGGAATGGAGTTTGCAATTGGTGGAAAGCTGGTTCCGGGAGACAATGACGCACTGTCTCAAAAGATATTCATGTAAATTCAGTTAATCCGTAACAATACAAAGAATTTACGCGTTCGATTCGGCTGGATTCACCATAAACGAAACTGATCCAAATCACTTCTAAGTGATCTACAGATAAAAACGAATTCATACAGAATGCAGCTAATATCTACGTTACGCCCATGATCTTCATTTGTATCATAACCTCATTCCTTGTTTATAAATACTTTTAAGTCTTTGACTACTCTGTTTCAACTTACCTTACTTTTACTATCTGCTTTTTTTTGTTTTTACTTATCTGATTTATATTACTATCTTCAAATTAAAAAGCTTGTTCTACTTTATGCTGTACGCACTCTTTATGTAAAATACTGTAAAATGTTGAAGATGTAAGCATATAATTTCGCCAGTTTTTTTTATACATTATAATTGCCGATTAAAGCCTAACACATTTTTCTATCATAGGTTAAAAAGTTGTGTAAATTGCCTTACTTGCAATATTATTTTCTTTGCATGCACTATGAATACATTGTAACTTTTTTGCAATGCAAATTGGAATTTGTACACAATTGTTTTATTATTATTATTAATAATTATTATTTCGTTATATAATAAATTGAGTGACGTTCAATGTTTTCATTTATAAATTTCTGTTCAATTTTGTAACCTATTAATTAAACTAATAATTTGGGTGGATATCCTTTTCACATTGCGCGGCAATTAATTTAAATTAATTTAATCACTATTTTGTTATGTAATTTTTGCGCTAAATTATGTAAAGAAATGTAATAATTATATTCGGGCACTTTTAAATCAAATGTGTTTTATACTTGTCATGAATTTTGTGATCTCGTTAAATTCTGACGAAGTCATAACTTTTACGGTGAGTGGTACCTTCGTAATCAGAAAAACCGACTACACTCTAAATTTTGGTTGATTGAAGCGTGCTTTAAATTGAACTTTTGTCATTTTGACATTAATATTATTTTGCCAAAACAAATTAAAAAAAAATTTGAATGTCCCGCGGATTTTCAATTTTTTTTCTTCTTAATAATGACGCAAGAGGGCGCTGCAGTATCATCAGCGACATCTTGAAATTCAGCACAAAAACAGTATTTTTGTGGAGGGGGAAGTGTACAAAAAATTTTACACGGAGTTAGCTATCTCTTGATCGAAATAATGGCCACAAACCACTAAATTACTATAGACGTTTAAGTTAAATGACAGACTCACGGACCAGGAAATTACTACGATTCCAAACACGAGATGTCAGTGTGATAGTTTTTGCCACAATTCACAATTGATATAAAGTTGGTAGTATGGTAAACGATCTTGTTTTATCCCGTTTCCACGGAAAATTTCAAATAAAATTTGTGAATCACGTGTCAGTCTTGGGTCAAAGTTAGCACACCAAATAAGACGCAATTATTTAGCTAAATATTATCCGTTCACGTTCTTTTTGCATTCTAGTAGGCCATGTTTTTTTTTTTCGTTAGATTACGTGCATGTATTTTGATAGAACTCAAAATGTGACAAATGTAAACTTCTGACACTTTAACGTCAGTCCTATGGTCAGTTCGATCGACTATGGCTGCGTTTAGTTGAAAGTTTAACGAGCTCGGGCGGACTGTTTTCTAAACGGAACTTATACCCACCGTGGTTGCCTAATGGTCGCATCTCAAATCACGACCACCGTGACCACTCAGCTGATTAGTCAGACAACGTAAAATAACTACGGACTAAACGAAATCGACAACGTCGCGTCGCCCATGAACTAAACGCAGCCTAAAATGCTTCTTATACCCTACGATGGCATGAAGAAAGTAAAGTAATAATATAATAAAGTATTTAATTTATTATTTAATATTTATTTATTTAATTTAAGTAATAATAAAGGTATTTTACTCTTATGTCGATTTCAAATATTTTGATCTCCTCGGTATATGACAACAGGTATTCAAATTTTGATAAGGGTATGCTGAGTTTGGCAAGATGCAGGGACTTTTATAAAGAATACATTTTTCTGAGAAATCAATAAAAAAATTTCCCATATGGCCCGACTTATCTGGCGATCTCTGTATATGCTCTAGTAGCAAGAGAAGAATCTCGTTGACCTAGTGGTCTTCCCATTTTATTTAATAACTGACCACAGTGAAACACGAACACTAATTGTAAAATAATTCTAAATTTAAAAACTAATCTATAAAAATACTTTGCACACAAAGCGATAAACTGTAACTATTTGATCGTAACAACTCAATAGCAATACATAAATAATAATTCGTTTTTGCCCCAATAAACTTTTTTGCGCTTCTCGCCCGGCCGATCTTTAAGGGGATTCTTTCAAGCAGCAATGTAATGCATTTTTTGTCGGCGAATTGTGGCTTTCGTTATGAATAAAACTTTCTGAAAAAATATATGTGATTTAAGTAGTGATGATCGAGGTACCTTGACGCATAGGAGTATTAAATGCAAGTAGGGTTTTCCAAAAAAAAATCCAAACCTTCAATAAATTGGCTCTACTGTACAACGCTGTAGTGAAGTGAACTATGCACGTTTTAAGAAAATAGTGGTCCACAGCCTTTGTTTTACATGTCCTTGATATGTTGGTTAAATTTAAATTGTATTGATTAATTACAACTTCCGTAATTCGTTGACAAAATTATGCTGCAAAACGGAGTTAAAGTAGAGTCGGCATAACGCTATCCCTTGCATGCGGTCTCTGTCGGTCTCTGCACCTGCAACGGGCGGCGGGCAATCACTACTTAAATCACATATATTTTTTTCAGAAAGTTTTATTCATAACGAAAGCCACAATTCGCCGACAAAAAATGCATAACATTGCATTGATTTCTGCTTGAAAGAATCCCCTTAAAGGAGATAGGCTGACGCTGCTTGCGTATTTTCCCTATGTCATCTAATATGAGCGGGATTGTACCTACTCATACCTACTGATGTACAAAGATTAATAAATTATCTCAAATATAAAGTATTTGGATATCAAACAATGAGCAAGATGACCGAGTGTGGGATTCGGAGGATAAATTTTTATTGATTGTTTTTTAAAACATAATACACTTAAAAACGTTGTAATAAAGTAATAATTGTGTTGAAAGTATTTTGATTTTACTTCGTTTTCCACAATATTATTACTTAAACTTTTAATCTCGTATGTAAAAATAATACCACCTTCATAAATATAACTATGTACTTTATTCTTAATAGTATCTTTACTTATAATTTACTCGCTTTCTTCTGATGATGTTGCTTCTTCTGCTTCACGCAACCAATTAATTAGTGGCATTACACGTGCATGAATCCTGCTCTTCTTATCCAAGTTATTAAACCATGCCAAAATGATTTCCTCGGTAAGGAAATCCTTATCATAAAACCAATTTAGAACTTTAGCTATGCATTCACACAACTCGTTACTGGATGATGCAACTTCCTAAATATATAAATTAATTTGCAAAAACAGTCACATAATTAGGAGACACCTACTTCAATGGCTTGAAGACAATCATCCATGGCACTTTTGTTACGTATATAATTTTTTAGAATTGGTGAAAAGTACAGCAATGATTGATATACAGCTGACAAATACTGCTGTCCAGTAGAATGTTGAAATGGCAAATTTAAAATAGCTTTTACAACGTTGAAATTTACCTACAAATATTAATGATATTGAACTGAAAAATCAATAGAAGATTTTGAAAATAAATTGTTATATGTGTGCACGCACCTCTTTCAGAGTAACATTGTACGCATATCTCGAGGAATTAATTTCAAGTATTAAATTGTCACATTGTAATTTATCTTCAAAACCTCTTGTTAAACTGTCGATAACTTCAGTAAAGAACACTGCAAGAATAAAATTTGTTAGTAAATAATACAAAAGTGAGAATTAATTTGGTAGGTGAAAGGGAAAACCACTTACTATTAGTATCATCTTGTATGGGTGAATTAGTGTGAGATAATTCATCTTCGCTTTCAGAAGATTCCAAAACATCAGAGTCAGATTTATCAGATTCATCATGAAGATGTAATTTTGAAAGCCTTTTTGCTAATTTGCTGCCGATAACATCATCTTGTTCATAATCATCAATTAGTTTAAGTCTGTACGCTTTTTCACCAAGCTTATCTTTTATATCTTCAACTAGGGTAATATTAAAATTAAAAAGTAATTAATACAATCTGCAAGAAGCTTACATTCTTCAGGTTTGGTTGATTGCACAAGGGAGTTTTCAACAAATGTACCTTTATTTAGTTCAACATTTTGACCGAGTACACTTCCCAAAGTTACTTTGCTTTGAGATTTTATTACAACTTTTGGCCCAATGACACTGTGGCTTATAATACAATCATTATCAATTTTGCTGTTGGACATAATGTATGCATTTTCAATGCGTACTTTTTTCCCTATCTTGACATTATCGCCAATTACTGATCGTATAATGTCACAACCCTCACCAATTGCACATTTATTACCTATAACTAAATTTTTCCCAAAAGAACAAGATCTGAAATTTTAGGCAATTTAAAAATTTTAGCTTAAATGTTGTTATTATTATTAGGACAACTTACTTATTCCTTATTGGCACAATTGGATAAAACCACTGTGAAATTACTTCTTGACTACAATAAAAGCTTTAGTCATATAATGTTAATGAATTTAGTTCTTACCTAATAGCTTGATACATCCTCCAGTTTGTAACAGCTCCACCATGTTGACCACCCTTAACTAAATGCCAGTAAATGGTAGAACCTAATATCTCTTCATTTATCAGTAAACCTTTAATAAAATCGTCTCTTGTTTGAAAATCAAAGTTGTCAGAGAACAACGGAAGAACAGATGGTGAACAAATAGCAATGTGAGTATCTTTCAAATTGTGCAAAATAGAAACACTCGAATTTTCCAAGAAAATTTCCTGAAATACAGGCTTTAAAGCAAATTTTCATTGTCGCAAAGTAATTTCTTACCAATGGGAAGCTTATTTTTCGTTCGTTTGTTAAACCGAGTTTCTTGTGAAACAAAATTCTGTTGGTCGAATTCGAAGCAATAAGTGTTTCTTCACGAGGACAGCGTCCGTATTGATGGACTCCTGCTTCCTGATAGATTAAAGTAATTGCTGCTCCTTTATCTTTATTGCAACTTTCACTAGAAAGTATTAAGTTTCAACTGCTTAAAATTTACCATTGTGAAAATAAAAATGGTCTAAAGTAGTCTATGAATAGTGATGGAATCAAATATTACTGCAAGCCCTTCAATGGATTACATAAGTATGACGTATTTGGAGTGGGGGACTTTTCCAAACAAACAAAAAAGGTTGACAAAAATGATTTGACATTTTTTAATTTCCCATGTAACAAAATAAAGCAGAAATGGATTGGCTTGATCATATAAAGATTTTTATTGAAACATCAATCCAGTACGAATGAATTAGGTACGATTTTTAACTTATTTTAGGCGTACTACACCACTATGCTCACAAAAACCTAACCTCAAACGTCAAGAATCGTAGTCATATGCTTTCCATATGCTTCGATGTTTACTGTTTACCCTAGCAACCGTTCCTACTTGGAAGCTTTGACGTCAGCACTTGTGCTGTTTATAGATGACGGATGCGCGTGTAGATCTAATATCTGGCTATAATAATTCATTGCTCACTTTTTATAGTTTTAAAACGATACGTTCAGCGGCGTGATACGAAGGCGGTTTGGAATAATATACATTTGTGCTGCAGAATTTTTAAAGAAAATAAATAATAATGATAATGCTAATAATAAAGAAAAATTCGCCGATTATCGAAATAATATTGCATGGATACTAGAGGCATCGCGTTTTATCTAGTCAAATTCATAGATGCGCCGTAGACCGCACGCTACAGTGGGAGTTTGATAGGCGTGAACGTTATACCTATGTAGTGTAGCGCACTACTATACTTGAATGACTAGATCCGTACAAGTGAGGCTATGCGCCAAGAATCTACTGGATAAAACGCGATGCCTGTAATACAATTTATTGCAACCTGCCGCTCGCGTTTCTCTAGTTCACGAAGCCGCCAATGATATTTGGTGGAGAGGATGAAATAATAGTAGATTATACCGTGCCTTCAATTAAATTCCTCATTAAGGTGGGCTATGATTTCATTGTTTTTTTTTTTCCTAAAGATTTGTAACACTGATATTTAATTAAACAAATGTCAAATTGACACTTTGTATTTTCATTTACAAAATGTTAGAATTACAGCACAAAATATTTATATTGTTGAAAATTATTTTCAAACCGGTAAATTAGAAAATGGACAGTTTGTTCATTCAATGTTTGTTCAATTAATCAGTGTGTACAGAATTTTCGACAACAGTTTCCTAATCTTGCAATTACTTATGAACAGCAATGAATTGAGTGTCGTCAACTTTATAAAAAAATCACAGCTTACTTTAATGAGGAATTTAACTGAAGGCACGGTATTATAAGTGAGAGAAATGGAAAATTATACATGAGTGAGAATTTTCTCACGAGTGTATAATTGCATTTCGCTCACGTGTGATATACGACGTTTTGTCCAACAGTTGCATTTTTTAACAACAAAGAATCTTGGAAAGATATTTTTGAAGTGACATAAAATTAAATTTTAGTCGCTTGTGATTGAAATTTGATTTTAGTCACTCAAAACCAACGTATAAAACACCTAAAAACATGCAACTGTTGAACAATAGTATATTGTGTCACAAGGGCAGAAAGTGAGCATTAGCAGCCCGCGGCTATGAGCTGCACATGCGAGCGAAGCGAAGCGAGGGCAGCTCATAGCTAAGGGCTGCTAATGTGTTTCTGCATGTGTGACACACAATTGTTTTTCGCCTAGCCCTAAATCAAATTCAAACTTTGTTTAAAACTGACGTTTAATGAAAAATTCTGTGAAATGTCAAAGCGCGCAAATGAAAGTCAATGTGCCGCTAGGTTACGAACTATAAGTCGTGTTGTTGTGAGTTTAGCAGCTCAAGGGCGGATAAACATTACTTTCCGTCACATTTTTAGGGTTAATATGAGTTACTTTCACATATTATGCTAGCCGAAAATAGTTATTTTTATATTAAGTGCGCAAAGCAAAGGTTTTTTGAGCTTGAGAATGTTAGGTTTTTTGTCGAGACCGTTAGGTCTAATACATTTGAAAGCTCAAAAAACTGGCTTTGCGTACGTAATATAATAGTATCTTATAATTAGAGAGTCTTGGTTTTAATCGGTTTGATTTACCACGAGCGTACGCTCGGAAAGAGTGGGATCGTAAGCAGTATATGATGCATAGATAACAGTGCGCGAGCCCGACGACGCTGCGAGTGCACGGAGCCGAACAATGCGTTACTGCATCGAAGCTCGCGGAAAAGATATGCCGTCTCCGCTTGGTCGACTAACGCGCATAAAAAAAACTGATTTTATTTTAGACTCCCTGCTTATAATACAAGTGCATAAGAAAGCCGTTAAAAGCGCTCCGCTTCGCGTCGCGCTTTTAAACCCGTCGCGCGTGCTTTAAAGGCTCTTATGCACATGTATTATACGATATTTTTTATTATACCTGCGCTAAAATGTGAAAATTTGAATGACATTAAAATTTGAATTCATTTTGTAAAGTTGCCTGTGGATCGCATTTTAAATCGTTAACGTGGAGATTGTATGTGTTGTTTCCTAGGCAACTTTAAAACACGGCGTGCTTTAATCGCTCTTTTTCGCACGCTTTTTAGTTTTAAAAACAGAGATTTTGCAGGTATAATAAAAACAACCTTTTTTCTACAATTGCACAGCTTTAAACAGCAAGTTTATTATTAAAAAATTGAATTCATAAAAAACGGCAGAATTATTATTTTTTTTAAGTTACCGTTGCACGGGTTTCCATAGTTACTAATGTAAATAAAAATTGAAAATAAATTCTGTGGTTGTCGCTTTCCTAATGTTTTCTATAAATTTTCTGAAAATGGACGCCAGCAGACTCATGGAAGATTCCGGTGATTCTGAATATGATGTAGAAGTAGTAGCTAACGAAGCGTTTGCGAGTATTTTACCGAAGAAGTTAAACCGCAGTATTTAGAATTTTAGAAATGTTAATTTTAAAATGTCAATTTTAGAAATGTCAGAAATTTTTTTTGACCGTGCGCCAAAATTTTTTTTTAATGGTGAAAAAAACGCGTGTGTTGCGCACTGAAATTAATCCGTAAACACCCATTTTGTGAGCAATTGTAGAAAAAATATTTTTTTGCACGACCTCTATATAATGAGCAATTTCACTCCCTAATTTGAGGGAGTAAAGTGGCTATTTTACTTCCTTGGGCAAAAAAGCATGGCCAATTTAATATTCCGTTTGCCATCCATCAGAACCGATGTGATTTTTGTGTTCGAAAAATAAGACTGTCTTGTTAATAGTTTTTAAAAATTTTAAGCTTTTTTCGCTTTGGGTCGTGGTCGTGAAAACACTAGTATATATACTTCGGGAGTGAATGATTTTCCCCTTGGGCTACAAACTACATCTCGGGTAAAAATCATACACTTCACTCCCTTGATGTCTACTATCATTTTGCTCACTAGTTATGGAATTTTTCTTGTTCCGTTAATTTCGAACAAGGCGGCAAAGTACATGTGTACAGGGTTTTTTTTTTTTAATTTTGCACCGGATGCACCCTTTCTAGAGGTTTTATATCAGGATATAGAGAAAAACTTTTAATAGAAAAATTGTTAGCCTATACCCGTATTATCTGCCAGAGATGTCACAAATAAACAAAAGCGCATCATAAAGAGGAGAAAAAAGTTGAATTTTAGTTTTTTCTTTAAATGAAACATCTTGTATACAGTGTCTTTCAAAAAGTGTGCAACAAATGAGATTTTTCTTTATTATTGATTTTTATTAAATTTTATTGATGCAGAACGCTTCTGCATCTCTTCAAATCAAATTGAGAAATGCCAGGTGAAATTTATCTTTTACAGTATAAACTGTATCCACGCATTTTCTGCATCAGAGGAAAAAAACTTATTGTTTATAAAAGCTTTTGCTTGTATTAAAACCTTAAAACGTTAAAAAACATAGCTCAAACATTTGACGAGACTAGTTCTGTATCGTTAAGTAACGTACAGGGAATTGCTGTACGGGGTAGAAAAGTTCATAGAGGTGAATGGAAATTACATTGAGTAATTTTTTTTTTATATTTAAAACTAATAAAAATTTTCATATTAAGAAATGTGTAATGTAGAAGGCCTATTGCAGAAAATCGGTGGACACACAGTATAGCGTGGACTCCGAAAAGTGGTTAAAGTGTAAAGTGCCCTTATTTTAAAAGAAACAGGGAAATGTCATAAGACTGTAAGTCTGTGTCATTTTCATAGTCAGCAACATAAGTTCAAAATTTGTAAATTTTTAAGGAATTTTCGAAGAAAAAATTTTTTCTTACGAAAATAGCTGAGAGCAATTAATATATCTTTATATTATTGTAATCATCTCTCCGCAGGAAATCCAAATTTATAAGAATATACAGGGTGTTCCATTAAAAAAAATCGCTTTGTATGCACCACCATTTTCGGGAACACTCTGTATAGTTGAAAATAATTTTAAAATGTACCGCGTGATGTCTAGTATAACTTTCTTAATCTTTTTTTCTCTACTTGTTATTCCTATAGGCACCACAGAAGAAATACACACGTTGGGACACCCGGTACAATCTTCAAGTCCGCTAAAATAACAATTTTTATGGTGGTACGGGAATGGTAATTTCCAATAGAACAATCAGAAGAAGGTTGAATGAATTCAATTTACGAGAGCGAAGGAGAGCAGTGTGTCCATTATTACTACGGAGCACCGTGTAGGTAGAAAACGATGGGCTGAAACTCACCCACATTGGAATGATGAAGATTGGAGTCTGTATTTGCCTATTTACAGATGAATCCCGATTTACTCTTATATCATTCAGACAGTCGAGTTCTAGTGTGGAGAATACCCGGAGAACGGTATCATGAACGCAACATGGTACCACGGGTCCCATTTGGAGGAGGTAGTATTACAGATTGGGGCGCCATAACGTTAAACTCCGCACAGACTTTGTTGTTTTGAATAATGAAAGTATGAATGCACAAAGATATAATTAGAGACATGTGCATTCTGCCAATCATTGTTCCATTTGCAAGAAACTTTGAAAGGGATTTGATGTTAGTAGACGATAAATCCATCGTGCCCAAATAGTGAATAATGTTATAATTTACCATATTGAAGGAATGTTGCGGCGCACGTGTTCTGATTGTAACTGTACTGAGCATGTATGGAACAGACTGGAACAGCAAGTGCAAACACGTTTCCATCGTCCTACAACGCTGGCAGAACTCAACAATGCTCTACAAGAGGAATGGGAAAGAATCCCTTAACATTTTATTCATACTCTTATTCAAAGTATGCCAAGATGTTTAGCAGTTTATCGTGCCAGAGGTGGCCGAACAAGATATTAAAATTGTTAATTTCCATTTTAAAAAAAAGAAAAGTTCTTTTAAAGTAGGCTCCATATTATCAGTTTTTGATGTTATTTCTTTAAAAACTGTTGTTTGACGTTAATGTTGCAATATTTACTAAAATATATTTTAGATCTTCACCTTCTCTTATTTTACAATCACATTTATTTTTTTGTTAATTATTAACACTAATTAATAAAAAAATGAAATGAACCATTTCAAATGACCAGCAGTTTATTTAATTCTTTGCCGTAGGCTGCATAAAAATATCAGAGGGCCACAGAATGTTTTCAAATGTAAAGACATTTGAAAACATGATTTGGAAATAATTCACTGTAAAGTAATCAAAGATATAATAAGGATAGATGTAGTGCAGGGTCATATTAAATAAGACTGCATTGTCTTCAACATAAGAGATTCTGTACATCGTATCCGCAAGATACTCTTAAGGTGCGTCCACACATATTGCGATGTTTATGAGCAGAACGTATTTTTTAAATTTCATAAGAAATAATTTTGGAAATAAAGTAAATTGAGAGTAGTGTATTAAAAGTGTTTTAGGGAATTTGTTTGCGAAATTATTTAATTTGAACTTGTTTTTCGAATATTTGAATTTTATGTAAATATTTTTAGAAACAGGTAATTTAAAATTAACTCTTTGTTATAAATAAATTATTTAGAATTTTTAAAATGTAAATAAGTAGGAATTAAGCTTAGAATTGTAAATATTAGGAAAATTTATTTAATGTCATGATTAAAAGGCGGATTATACAGTGCGAGTCTCTAACTCTAATAAATTCAGTAAAGCAAAGACAGTTTTTTTTTCGGAAATATGCTCGGACACGTCGATTAGTATTTTAAATTGAGCTCTTTTTCATCTAAGAACATTTTATACAGCGTGTCCCAAATTTGAGATATGACGTCATCGACTAATTTTTTAAATGGCAATCCTATTTTTCTATGACTATTCTTAAAGTGTATAATCAAGTTACACATACGTACCAAATTTCAAATTTTTATTCCTAGTCATTTGAAAGATATTTAACAAACATCAACTAATTTTTTGTCAAACTGGGTTGACGTCTTATCACAATGTTATAAAAACACTTAAGTTATTAAGAACAAGTAAAAAAAGCAGCATAGCATTCGACTCGTATTGAGTGATGAGATTATTAGTTTGTCGTCTTGTGATAAACACCGTTTGTTGAAAAATCGGCCAAAATGCCTTACTTAACTGAAACCCAAGAAACACAAGATTGAAATTTTAATGATGATTGACTACGGAGATAGGACAAGAACACAAAATGAAGTTATTCACTTATAGAGAGAGAAATATCCTGATTTACCACCCATATCGCAAAGTATCGTAAGCAAGATTGAAAAACAGTTTCGTGAAAACGGGCATTTAAGAAAAACCAATAATCATCGTCAGAGTGCGCTCAATGAGGAGGTCAAACTTAATGTACCTCTCTCTGTTCAAGAAAATTGTCATGTCCCCATTAGGCAGATAGCTAGGGAAGTCGAAATTAGCCAGTCGTCAGTGGCAAGAATTTTTAAAGCGCAAAAATTGCATCCTTATAAAATGGCAATCCTCCAGGAACTCACCGAAGAGAATTCGGATTTAACACCGCTGGACTATTTCTTATGGGGTACTTGAAAAGCAAAGTTTTTAAGACCAAACCAGAAAATATTGAGGTGTTGAAAGAACGAATAAGACAGGAGTGTAGGCTAATTTCCGCCGAAGTAATTAGAAATGTTCAAAACGATTTTAAGTTCCGTTTAGGGTATTGTCAGTTAGTACATGGACAACATTTTGAGCATTTAATGAAGTGAATTTATGACTATCGAGTTTCAGATTTCTTCATTTTTTGAATTAGTTAATGTTTGTTAAATATCTTTCAAATTTAAAAAAATAGTCGATGACGTCATATCTCAAATTTGGGACACGCTGTATAAAATGTTCTTAGATGAAAAAGAGCGCAATTTAAAAATACTAATCGACGTGTCCGAGCATATTTCCGAAAAAAAACCTGTCTTTGCTTTACCGAATTTATTCCAAGTTAGAGACTCGCACTGTATACAGGATGTTTCATTGAAGATGCACCAAACTTGAGGGACACGTTTCTGACATTATTTCAAACAAAATATCTTATTAAAATTTTTTAATCGCTGCAACTTGAAATTTGCATAATTTGGAGCCGATGTTTTTTTAAATACCGTAGCGATTTAAATTTCTGCCGCCGTAAAACAAGACGAGCGATTTAAATTGTTTTATGAATGGCACGCGGCTGCAAGAAGACAATAAATATCTATCGTAAACGAAAAAATTTAAGAGAGGCTTTTAAGTTTGCCCTTGACCGTAAGACGTGTTAAAGGCGAACACTTTGTAAGAAGCGTGCGTTTTTGTCGCACTAACATTTATGCAAACCGTAATTACATCAAATTTGCCGAGTCTTAATAATGTACGATAATTAACGCTTGTAACGTTTTTATTTATTCCTGTATCCAACAATTACTACAATTTTGTACAATTAATAAATTGGGAAAATTAGTAACTAGAATTGTTGCTTCCGCCGCGCCGGCGCCGGTCTGCTAAATTATTTGCCTATCAGACTGAACTTGATCACATGAGGAAGAAACAAATTCGGAAGCGGGCGAATTTCGAAAACGGCAATTACCTTACAACATGTGTTCGAATAATCTGCGTATTCTCGAAATGTGTAATCGCCCATCGCACCACCAACACACCCACACACACACTTACAAAATAAACTTAAAAATGAAAAGTATAAACTACACCAACTAATTACTCGTCAACGTTAACTAGAACGGAGTGAACGAACTAAATGTGTTTCATCATATCATCTGAGGCGCGACAGTTTATGGAGTAATAAAGTAAAAAAACCGAACGTTAAGGCAGGTTAAGAATTCGGGCCGCTCTCATCTATTGTACGTTTTAAAAATATACGATTCTCCTTTCCCTTCGATTATCTCAAAACTTATTCATTAAAAAAAAAAATTATAGGAAACTTTTATTTCTTTTCACGATATCTACCAACATACCGAGTTTGGTGCATCTTCACTGAAACAGCCTGTATAATAATGTAGCTAAAAACAGCTCTAAAAACTGCATGCTGCATGCAACTGCTTCGAACTGAGGCGTGAACTGATAGACGCTAGAACCCCCTCTACTCCTACACGACTTCGTCCGAAATTACTTATATCCACTTAGTTTTAAAATTCTACCTGTATAGATATTATGCAATTGTATTGTTTGGCGTTACTGCATTGTATCTTTTAAGGTTTGTGTTTGTAATTTTAATTTACATACTGTATGTATAGTTATATAACTATTTAATAAAGTATTTTTTTAATTCTGTTTTATTATTATAATTTTTTTGGAATGTATTTTTTGCATATAATCTTGTATATTTTAGTTAAACCAGTGCATATTTTGGCCATTTTTAATGCAAATATATGCGCATATTTTGCCATTTTTTGTTGCATATAAATCTGCCTTTTAGTCATGATAATCCAGTGTAATAAAAGGAAACTGTAGGTAATAGTAAGAGTTCGGAAAATAAACAAGTGAGGGTGCTGTGTTAGCTACCGCATTAGAAGTAACTGGTCACTCTTTAAAACCGTGAGGCGCGGAACACAAGTCAGTGAAGCAACCGTTACGGAAGCATTAAATACATAGGTAATAAGGGCGGGTTTTGCGAAAAACCCGACCAAATAAAATAAATTCCTTTTAAAAACTCCAAACGTCCGAACGGGAAATAAAAAATTTCTTTGTGGAAATTTTAAAGTGATACAATAAACTGTTGTTCTACGTTTTTCTTATGCGATATTTTCTTTTTATTATTCACACCCACACACAATAAATACACTCTATAAGCAAGAATTGGACTACGAGATACACTGCAAAATCCATCATCAAAGCAGGAGCCTAGACGAGGAAAACAATGAAGTACGAAAACAAATAAAAATAAAATAATTAAAAAAACCAGACAAATTGCAAAATACTCTGAGAGTACAGAGCATTAAGTTAGCACACAAAATAAGTGCATAACACAGCATAAAATTGGCTCATCACCAAGTAGGGGCCATATCACAGCATACAATTGGCACCCAAAACGTGGGTTTGAATAAAATTGAAATTGAATAAATTACATAAATTAAAACCATCTTAAAAATAAGAAATGCTTTGGAGAAATGAATCGTACAAAATTTAAAAGTAGGTAAATAATAAACACAACTCTTAATAAATCACAAGTAACCTAAAATTTAGAAAATAACCACAACAAAATTACAATTTAAGCACTTCCGCACAAAAACGTGCAGCCAAGGAATATTTTGACTCAGCTAAATTACAACCCAGCTAAATTATAACTAATGAAAATACCAATTCGAAAAACTTCCCCAATAACTAAAATTGATTCTAAATTTAATGCACTTTTCTACCAAAGCAATATCTATTATACCGAGTGATTTTTAAAACTTTTTTATCAACTTTTGCAATGAAATCTGAACAGCATGTCTTAGAGACAAACTACTACCACTCGGATATAACAAGGGCTCAAGGAACCACACTTATTGCTCATTATAAACGAAAAAATATATGCACATATAAATATGAGAGAACCAGTGCTCATTATAAACGAGTTTCACTGTACATAGGTTTTGTAGGTGAAGAATGTAGGTGGATTTTATTATGTCGTATGCGTTTAGTGCGGTTTGGTTAAATTCTGCCTATGACTTCAACCGAACGAATTGCATCTTACGGCCTGTGTAGTTTCTACCTCAGCTTAGGTGAAAAGTTATGGCACTTTAGACTGACTGCTCCAGAGCACTCTGAGAGTATCTCTATCCCCTGTTATTACATGAGGTTAAAACAGATGGAGACTCTCTGAGAGTGCTCTAAGGCAGTCAGTCAATCAGAGTTCGTTATATGCATCTCAGCCGTATGTTGTTTTATAGTTTTCGTTAATACTAAATGATGAAATAAATCTTTATTTTAGCAAAAACATTCATAATAATAAACTTCGATAAGTAGGCAGAATTTATGAGTGTGATTTAGTTCTAACTATAGCAAATTATGTATGTGATTTAGTTGTAACTATAGTAACGTGTGAGATACAGAGCAAATAGTAATAATGGCTGTGCTGTTAAAATTTAACCGGCCTAGGTCGTTATGGATAACATAACAACCATGTAAACAATGCAGTTATAATGAAATAACATTCAAGTATTACGAAAAAATGTTAACGAAGTCGTCAAAATATGATTGATAACTTAAATAATTTCGCTATATATTTTGTGCAACTTCTATATGATCTCATATTAATAGGAATACTTACTTATGTTTCTTAATAATGGGTAATAAATTAATGTTAGATATAACACCTGGTTCACATAACACAAAGCTACCACGTAATAAACCCTTAGCGTCCAAATCTCTTAGGCAATCTCCAAATGATCGACAACTTTCAGATACTATTAAATTTACTTGCATAGTTTGTGACCAGGTAGCATTCTGTTCGATACATAAACTAAAACAGCAAAAACGTATGATTTTTTTGAGATGAATTGATCAGTGATCTTACTTTATGAATTTCCTAATGGCATCGATGTGAGAACTGCAAAACAGGAAAGTTTCTTCAACGCCTCCCAAAGATAAGAATTCTAAGGTATAATTTATTAGAGGTTTGTTGACAACTGGCAAAAGGGCCTAAAAATTCTCATAATAAGCAGATTGCATCATCTTTTTTAGGTGATCTTACCAGGGGTATATCATAAGATATCGGTAAAAAATCGGTGCCGAAATTATCAGCAATAACCACTGCTTGAATGGCATCTTCTTTTTGTACTAGCTTATTTTTTGCCGACATCGTCAAAAATTAAGGTTATGTTTCGTATATTCGGATTCGTCACTTAATTGTCAACGCGACAACGCGAGAGGTCTCTGTTAATCGCAAAATGGCCGATAAAAGGGTGAACATCATTACAGTTGCAAAGTTTGATTGGTGCATGTTTTCTGATTCTGATGTTTTCAATTGCTGGGTTCGGTAATTCCTCCGCGCTCACTCTATTCACTCCTCGAGTACTTTTATCTTACTTTTACGTATATCAAAACAGCTGCGTTCTCACTCTACTTTTCACTCCGAGTTTGCACTGCGTGAATTTCCGAACTCAACAAATGTTAAACCAATCCGTGAAATGTTAGCTGCGTTCCTTTTGCCACAAATCTTACCTCAGATCATTTAAACGTCATTTCCGTTAACACGAACAAGTAAGTTTGAACGGATATTTCAATCTAGCAACCAATGGGAATGCTCGAGCGGCAAAGTGGGAGGTCGAAATCTCAATTCAAACTCACTTGTTCATGCTAGCGGAAATGACGTTTATCTGATCTGAGGTGAGATTTGTGATAAAAGGAAAGCACCTGTTGTTCACCTTGTCGATTGTACCAGGGGCCCGTTCAGGAATAACGCTCCGATTAAAAAGAGCGCGCTCTGGGTAATGTTCTTTCTCTCTCAAGTAAGTGATTTTGTACATTTTGCTTTTCATTTTAAACGCCCAAAGTGCTCTCGCGATACAGTTCCTGAACGGGACCCAGCAAAAGACAAGCGTTTAGAGCCTGTGACATGCAGGTCTGCAATAGCCAATTAGGTTTAAATGAAACACGGGAAAGTTAAGTTATTTATAACTAGAGAGCGGATTTATAGGGACCATGCACATGCCTGCGTTCAGCGCCGCCTGGCGATGATTTATGCATTAGTGGTATGAAAACATTGTTTTTAGGTTAATACACCTGTGACACGTTGAAGTGACGTTATTAACGTCACTCTGTAATTTTTAATTTTGCAATTACAATCCACGTCGGTCACGGATGTTTTATTGCTTATTGTTATTAAAATCACAAATAAAATTTGTAATTTGGTGCCAACCGATAACCGATTTGAATAGAGTGTATTCATTTTTACTTTTAGAATGAGACCGAGAACTGTATTAAAGTGAGACACGAAAAACGTAAATCTAATTACACGTATTTGGTTAACTTTTCTTTGTTCATGTGTTCATTCAGAAATGAATAATAATTTCATACATTTTCATAATTTACGGAAAATTGACACACGGTACTGATTTTTAATTTTTACTTTTCCGTGATTTGACAAATGTGACAGTTTCCCTTTTTAGGTGTTGACAAATTTAAAAATTAAAATCCCAACAATAAGTTTTCCTAAGAATTATTATGTTTCTTCTTAATAATTTATTTAAAGAGAGTGCCGCCGTGATCGGAGTAGAATACAAAAATAAATTACACATTAAAACTGTTTTTGAACAAACAAACAAAGTGTTCAATCTTATACCCAGTACATGTAAATACCAAGGTTCTGTTTTCAGCCGCACTTCCGAAAACACCCTGTATAAAGACAAATATTTTTTAGCGATACCAACAAAAGATTGTGAATGGATTATAATAACTGTAATTTATAATATCTATTACTTTTTGTGATCGTAAATGTTTCGTCACGCAGGAAAACGCGCCATCTATCGAATTTTAAGGCGCCATTCGTCGTGAAGACGCAGTGTTGCCAACACATTGACAACGATTTCCGCCATCTGAAGTTTAAAAATCCTCCAAATAAAAGACACGTTCCCCTAAAATTTATATTTATTTGCAAATCTAAGTGTTTCTATTATATTTTTTTTTGTCGGAAATCCATTAAAGTGCAGAAATATTTAAATAAAGGTAAATCAAAATAAAGTCCAAAATTTTTATTCTACTGATTTTTATTCTACTAATGTAAAATATACAGTATGAGCATAAATGATTGAGGACAAGTTGAATTTCCCGCGTCTCTATCTAGTGATTTTTACTCCTTGTGTCTGGCCCTCCTGAAAATAAACTAATTTTTGTTCAGTGTCGCCCGTCGCATGTTTACGTTGTATTTATTGTTTTCCGAGTTATTATTTTGCTTTCATACGAATTTTTAAACGGATCTTTTCAGAGCCAACGTTTGCATACATATTGCAATTAGGTATTTGAAATGACTGTATTAATTCATAATTAATTACCAGACTATTTTGTAGCGAAAGGTCTAACGGTGTGCCAAAATGCCCTTTACGGAAGAGCAAGAGGCTTTCATTTTGAAAGCATACTTTCGAAGTGGAACCCGCAATGCTGATGGTACTTGGAGGTTATGTCATGAATTAAGATTCCGACTACATACATACATTTGTGAGTGCACGCCTATGCATTTGACCAACTTAAGAAAAATATTGAAAGGCGGGAAATTCAACTTGTCCTCAATCATTTATGCTCATACTGTAGTTTACAACAGCGGGTAACAAAACTTTTCTATTCACTCGACTTTTCCCTTCCAAAAGTCAATTAATGAAAGGAAGAAGAAGAAGAAGAAGAAGAAGAAGAAGAAGAAGAAGAAGAAGAAGAAGAAGAAGAAGAAGAAGAAGAAGAAGAAGAAGAAGAAGAAGAAGAAGAAGAAGAAGAAGAAGAAGAAGAAGAAGAAGAAGAAGAAGAAGAAGAAGAAGCAGGAAGCAGGAAGCAGGAAGCAGGACGCAGGAGGCAGGAGGCAGAACGCAGGAAGCAGGAATTCCATATGGTTTGAAATTCCAATAGATCACAAACAGTGGCTTTTCAAATTGAAAAAATTATTTACACAATAATTTACACATTATTTACACAATCTGATACCGAACTAACAGTACCCTCCTTATCATACAACTCGCCAAGAAAAGAGAAGTTGCGACATCAGGTGAAGAATCTCAAACGCAAATGGACGTCAAAGAAACAAGAAACAAAAGATGAGAGTCCATTTATATATAGTTTTTCATAGTTAGTTTAAAATATTGTAATATGCAAATGAAGTCCACTGCCCAAAGGAGATACAGAAAAATTAACATTTTTGCACACATACCGGGTGGAAAGTTTCAAACCCGAACATAGGAAACTTGCATTGTTTATGGAGATTGCTGCTCGTCGTTTAAACATACAAATGGGTAATGGTCTTAAAAGAGAGAAAATTATGACCAATACTACCTTGCCAAAATTATTGCTAAATGTTATACGTCACTCAAATTGTATGATTTTTCAGATGAAATTTAAAAATTTTATTTTCACGAAATTATTAACACTTAGCAATAATCTTAGCACGGTAATTAATATTGGTCATAATTTTCTCTTTCCTTTAAGACCATTACCATTTTTGTATCTTTAAATGCCGAGCAGCAATCTTCATAATCTTACTTTTCAATGCAAGTTTCCTATGTTCGGGTTTGAAACTTTCCACCCGGTATAAATATATAAATGTTTTCTTTTTTTCTCGTTTTTGTAATATGATATGAAATAAAACATACATGTATAGGTTGAATTTATTTTATTATTTTTTTTTACTTCATTTTAAATTTTATGAATTTTCATACAATACGTTTGCATTTCTTTTGTTTTGTCGGCATTGAGAATTAATTTATTTCTAAAGCAGTAAAAGGAGTAATCATTGTCAACAACTACTTACAAAACTTTAGGTTGCTGAAAATTATTGTAAATGATTTTATAATAATTAAAGCAAGTTCTTGTCCGATGAAAATAACTTTCCTATACTAGAGAGATATCGGTAAAGCGAATAAAGTTATGCAGTATTTACGCTGCGCTAATTTGACATTTGAGACATGCGCGATTCGATTCTTAACGACGAAAACGTTAATACCGTTACCGCACGGAGTAATTTACGAGCAGATAATTCCGTGCGTTATTTGCATAACGTATCAGTCCCGCATACGCACTGTTGTAACTTTTGACGGCAGGCTTTTGTTTACATTTGTTTATCACTTAGTTTTAGGCAAAAAGGCTTGTGTTTTTGAGAATTTAATTAAATTTATATTTTACACAAATATAAAAAGTTAAGTTAAAACTTATAAGATATATTTGTGTATCGCGGTATTCAATGTTCCGATAACTGTAATATAGGAAGTAAATACTGCAATACGTTTACACACTACTGCTTTGCGTAATTTACGAACGTAAGCGTTATACGCTTTACCGATATCTCTCTACTGTTTCAAAACGCAATCGGTTTGCAGGTTATGAGTAGCACTTAACTTGTTACTTTCAACCCCCACCACCTTGAAATAATTTCAAAAAATAATTTCACAGCGTTTTGAAATGTATGCCGCCGTTTCAAAACATGACGTCATTGTTTCAACGCTAAAAAATGCACATTTCGAAACATACGAAATAATTTCAAAATAGTGCACCGCCAAAAAACGGCTATAACAACAGTGGTTGCGTTTTAAAATGTGACCACATCGCCTACGGTCTGACGGGGGCTATTCTCAAATTGGCGAATACTTAAGTCGAACACGACATTGCTCGAATGTCTACGGATGTTAATTCTCAAATGTCGTATACTAGAATTTTTCGACATTTTTAGTGGAGATATTGTAGAGTGGTTAAAACCATGTTAAAACTACTTTACATTTGTATGTCGTGTACGTATTATTGTCGTCGTTACTGTATTCATTTTGTGTGTGTATCGATTTCGTGCATTAAAAATGGCAGAAGAGTTATTTATTATACAAAATTTAGAGCAGAATGAAATAGCTATGATGTATGAACGAGAAAAACACGTATATAAAAATGCCTTTGGTATGGCTGATGCAAATTTTTAAAAACTTTTCGTTCAACAAAAGACGTTGTTGTGAATCTCATTGAAGTACTCAGACCTTTCATTGTAGAAAGCAGACATAGTTCAGCTTTAAAACTTGAGGTAAAAGTATTGTAACACGCCGATGTGCTACACTTGTTGACTTTTACGGACAACTAAATAAGTAATAAAAATGTCCCAACAAATAAACAAAATTAATTTATTGACAAATTAATTGAATGGGAACCGGAGAATTGGCTGTCTGCAAGAATTTAACGCGTATTTACCATAAGGGGTACGGCTCGGTCAGAATTTCTGAAAAAGGTCAGGTTTTATTGCTTCATGTCCTACGTCTAGACGGCGCCTCTACCTGCAGCTCTAAAGGGAATCCTATTGACCTACAATAATACTACGCTCTGCGTCGACCTTTCCCAGACACCGATGTAAACCTGCCACTATTTCAAAACAACTTTCAATAATTATTTCCTCGTGATCGCTAATTAGTGAAGGACTCTACTTATATCCGTGCACCCTGGTTCGAATCCTCGTGAGACGATAATAACTCTGAGATAGCGGGAATTAGCTACGTATAAATAAAATACGGATTTAAATTTAATTAATTATTTATTGCAAAAAAAGGTAAAAACTCCGATTTCTAGCCGCACTGCAGTCTAGAAATATGAGCGGAAAAACCTTGTCGTTTTAAAAAATCCAATACAGAGAAACACACAAGCAAAAATTACGATTTGTAAGAAATACAGTAGAATTCGTTTAACGGCTTTCTCGTTCGAATATCGTGACGAACTAACTGTTTTCAATTACACAGCTGGTGGTTTTACGCTTGTCCCAAAACAATAGTTGTGGACCAATTTACATTAACAATTAAGTTGTTTCAAAATTAGATTGGTCTTGGTACTCGTGTCTACCACTTCAATAGTACTCGAAGACATGCTCTGTATAATCAACCAGCGCACAGTGTGGTCGTGTATGTGATACAAAATGCCGCCCAGGCTATCAATTTGTGAGAGAATCAATAGTAATTGCTAGTTTTTCACGGAGCCCTCCTGTGGAGGCGCGGGAACCGATTTGTTTCTAAACCTAATAACGCGGCGAAGGGGGAGATTCTCAACCGCTCCTATCGCCAAGAGGTGGAGGTGCAGTGACTCTCACTTCATTTGTTAACCTCTGATTGCATTGTTTTCGACGATTATCTAAACCTATGCGCAATGGTAATAATTGACCGTTTTATTTGATGCTCTACGGTGTGTAGTTATGATCTTTCGGTCTCTCAGCGAATTACTTCTAATTAACCCGCACTACACTTAACCCGGACTATATTTCAGACCACACACCGGATGTGAGGGAAACTCGGTTAAGAAGATGGCTATGAATATGTGATTCAAAATTGTTTGGCCTCGTAATTTTACTAAACTCGTAACGGCAACTAATTGGCCTTGATTTTAGGGAATTAACTTGATTTTAGCGGCAGATCTAGACTTGCCTTAGACCAGTGGTGCAAACCAGTCGACTTCACTGCGCAAATCGAAAAACCCTTTGTTTGAGTGTTTCCAACTTGCCAGAGAATTTCGCCAATGGGATTAACTAATTTTACAAGAGTACACTGTATATGGATTGCACTATAGATTGAAAGCGTCGGTTGACGGCCTCTGGTCGATTTAAATTACAGAACGCCAAGCAAACTAGTCTAATAATTTATACAACAAATGGTCAACCAACTCCACTAATGTGGATGCAACTTATTTACCTTTAAGCTCGGTTAGAATGCAAATGAAAACACTTTAGTAAAAAATTGCACAAGCTAAGCAAGTACAGAAATTTACAGATTATCTGGCCACAAATGGATGCGGGAATTAAAATGATTTTTAAACAATTTATACCACCAAGTATGTAATGAATAAAATACAAATTAAGTCAGATTACCTAAATCCGCGCCCGCGAAATTAAAATCCAATACACTCACCACACTAAGTTTAAATCCACCCGCGATTAATTTACCGTGCGCGAGACCGACTTGTTTAATTTTATTTAATTGACACTCAAACACTGGGGTTTGAGGCGTACCGATATAAAATGATTTAACTCTACTGTGAAAACTAAATCCGAGAAACAAGTAAGTACCCCAAAGCAATTCGCCAAGCCCAATTAATACGACTGATCGTTTTAAATGCTCGGAGCTATCTGTCCGTAATTTTAATTTTCATTTTTCGGCTGAACAAAATTAATTTCCCTTCCTCCGATCAGAAAACCAAATTCAACCACCCCTTGACCAATAGAGCTGTGTTTAGCATTCAGAAAGATAAACGCCCCCCGGTTCCTGGAATGTGTTTTTCTAAGCTTTTAAAAGGCTTTTAAACACGGCGCTCGCCTGCAGATTTTTCTTTAGAAGCAAATAAAAATCAGCATGTTAGCCCCGGTCACGCCCTGCAGCCGATAGTTTCCAATAGCAGCATTCTCTTACCGAACTTACACGTGTCAAATTGCCCAATTTCTAACGAACAACAGACGGGCATTAGAAACCCGCGTGACAGATTTATATGACAGTCAACTCAAGAAAAATTGAAAGTAACTCAAGTGTGACAAAAATTTATGACCCCACCCTTGTTATATTGCCTATTGAAAAACCGTAACGGCCCCGGTAGGCCTGGCGATATTGCTTCCGCTTGGCAAGTTACAATTCCTAGAATATGTACATTTATTTGTTATTTAAAATTAAAGTTACATCAAGAACATGCTTTTTGTTTTATAAACAAATTCGCGACTGTTTCAGTATGTACTTATTTAATCATATTTCCAATACAATTACGTAAAGAATTTTTTCGCCTAGCATGTATGAAAGAACTATTAACCCTAAAAATGTAACGGAAAGTAATGTTTATTTGCCCTAGGGCTGCTTCATGATTTATGTCATTTTTAGGGTGCTATGAATGTCAACAAAATTGCCCTTTAGCTTTTAAAATTTATATTCAACGATTACCTGATAGAAGACGGCCAAATGCAAAGGGCCGTATTCATAAAGAAATGGTACGATTTATAAATGATTTCATTTATGTAAATGACATGCTAAATCAGACGACGTATTCACAAATCAAAAATGCGACATTTCTTCCACTGATTTATAAATCGTTTGATTTACATTCATAAATCAGACGACGTTTGGCAACACTGCAAAAATGGGAACTTCTAATTACTTCATCAGAAGATTAAGAAGTTGATTATTATGCTCATTTTTCGGTCTTCTTCTTACAAGTGATGTATATAGAATTTGTTACTCCAGATTTGGGTATTGAAAACAGAACTTATGTACCTTAATATCTAATTTTCTCTTGGTAGGTAATAAATTTATAAATATAATTATATTTACAAAAAATTGTTTTGAATAATCAATGTATATTCAATTAATCTTATCATAAGTTTCAGCATATTTCATACAAATTAAAGGATGCAAAATGGTTAAATATGGAGAACCGCAGAAAACTACACAGTTATTGTTGCTTAAATAAAATTCTAATCACGAATCATCCTCCGTATTTATACAATAACATAACGTACAGATCTGATATTCATAATATCACAACTAGACATAGAGGTCGTATATCCCCCCCAATTCATAAGTCTGCGCTCTTTGAGCGATCATTTACTTTTCAAATGTATAAGTTTTTTAATAATATGGGATTTCATCTTTCAGACGTAAATTTATCTGCTTTCAAGAAGCAATTGAGGGATAATCTATTTCAAAAGCAGTGAATTTCTGTTGTGCAGTAATAATGATTTTCTGTCTTCACATTTTATTGATTATCTGTTGGATAGAGTGTAAACATCGCAGAATTTAGAATTAAATTTAGAATTAGAATTAAGTTTAGGAGTACTTTTGTTTTTGTTTAATTTAGACATTTGTTTATTTATTATAACAATGTCATATATTACAAGGTAAAATGGTAGAACAGTAGTAGTTTATGACTACACTGAATTTCGCCTTGAGGTTGCTTACCATTACATTTGGTCAATTCATTTATTTTTTCTTTTCTTGTTTGATAAATTGTTATGTTCTGGGAAATGCAATAAAGACGATTATTATTATTATTATTATACATTTTAGTTAAAGTTGTTATGTGACTTTATTCTGGAAAGTTTACATAAATCACCCATACAAGTACAATTTAGAAACAGTTTCATTTATTTGACATTAATTTAATTAAATGTGCTAAATGAAGCTTTGTGAAAAGGAAAAATAGCTAAATCATCCATTAAGCCTCTGTTTAATTTATTAACAAATCAGACCTAAATGAACGATTTATAAATCATTACCAAATACTAAACGGAGCATTTAAAGGAAATGATGCTTTGTGAATACGACCAAAAGACTTTTCATAAATTAAAGGAAAGATTTGAAAGAACAGGCAGTGTTGCAAATGTTATTTCTAATAATATTGACTTACATGGCATCCTAAAAATGACAAAACTCATGAAGCAAAATGAAAACCAGAATTATCTCACAAATCGTAGGTTTTAGGTAAGGGACTTTGTTTAGCAAAAAGATAGCAAATTTAATTCTACATCGGCTGATGATTTTACTTATGGGGTGTTCCATAAGAAAAACTTGAAATATTTCACTTTTAAATTCAGCAGAAAGAACTGCCAGTCACCAACAAACTGCGTAGTCCTTAGTTTTGTTTAGTATTACTTAGCTTAAAGCATGTGTAATTACACGCTGATAACTGATAATGAAGACTCTTCAATTAAGCAAGTTAAAAGCAATTTAGTAAGGGTCTGCATTTAAGATGTTTCTTCGTTGACGGCATTTATCTCGGTAAATAGTAGATTTAGGTATAGAAATATGTTAATAAAATATTTTACAAATTGATAGATCTATCAAAATTCGTAATAATATATAGGGTATTTCATTTGAAATATTAAAGGTACTTGCTGACACTTGTAAAATGAACACCCTGTGGAATTGCAAATAAGTTTAGCGTATAGATTTTTTTTATTAGAGGATGATAGCGTTTGAAATTCTTTTCTGTATTAAATAGTTTAGACACCAGAAAAGAAAACCACACTCGGTGGACACGTGGTATATTTACTTTTCATCATCGGAAGACCCTGGTCAACGTGCTACTATATTTGAAAATCTTAAATCTGCACTTGATACAGCCTGCACATTTATTGAGAAATAACCTTTTCTGTTACGAAATAGTTCAGCATCACCACCTGGAGCTATAATTTTCACGTGGGTCCAGTCAACAGCTCCTAATACTCTTGGAAAGCCTGTGCCTGCAATGGCATGAAAATGTTGATGTGCTGCAATTGTTTCAGCTGGTGTAGTTGGCATTTGTATAAACTGAGGACACAATTGTGCTATGGCCTCAGAGACCCTCTTCACAACCCTACAAGCAGTTGATACATGGACACCACTGAAATATACAATTGCAAGTAGTAAATGATTTGCAGTAGCAAAAAATCTCAATGTCATTAACAACTGATATAGGGGATATAGATCTATTCCTACAGATAAAGATTTTATATCTTATAAGTTTAAACTAGTTTTCTACCTATCGCATTTACTAAAAAGAAGGAAGTTACCTGTCGTAAGGGAATTGTAACTGAATTTCTATTTGATGCAAAACGTTAACAATTGTTTGTTTAGTTAAATGAAACCTCTTGAAAAATGATATCATTTTTCCATACTATGTAAGTAATTTGTTTTTTCATATACCGGATGTCCCAACACCCTCATTTGAGACTGAAACAGTATACAGGGTGATTCTTAATACAGGGTCCGGCAATAGGTATTGACGGTTTTGTGAGCGCTGTGGTGTGAGTACCAACATAATCTGGGAGAAAATATAATGCGAAAGCCATTCGGTGTGTTATGCAGTTTTAGTAGCTATGAATTCGTAGCCCGTTCAGCAACGTATTTTTTGCGTTACGGCGTTCATTCAAACGGGATCCATAATCGATGTTCAACGCCAATTTCGACGAGAATATGATATTTCTCGGCGTGGTAGGATTCCTTCGCGCAACACAATTTTGCAATGGCATCGACGGTTTAATTAAACTGGAAACGTGAACAACATTTACGGCGGTACTCAGAGAACAGTACGTACGCCAGAAAATATTGAAAGGGTACGTCAAGCGGTAACTCGAAGTCCAACGCGTTCAGCAACGCGTCAAGCAACAGCATTAACCAGAGATTTTAATATATAACTAGATGCCTAAGCAGCGGCTCGGAATGAAGCCTGCGGCAACCATTTGAAGAAAGTTTGAATTTAATCCTCACGGGAAACATTATTTCTCGTACGTAAAAAATCTGTTAAATTATTTAATAGTATGGGCAATATCCATTCTGTATTTTGTACCCAGCAGTTTTAATTTTTTAGTCATAAATAAGTGAAATTTCTGCAATTGCGCGTATTTCATTTCTTATATTTTTGTATAAAATTCCGGTTTTTTGTCGAACTATTTTAAAATTGTTTTTAAGAGTCATATTTCTATGACTTTATCACTCATTTCCGGTGATGTCAAATATAAGGCGCACAAACATTTGTTACTTACCATACTTACTATAGGTATAATTTTTAAGTTATAATTTAAGTTACGTTTCTTTGTTAATTTATTGTTCAATTATTTTAATTTGGGTAAACATTTCCCAATGAAATTTTATTGCATTTGCAACGTTTTTTGTTTATGTAAGTATTAAATTATGTTTACATATAGTGGCTTATTTGCATATTCCATGACGGGAATAATAAAACAAAATAACCTATTTTCCTATAAATATACTTGTGTAAAGGAATAAATTAAATTAATTGAGAGACTCCCCATGAGTATTAATCAGTAAAACTATTTTTAAATATAACTAAAAATACCTGGTATCAAAATGTATGCATGCCTTACATAGTACGCGACACTTGAGTACTCTCACTCCAAGTTGACGCCATTCTTTTAATAAACCAACGTTTTGGTTATTAGGACTAGCTAGATAGTTGAATTAGGCATTTTCAACAAGTTTAGGCACCAGTTTGAATGAAAAATTTCAAAAACTAACTTTTGAGAATTTTTTTTCAGTATGATGGTTATTTCCTAAGCGACACTTGATCACTCTCACACTAAATAAAACAAAAAAAATTAATAAATCAACTAATATTTATTTTAATATCGAGTATGACCTCGTTTCTCAATAACGACTAGCAAGCGATGAGGTAATGAATTAAATAAACTATTTAATAAATTGATTGGAATTGCTTCCCAGGATGTTATTATGGCTACCATTAGTTCCTCTCTGGTGTTGAACTGTCGTCCTTCCCCATAGACTTTTTTGGTCATCCAACCCCATAAATTTTCTGTGATATTCAAGTCGGGGGAAAGAGCGGGCCACTCCAGAACGTCGATATTGTTCTCATTCAACCATGTATTGATTATTCTTGCCGTGTGAATTGGCGCATTGTCGTGCTGAAATGTCCATTGTGAAATATGAAATATGTCCATCGGGAAATAACGCTGCAATGTTATCAACTTGTCTCTGAAGCAAGTCTAGCTACTTTTGAACAGTCTGCCTCCCTTCCAGAATTTCTAGCCCCAATTGTCCTCGACTTGAAATCGCCGCCCAAACCATTACTGATCCGGCTCGGCTATGACGACGTGATAAGACTCGTTCTTCCAACCTTACATCATGAAAATAATATTGGAAGCCATCAGGTCCATCCAAATTAAACTTTTTTTCGTCGCTGAAAGCAACACTTTTCCACTCCTCTGCCTAATCACGATGATTGCGAGAAAATTCTAATTGGGCTCGCTGATGATGCTCCAGCAGGAGAGGTTTTTTGCGCATTTTTTCGTTTTAAGTGTGGGCATTTCTTTATTACTCTTTGGATGGTTCGTACGGAGGCATCACTTCCGACTCTTCCCCTAATCTGCCTAGCTGTAGCACAAGAATTGGATGCTAGTCTTATAATCGCACAACGCTCCCTTGCAGTTGTTGCCGTTGCAATGCGACCTCGCCGATTTTTACCATAATTTTCTGTCTTTTAGGTAAGCATTAATTACCCACGTGCTTCGTCTTACTTTTCTGGCGATTTCTTGATTGGAGTAACATTCTTGGTGAAAACTTTGGATTCTTCCTCTTTCTTCGGCAGATAAAGTTTTTCCACGACCCATACTGTTACAACGTGACAACTATTGCTATTGACGAACAATTCTTGACTCGTTGCTAAGCAACGTAATTTCCATTTGTTGTATGACTATCAGCTAACGTTGATTAAAAAAAGATAGTGAGAGTAATCGAGTGTCGCGATGGAAATAACAATTTAACTTTAAGAAATTGCCCAGAATTGAAGGAGTCGAAATTATGAGGCAAACTTTTGCATAGATATTGAAAGTGTATAATCTAACTCCATGCCTGATTCTACGAACCAAAATAGTGATTTTTGAACAAAATCTCACCACTCAACGTGTGAGAGTAATCAAGTGTGCGCTGTTTTAGACCAGCGGAAATGAGCGGTAAAGTAAAGAAATGTGCTGCTTAAAAAATAATTTTTAGCAGGATACAACGAGCAAACATAGTTTTCGTATATGCAACACAGAATAAATAAATTACAGGAAAAACCGAAATTTTTTACAAAAATATAAGAAATGAAATGTGCGCGTCCGCACGAACTGCGCTCAATATACTTCTTCTTGATTAAAATATTTAAGTTACTAGGTAAAAGATATTCGACAGGTTATTAGAATGGACCCTGCAATACTATTAATTCATTTCACAATTTTTAAAGTAGTAAAATTAATGGTTTTGTCTGAGCGTTAAATTCAAATTTAACCCGTCCGACAAATGGCTCCCAGGCGACCCTTGAGGCTTCACTCCTGCGTTGAGAACGTGCATAGCAGTTAGGCATCTAGCTAATATATAAACATCTCTGGCATTAAACATTTCAGACAGAAATGTGTTGCGCGAAGGAATCCTATCATGTCGAAGAATATTAGATTCTCGTCGAAATTGGCGTTGAACGTCGATTATGGATCCCGTTTGACTAAACGCCGTAATGCAAAAAATACGTTGTTACACGGGCCACGAATTCATGGCTACTAAAACTGTACAACACACCGAATGACTTTCGCATTATATTTTCCCCCAGATTATGTTGGTACTCACACCACAGCGCTCACAAAACCGTTAATACCGATTGCCTATTGCTATTGTATGTGCGAGAAACTTTAAGGGCTTATTCTCCGAGTAATTTGCGTCAAAAAAGTTCATATGAACATATGTACAGGGTGTAATATTTAACCGGGTCTATTCAATAACGCTGTTCCTAATGAATATACAATGATGTAACACACTTGATGATTTGTAGTTGCAATTTGGATAGAACACCAAAATATTGTTCTTCACTGCTTGATCTCTTGCAAAGAGTGCTTTGGAAAACTTCCAAGCTAGTGGGTCAACGTCGTGAAATTGCCGGGAGCAAAGAGGCGCAACATAGGCGGCAAACGTAACTTATAGAAGAAAATAAAAATGAGAATAAATTTTATGTGCATGAAATTTATCTTGGTTTAAACAATATTGAAAAAAAAAAACTATAACCCAATGGAAAAAGAAAAAACACGGAATTACAACATATGCTCAAATTGTTCACCATCCACCTCTAAGCAGAGTTCTAAACGTCTTCTTAGATTAGAAATTGCCCTTCTGACATCCCTTCTTCGCATGTGTTGTAAATTAGTAACAATTCTTCTGCATAGGTCATTAATGTCTGTAGGCTTAAAAATTGTTTTTCACGGTACCCCACAAAAAATAATCTAATGGAGTCTGGAGATCGTGCAGGCCAGCACACATTACCATTATTTGCAATTAATTTGTTGGGAAACATTTCTGCCAAACTTTCCATTACCCTTCTAGCATTATGAGGCGGAGCGCCGTCTTGTTGGAACCATAAGTCTCTCAATCTATTAAGGTTAATATAATTATCAATGTAATCTGCGAGAAACGTTCTTATAAAATTTATCCATTGGCCGTTAATGTTTCTTCGTGGATGTATAGACCAATAATTGTATCGTCCAATAAACCAACCCACACATTTAGTCCAAAGCGTACTTGAGGTCTCCTTTCGTCATGCTGTCGCGGATTTTCAATAGACCAAATGTGCTGATTATGGCGATTAAACATCCCTGAATTTGTGAATTTACAATTATCAGTCCATATCACATTATTTAAGAAATTTTGGTTTTCCTGCATCTTTGTCATTAGAGTCTGACCAACGTACGCATTTATATGGTCGAAATTTACGATTTTTAAGTATCCTCCATATCTTTTGATGTGGTATGTTTAGCTGCTGCGCAACTTCTCTGGTGGAAGCTGAAGGATTTTCCTGAAACTATTAGAAAATTTAACATAAATTGTTTCATACAATTAATATTATGAAAATATGTTTTACCACTTGCAAAATTTCGTCTTCATTTTCAGCTGGTCTGTTGCCATATTTTCCTCTAGGCTTAATAAAAGAACCATATTCGCCTAAATTTCTATGAAGAGAAAGGAAATATCCCAAACTTGCCTGCCGTCTTTCTGGGAAACGTTGCAGATACGTTTCTGAACAAATTTGAGCATTGCGATGAGGCATAATAAATTTCTAGCATATCCCGTTTTTCTTCACTTAAAAATGACATTTTGTTACAACAATAAACAGCAACATGAACGGTGTTTACGGCAAGTTGAACTGTAATGTCAAAAATTTTTAAGAAACAAAAATTATTGTTTTATTTTCCAAGGCGCTCTTTGCAAAAAGACGTCTTTGGTGTTCTATCCAAATTGCAACTATAAATCAAGTGTGCTACATCATTGTAATCAGAAAGAAAAACATTATTTAAAAATATAAAAATCCAAGATGGCGCCCATAAAAAAAAAAGTTGAATGTCGTTTTCCTGAAAATTTTGTTGCAATGATAAAAGGCGATGACAGAATTAAATTCCTTGTAAAAAAGTGCCTTAATAATGTCGAATTTAGAAATACATATCTTTAACAGTTTTTGTTAAAAAAATTGAAAACGAAAATCACGATTTCTCGTTTTCTTCAAATATCTTGAAAACCGTAAAAGATATGTGAATTTTCTTTTCAGCTCATTAATCAGCATAAAAATACGCAACTTTGCCCTAATTTAACCGACTTCGTATCTGTTATGTTTTATTCTTGTTAAAACTAATGTTACAAAAATGTATTATTTCAAAAACAACTGATATTATCAAAACATGCCTCTTATCAACGAAAACAGATTCTAAGCGGTCTGTGATTGTACCGTCATAGATCACTCCATCAATAGACATATCAGTATCTCTTCAAATAACTGAGATCCCCATGGTTAGGCTCGAAAAACGGGCAATCTGTATGATTTGTTGTTTTTAAAATTTTAATGGAATTTAAATTCTTGTCAGAAATTATACTCTCATACAGTGTTCCATTTTAAAAAAGTATAACTTTAGCTTATAGGGGAAAATGGGGTAAGTGTGCGCACGGGGTAACTGTACGCATCCATTCATCTCAAGAAGTAATAGACTTACAAGAAATTACTGCTCATGAAATCTATGTTATCCACCCACAACTCTAATTTTTGAAAGCCCTAATAGTATCTGCTTTACCAATCAAGTTCAGTATGTCGTCATAGCAGCAATGAGATTTCAATGTATGTTTGGATTCCGAAAATTTAAGCCGTAAATAAATAAATTATAAATATTTTAAATTCAGTTTTGTTACGATATTCAGTAACATTTAAAGAATGCATTGCGCATTTGGTATTTATTGAAAAATTCTTTTTTACAATTTTGTGATAACAACAATAAAATAATGTAGGTACGGGGAAACTGTGCGCATTGTGAAAGGGTAAGTGTGCGCGCGAAAATTTTATATTTATGCAAAAGTAACTGAACTCCAGAAGAAGACACATACCTCCATAGATGTGAGAAGTTGCTACTTAAAACTGAACAATGGTTTAGGTGTATTCTCTGCTCTAGATGGTTGCATACATGCAACGGTCGGAACTAGGGGTGCGCGATATCATATTTTCAATATCGGTTATCGGTAACTTAAAAATATCGATATTTATTGATACACCGTTATTATCGCTCTATCGTTAATATCGATATCCGAAATGGAAATATCGTATTTTCAAAGAATCTTATTTTTGTTGCATCACCCATGCTTTTTTATAACAAAATATGCATATAGTATGCTTGAGAAATATTTTATTTCAACATATTTTCAATATTAATACTTAAAAAGAGAAATATTCTACTGCGCTAAGTTACCCCATACCCGCGTACAATTACCCCGTGTGTATGGGGTATCTGTGCGCAGGAGCACTCTCATGAATTTTATTTTTTATTGTCCGTATTTTTTCCCTTTAAGATGTCTACGCTTTGAAATTTGTTCCGCAAATATCTGGAGCATTGTGTAAATAAAAATGGTGACATTATCTTTATTATTTTTTATATTCTGGGGGTCTGAAGCAAAAGTGCGCATAGTTACCCCAGTCTCCCCTATTTTGTTTATGCAAGGCTAGAATGTTTTTCTGTGAACATTCACAAATAAGCTATATTCGTTTCTATAAGATTTATATATTTATTTTTAAATTAAAAATTAAAAAAAGTTCTTGGAAGTGGGAATTCTTATGGTAATACCTCATACATGATAGACACCACATAAACATTTATAAATTGCTGTACATATTTTATGATAGTTAAACTAGTAATAACACACTACCATCCTAGTTCTTTTTTAATTTTTCTGTTAAAATCATATTCAGCAATTCATCTAAAAGCTTTCTGCTGTGTTGCTTGTCCTTTATAGCTTCTTCTCTTTCTTTCATTTCCATTTCGAATCTTCTTCTTCGTTCTTCCACTTCTAATTTAAATTTTTCTTGTTCCAACTCATATTTTTTTTGCTCTAGTTCTAATTTTTTCTTTTCCAGCAAAATATGTTCTTCATTTTTCATTTGTAAATATTCAAACGAACTGCTTTGCGAACAGCATATTTTAGGTCGTTTGGATACCTTGGATGTTGTATATTGTACTACAAATTAGTTAAGTAAGTTGAAAGTTATTTTGAATATTAATTGAGGAGCGTTCTAGCAAAACAGGACATGTCCATCTCACATTGAACACCAAAATTACATTTCAGAGGTCAGTTTTGTCAAATTTTGATTGAACATCCTAACTTTTTAAGCATTTAAAACAAGAGTATGATCAATTTGAATTACTTACATATACATATTTTATTTAAACTAGTAAATTCTAACTACTGGCTAATAAAATCTCATTTTTCATATAAAATGGAGAACGCTCCTCATTTGCACTTCAGTAATTTACCTGTACTTTCATCTGAATCGGGGCTTAGAGGATCTGGTTTCAGATGGTCAATCATTTCATTGTCAGAATTAACACAAATCAGGATATGATCTGACGTTGAATTTTCTTTTGCGAAAAATGAGCTATGTTTATAAACTCACTAAAATTAATTATATATTATCAGTTTACCTGCATAATTTTCCTCTTCATTTATATTCTTTCTTTTATAACTTTCATTTATGATAAATCTTTTCTTTTGTCCATTTGTGTTAATTAAATTCATAACTTCTTGTAATAAACTTTCTTTTTCTAAATATTGTTCTTCACTGCTTGATCTATAGAACAAATGTGAAAATTGTTTACTTTTATTTTACATTTTACTTACTTCCTTAAATTTTTTCTGTCTTCCTGTTGAAATAACTTGAGTAAGTGTTGTACATGCTCTTTTACAGTTCGATGTTTAAATTTTCTTTTCGTTATTTCACTTAAATTAGTAGTAATTACATTCCATTGTGTGTCATCCTGGAAAGGGTTGTTAGAAACAACTTCCTTTAACAGCAGTATATCGTCATTTACACCAAAACGTAAACGTCGTCTTGTTGTCATTATCATCACATTCAATACTCTGAAGTACATACAAATGTATGTTTTTAATTATCTGTTAGACTAAAATTTATACATAATTTGTAAATAAATTTTTGTAATAATTAAGTTTACCCGCTATTTTATTTGTTTCAAAATATGTGAGACGCGTGAACCTAACCTAACAAATTTTAGATACTTGCCAGTCTTGCCACTACTTGCAATCGGTGTTGCCCACTGTTGCAAACTGCTATGCTATAGGAACCATGCACATTAAGGCACTAAATCAACACTCCGTACAGGGTTGCGTTCAAAAATGAACACCCCGGTGTGAGGTGTGACCCGGCGAGGTGTTATGACGTTTCATAGTGGAGTGCACACAGTATATGAACGCTTGGTGTGCATGTGAGGATAAGTTACAGTTAAATGTACATATTATCAGTCATCGCTGTCAGTGATTTTAGTAGTTTTTAGTATTTAACGGTTAATAAAATATTTTGATTACTAAACAGAATTTACAGCGGATTTAATAATAAGAAATTAAGTAATCGAAACTGATTTTCGCACGCTTGCTTCACATTGCGCATGACGGTAAATTTTTCCCCTGTCGCGACCGAGGAATGAGGAGTGCACTCAAAGTGTGCGCCCGAATCTTTATTTGAACGCTTGGGGAGTTTCCTTTAATTCATTTTTGAACGCTTGAGGTTTGCCTAGGTATCATGGTATCACTCTTACCCCGGGGTACCCCATTTTTGAACGCACTCCTGGACGCCTATTCTTGACGTCGAGAGAACTTTACAGTTCTTAGGAGAAAATATGAAATCACTTCCCTGGAAGTTCACTTTCGTTTCTCTTGTTTGTCAATCTGCTATTCTTGACCGTACGTGCATGGGAATGTGATATGAAGTTAATGCCAGAACTTTTACGATGCTTTTACGCCGTTGCCGGTTCTATCATCGGATTTTAACCAATCAAAATAGAGCTGTTTGGAATGTGAGGGCGCACAGTGGTCCAGAATGAAATTCTAGCGCGACAAAATTATTTTTTTACATCTAAGTTTCCAAAATGGTGAAAATAACAAAATTATGTACTTTTAAATAAATTTTCTAAAGCAGTGATTTAATATCAAAATATATCGCACAATTTTTATTTTTAGATTTAAAAAAAATCAAGTTACTTCTTCAGTTTCCGTTGGCAACCTTGTTTATTTTGACAACATGTTCATATTTTTCACTTCTGACGAAGCTGTCGAACGACAGCGAAACGTTAAGTGTTTTGTGCGCTATTTAGTGTCCGGTTTAAAGATTTTGTGATACAATTTTCATCGGACAAAAACCAACTTTAAATATCAAAATATAATTATTTCTATAAAAAAATTTGCCTGATTTTGGATTGTTAAGCATGTAAAAAACTAGACTTTTCTATTTAAAAGTGAACTGGAAGGGGTTCCATCCCAATTTTTTTATATGTTGCGTAGAAATGATTGTATATTGATATTCTCTTGGTTATTCTTAAAAATGTTCACGTTAAGTATCCAGCAAATGCTTATCTTACCTATAAGTATTTACTCATGTCGAGAACCAAATCAAGAGAGAATTTTGAAAAACTTAAAAAGTAGCAAAAAGTAGCAGTTCATTGGGCAAAATTATTTAAAAAAAAATTACTGGCTACTATTAGGCCTGTTCCAACAACAGCCTGTGACTTGTCCGAAACTGTCAGAAACATGCGCCAATCAAAGTTTCATATTTAACGCACCTCTTGAAAGCGTTGATTAATTCGACGGGCGAATATATTTGACAGTTTCGAACCAGTCAAAATCTGTGTTGGAACAAAGCTATTATATAACTCGTAAAAACATCTAATTTGATTATATTTATATCTTCGAATAGTAAAATATACAATAACCTGAAACCAGTAGTTAAATTATCATATTTAGGTTTAGAAAAGAAAGTATTATTAAATAATTACAAAGAACTGTACTTAGGTACTTTTATATATTTATTAAGTAATTTGAAATTAAAAGTTAGAATAATATAAACACATACTAGTTCTCCTGAGAATTGAAGTTCTACTACCACCAGCCAGTAGAAACAAGTTCTCATGAGGTTCACGCGATAGGAGCTAGTAAATTTTTCAAGAATAGCGTTTGTAGGTTTTCGAGAGAACTCCGCCTACTTCTCACGAGAAAATAGTTCGGAATTATTTCAAGAATAGAGCTCCTGGTCCTGGTAACGCAATTCCATTCCTCTCGTGAGAGGATTGAGAAACAAAGATAACAAATATAATTGTCGCAAGTGCAATAAGGAAGACAACAGTTTTAGGGAATTCTGTTTACCGCAATGTCACTGATTTCAATTTAAAAGTGTGTTAGGTTATGTCTAGTTAGTTATTTACCAATCAAAAAGTTGTTATTTTGAGAAATACAGAATGTTTCTTTTACGAAAAGGGCGGAATCATTAAATGTCATGCGATAAAAGTTTGGGATACGATATTTAAGCTCAATTTTCTTAACCACTGACAGTAACTTTGACAAACGTCACTTCAAATAATATTTCCAACTGTTTTTTATCCCTAGATGAGAGGAATGTGCGACAAGGATAGATATAAAAAAATCACTAAATGCGTTACCTCTATACGAAGTATGTTGATTTAGTACCTATAGGGACCCTGCACATGCCTGCGTTCAGCGCCGCCTGGCGAAGATTTATGCATTAGTGGTATGAAAACATTGTTTTTAGGTTAATACACCTGTGACACGTTGAAGTGACGTTATTAACGTCACTCTGTAATTTTTAATTTTGCAATTACAATGGATGTTGAAATATATTTTAAAATCTTGTTTATGTAAGTGGACGACCAGCTGATAGTGGCCGGCCATCAGGCGCAGTCACCCTATGCAGCTATGCATAACTTCAATAGCCAAGCGAAAATTTTGGTATTTGGGGAAGAAATTTTGCATGGCATTGATGGTCAATAAAATTTTTGGTTGTGCGCAGATTTGTTGTTATTTCTTGTAATTGTATTAAAAATATTTAGGGCTTTTTCTAGATTTACTCAAATCTTGCAACAAGTTTTATTGTTTGATAATCTGTACAATTTCTAAATATGCAAAATTTATACAAATCCTGCATGGTGTCACTAATAGATGTGAAACTATATTACAAATTGAATTCTATTGTTTATGAGCACAGTATTTCAGAAAACACATCAGAAGATCGGCAGTTGATTATTGTTGGACATGTGCGTTTTCCGTTATTTCTAAATTTTTCGTTTTAAACACGGTGGATTTTAAATCTCCGTACACAAATTTATGGAAATTTGCCTAACTGGAACGTGTTCTTCGCTCTTTTACACCCATTTGTATAAATAAAATGGGTAACGAGAGTGACTCATAGAATTAATGTAAAAGTGCTATAAATTAAACAAAAATCTGAGTACAAACCTCAATTTAAGAAACATCACTAATATAATCAGACTTTTAATACAAACAAACCTCAATTTAAGAAACATCACTAATATAATCAGTCTTTTAATACAATTAACACAAAGTATTCTAGTTAAATAGTATAAAACATGTTCCACATGCATTTGACATGAAGTCGGTCTGATGATCGGTTGGGGCTATTGTTTAAATTGACTTCTTCACATGAAACGCATACCATCAGTATCCTGACCGTAAATGTATTCACATTACGAAGACTAACCATCTGTTAATCATCAACCGCATTTGAAACTGGCCTACATTTGTTGACTTGCTTTCCGACTTTTATTCATGAAATTCTTCAAATTTTCATTTCATCTGAGTCTCCTACACATTTCTCGAATAGAGTACGTTGTACGTAATGACTAATCGATATTGAAATCTATGAATCACTTTCAAAACGGCATACAAACTTAAATGTTTCAATCCATATACCGAGTGACTTTTAATGATTGAAAATTATTCTATTAAATTGGCAACACTTTTCAATGTTTGTGTTGGTGTGCTGGATTTTCAAATTCAAAAATTCAAAATTTAGGTTAGTGCACTAAATTGTCAAACTCAAATAAATTCGTTTATTGTCGAATCAAGAAAACCAAATAAATCAGATATTTAATTATCTCAGTTTATTACCAAAATGGTTTTGAGCACAGTATAAAATACATTTTTAGTAATGGCTTATTTTCGAAGCGGAGTACAAAATGAAAATGGGCACATTCAGCAGACCCGAAAGTTGTGCAACTGTTGACCAAATTTCTGCTGAATGCGACCTCTCATAAGTTGATGAGTTGAAAGGGTCGCCATTTCTTGTAGCGTAACTTCTCCGCTACCTAACTGGAACATGTTATGATGAGTGAACTTCATTCAGCAGAAATGAGTGCTCAGTCTCAACTGAACAACAAATTGAGTTTTGCCTCTTTTCACAACACTGTTTTAGAATAGCCGTCCTTCATTTACAAGGAACACGAATCGATTCAAATTCACTTAAAAATCGTTGATTGCATTCCATTTACAGTTATTCAGTTGGCGACCAGTGATGAGGAAGTGATTGAATTTCCCCTCCCGCACACCGTACTGATCAAGCTGGTTTTCTAAATCAGTTATCAGTTTTATCTGATTTCATACGTATTTTGAGGTTATGTTAATTTTAGTTCCAAAACATCATTCCTTTTATGAGTCTCTCTATTCACTTTAAAGTCAGTTCAGTTCAAAATCAGTTAATAAATGAACATTTCTTGCAAACCAGTAATGTAGAAAAAGCAAAATTCACTGGTCGCCCCACTATTGCTCTGTTCGGTAATTCCTCCGTGCTTGCTTTATTCACTCCTCGAGCACTTTTGTCTCACTTTTACGTATATCAAAACAGCTGTGTTCTCTCTCTACTTTTCACTCCGAGCTTGCACCGCGTGAATTTTCGAACTTAACATATAATAACACTCGATATTGTAGAAAATGTTAATGATACTGTACAACAGAATCCTCATGTTTCCTATACGAATCCACTCGGAAGATCTTGAAAAAACACCTTCATTTCCGATCATACAAATTTTCAATGGTTCGACAACTTCACCCACTCGATTTTCTTCAACAAATTCAGTTTTGTCAGTGGTATAACAATAATCTGCTAAATAATAGTGACCAACAAGATACAACTTTCTTTTCTGATAAAGCCTGGTTTCATCTCTCTGGGTTTATCAATTCACAAAATTTCAGGACTTGGTCAGAACATAATCCCTTTAATGTAAGAGATGTAAAGGCACTACATCCACTTAAAATTGGTGTTTGGTTGGCAATGTCTTGGAGAAGAATTATTGGACCAATATTCTCCCGGGAAACAATTAACGCCTATAGATATCAGAGACTTATATTGAATCCATTTATAAACCAGTTAGACGAGACTGAATTAGCAAATGGCTACTTTCACAGCACGAACCACAATAAATTATTTAGAGGAGTTTTTCCCAGGATGTTTAATCAGTGCTGGTTGGTGGCCTAGTTGCTCTAATATTCAATTAAATCCGGACTTCTTACTTCCTTATTTCAATAACTTGATGTTTAGAATACGTATTAAACAATTTGGAAGAATTGTAGCAGGCAATTGCAAATATCAGACAACCTAAAACGTTAATGTTTTCAATAACATATTTCAAAGGATTCGGTACTGCTTACGCAAAGAGGGGCTTGAAGATGTGCTCTAATATTCAATTAAATTTGGACTTCTTATTTCCTCATTTCAATAATGTGGTGTTCAGAATACGTATTAAACAATTTGGATGAATTGTGCAGCAGGCAATTGAAGAGGCAATTGCAAATATCGGACAACTTAAAACGTTAATAATGTCTTCAATAATTTATCTCAAAGGATTCGGTGCTGCTTACGCAAAGGGGGTTAACATTTCCAGGTCTTGAATAATAATAATAATAATCTGTTAAACAGTTTTCATCAATGTAAACATCAACTCTAACCTATAGCTACGCATTCCCGCAAAATTAACGAACTTTCAAGTAATGCCAATCCCTCAGTGTCCCCAACATATTAATTTGCTTCAATCATTAAAAGTCACTCGGTATATTTTCTTACTACTGTCTGGATAATTGTAAAATCAAACTTACGAATACAGATCCAATAGTGGTATGGTTCACATTAAAAGACACTAATTAATAGCGTTTTCGATTCACGTGCACCGGTTGCACTCAGTGTATTTGTATCTTTTAACCTCATGTAATAACACGAGATGAAGATACTCTGAGTGCGCACTAAGGTGGTCAATCGAAAACGCTATAAGCTAGTGAAACAAAATAACGTTCAAAACTTAGAGAATCCTTAAAAAAAAATATGGTAACTGGTACTGGTAGCCGTCATGGTGCTCATAACCTCGCTTTTACTTTGGAAGTTAATAATTTGACACATAAGTGAGACTGCAATATTTTTGAGTTTAAACTCATTCTGTAACATTGGGCACATTTCAGAATTAACCGGTTACTCCACCGGTAGACATTTTAAAATTCTAAAATCCACTGTAAAGCTATAATAAGTTATTAACTTATTATAACTCTATTATTATTATATACTTATTACAGCTATAATAACCTATTATAGGTTTACAGTGGATTTTAAATTTTTATAATGTCTACCGGTGGAGTAACTGGTTAATTCTGAAATGTGCCCATTATGATTAAAACGTGTCAATTTTTAGTGTACACAAGATCAGCTGTTAAGGCCGATTTATAACTCGATCTTAATCGCAATCGCAATTTTAGTCGTAATCGCAACAAAGTTGAAAGATACGGTTTCCTGTGTTTAATTTATAACCCAATCGCAACCGCAATCTGAATCGTAAGGATCGTAAGAAGTTCGTCAACTTTCATCTCTTACAATCCGATCCTTATGACCGACCAATGGAAATGCATCGATAATCGAATGAATCCGATTGTTTCCGATGAAATAGTAATTTAAGCGGGCAATCTGGCCGGGATCTCAGCTGGCCATATTTTGGTGTGGTATACGTGTAATAAATTAAAAATAGCTCCTAAATTCAGAACACCAATGTCATATTACACTGTCAGATGTCAAAATTAACTTCTTAATGGCCAGATGACAGCAGTTTTACGACGACGCTTGCGATCAGTTATAAAATAGCCCAAACAAAATCCATTGTAGTGAAGTTAATTAAATTTTATACACCAAAAGATTGGTTTTATTTAACGGAATTATGCACAATATAATAATAAACAATTAATGTTTTATAAACATAATTTTGACAATAACAAGTACTAACTAACTAGATCATTTATATTACAATCTCCCCATCGTAAAACAAGAGTAATCCTGAAGCCATTTCGGACGTTGGGGAACACGGTTAGATCGACGAGGACGAAGGTTGGTATCGAGTTCTTGATTTGATAGAAGCAGGTGGGTATCGTCAACGTCACTTTGTGTTTCATCTTGAGTGTTGCTATCTTCATGAGTCTTAGGAGTTGTAAGTTCTTGTGGTTGTAAATTAATTTCATTTTCTCCAAATTGAGCTGATTTAGATATTTGCGGAGCTGGAGTTACAGGAGTTGGAGCTACATCATCAGCAAGAATTGGAACTATGTTATCCTCACTTTCGCCGAGAGGTGCTAAATATCGGTTGGATATACTAGTTTCTCGGCCATCAGGTAAGCGGATAAATGAATAATTTGGATTAGCTTGTAAGAGTTCTACTTTTTCCACCAAAGGTTCAAATTTACTCCTGCGAACTGGTCTTTTCATGAGAACTACACCAGGCGAAGATAACCACGTCGGCGTAGATTGTCCACTTGTTGACCTACGATTATGGTAAAACATGCGTTCGTGCGGAGTAACATTAGTAGCAGTACAAAGTAAAGATCTAATTGAATGTAGTGCTTCTTGGAGAACAGATTCCCACTGTGTCTCTCTCAAATTTTTAGAGCGAAGAGTTAATTGTATGGTTCTCCAGAGAGTTCCGTTGAGTTTTTCTACTTGTCCATTTCCTTTAGGATTGTAAGCAGTGGTATGACTTGTAGCGATTCCTTTTGAATAAAAATATGTTTTCAGTTCGGAAGACATAAAGGATGAACCACGATCAGAATGTATATATTCAGGCATGCCAAATACCGAGAAAAGATTATTGAGATGCTTAATGACAGTTTCTGTAGATAAATCTGAGCAAGGAAAAGCGAAGGGAAATCTTGAGTATTCGTCAATTATTGTGAGCATATATCGATTATGAGAACAAGTGGGTAAAGGGCCTTTGAAATCCATAGCTAATCTTTCAAAGGGGTGAGTAGCTTTAATTAAGTTTCCTTGAGTTTTACAAAAACGTGGCTTTACTTCAGAACAGATCAAACAGGAATTTGTCATTCTTTTAATTTCATCGACGGAATAAGGCAGGTTTTTGGAACAAACCCAGTGGATCATTCGAGTTATACCAGGATGACATAAACTTCGATGTAAGTTGTAAAGTTTTAAGTCTGATACAGAACTAGCACATATTCTGGATAATGTATCTGCAACTGTGTTTTCTTTCCCAGGACGATATATAACATCGTACTTATAATTTGAAAGTTCCAATCGCCAACGCTGGATTTTGTCATTTTTTATTTTACTGATTTGCTTGTTATTAAACATGAAAGAAACTGACTTTTGATCAGTAATGAGTCTGAAATGTCGACCAATTAAATAGTGTCGCCATTTACGAAGGGATTCAACAATAGCATAAGCTTCTTTCTCTACGGCAGAATGTTTTCTTTCACTATTTGACAGAGTTCTAGAATAAAAGGCAACAGGTCTTCCACCCTGTGACAGTGTGGCAGCAATTGCAAAATCAGAAGCATCAGTTTCTACTGTAAAAGGTAAATCATTTTCTATTGTATTAACAAGAGATTTGGCAATATCTGCCTTAAGAACTTCAAAAGCATTAGCTCCTTCAGAAGTAATGGGAAAACAATTACCGTGAATAAGTGGATGAATTTTCTCAGAATATTTAGGAATCCACTTAGCGTAGTGAGAAAATAAACCAATACTTCGTTTGAGAGATGAAGCAGTAGTTGGCAATGGGAGTCCTAACAATGGTTTAAGACGTTCTGGATCTGGTCTTATTGTCTTATCTTTGATCCTGTACCCTAATATATTTATCTCCTTCTTAGAAAATAAGCATTTTGTTTTATTGAGAGTTAAGTTATATTTCTTTACGATTTCAAGAAACCGATTTAAGTTTTTATCGTGTTCGTTTTGATTTCTACCGCAAACAGTGATATCATCTAGGTAAGCAAACGTTCCTTCAAGCTGTTCATTTTTGATGATAGAATCTATAACTCGCTGAAAACTAGCTACACCATTAGTTACTCCAAAAGGAATTCTTTTAAATTGATAAAGATTTCCTCCAGCTTCAAATCCTGTATAAGGTTTTTCTGAGGATTTGATGGGAATCTGATGATAGGCACTTTTGAGATCTATTGTACTAAATATAGAAAATTGGGCAATTCGAGATATAATTCCTTCTATATTAGGAAGTGGATATGCATCTAGCTCAGTGAATCTATTGATTGTTTGAGAATAATCAATTACCATTCTACGTTTATTATTTGTATTAGAAATTACTAAAACTTGTGCTCTCCATGGAGACATACTTTCTTCTATAATACCTTCTTTTAAAAGTCTTTTAATTTCAAAATTAATAAGTTTTCATCATCTTGAGAATATTTACGAGATTTAATTGCAACAGGCTTGCAATTTAGACTAAGATTAGAGAAAAGTGAAACAGGAGGTATGGATGATTGAGCTAAGCTACAAATTTTAAGGGCAGATCTTGAACCACCAAATGTAACTTGAAGAGCAGAGTGTTTTTCTAATATATCATGACCTATGATTACATCTGCACAAAGGTTTTTCATAATTAGTAGCTTTACATCAGAATAAACATGATTATCTATCTTAACCGACACAGTACAACAGTCTTCAACATTTGAAATATATGTTAAACTTGCCATAGTAATTTTATCAGAACATGACAGTTTTCGAATGTTATATTTATCAACTAGTGCAGCATTTATAAAACTCACGGTACTTCCTGTGTCAATAAGGGCCTCCATTTTGAAGTTATTAATGAAGATGGGGACTTTAGTCTTCTCAAGAGGTGAAGAAGCAGCGATGATATGTGAGATAACTTCTGTAGCAGCAAAGGTATTCTTCTCACTCCTACAGACCTTCGCAAAATGTCCTTTCTTATTACAATTTTTGCAGGTAACATTCGATGCCGGACACAAGTATCTAGGATGTAATTTATTTCCACAAAAGAAACATCTACGTTTATCATTTCCAGATTTGACTGAAACTGCAACATGATCTGATATATGAGAAGTATTACTTGAAACAATTTCTTCATTAAAATTTTTAGAAACGGCATTAATTAGATTGTCAGAAGTAGTGAAACTTACAGATTGTAGATGAGCCATTTCCAAAGAACGTGCCTGGTTAAAAGCTTCTTCTAATTGTAGAGAAGTATTTTCTAAGAGACGTTGTCTGATAGGAACTGATAAAAGACCAGATATGAAAGCATCTCGAATATAATCATTTTTATTCTGTTCAGCTGTCACAGCTTTGAAGTTGCAATCTTTTGCTAATTGTTTTAATATTTGCAAATATTGGTCAATGGAATCTCCTACCTGTTGTTTTTGTGTAGCAAGACGATGTCTAGCATAAATTTCATTTTCAGGTTTTACATAAATTCCATCTAAAGTATTTAGAGCTTCCTCAAAACTCCCTGAGTCATTGATATAGGCAAAAACATTAGGTCCAATATGGTTATGTAAAAGTTGTAGTTTAGTTTCATTACGCACTTGAGTTTGAGCTTCTAGAAAATTATTGAAAGTTCTTTTCCAATGGATCCATTCATGTTTAGCGGAGCTTGAAACAGGGTCAGTACAAAATCGATTGGGACGAAGAAAATTATCAACGTGAGTATTTTCCATTCCGTTAAATATATTGTAGTGAAGTTAATTAAATTTTATACACCAAAAGATTGGTTTTATTTAACGGAATTATGCACAATATAGTAATAAACAATTAATGTTTTATAAACATAATTTTGACAATAACAAGTACTAACTAACTAGATCATTTATATTACATCCGTACGATTCTTACGGTTACGATTACGACTAAAATTGCGATTGCGATTAAAATCGAGTTATAAATCGGCCTTTAGTCATGAATATGGATTTTGCACTGACACAGCAAATTGTGTTAGATATTTTACAGCAAGCTTCCAGTTAGAACTTGGAGATCCTTAAACCAGCAGATGCTAAGCTATTAGAATGGGAAACTCAACGTGGCTTTTATACCATACTCTATGTTACTTTTGTATTGATATTATTATTTTAACTTACAGCAATTAAAAATATGATATCCAATGCCAATCGTAATATTCATTTGAACATCGGGTCAGGGTGGATATTGTGTTATATTTCAAGAATGGCATCAATAGCCCAGGCGTTAAAATACAATACATACGATAAGTAAGAAAATTGCATGACACTTTGAACTGTAATGAGACGTGTTTTATTTCAGTGCAACATCTGATCAGAAGAAACAGAGTTTAAAGAGGGTCCATTTCTAATTTCAGTGAATCTTTCAACTAAATAGCTACATAAGTAGCAGTTTTAAATCGCTTGAAATTGGTTTTATTAAAACTATAAGGGCTGGTACTTTAGTCGCTGGTTAACTTTAATCTTTTGTAATACGAATCCTTTTAACAGACACTGAAAATGCACACTTTTTTGTAGAATATAATTTTAATTCTCATTTAACATGCTATGAATCTAATCTACTTCTTTTGGGGAAGGTTTTCCTAGACGAATTATGGCATTTCTTTTTTCTTTGTTGATTGAAATCTAAAATGAATTACATATAAATTATTTTGTAAAAAACGAAGCAATAAATTATTTTTTAAAAAACGAAGCAATTTAAAATGTTTGCATGTACGGGTTTTTTTTTGCACACCGCATGTAGGTTTACTTTAGGAGCTTAAAAACTCTAAAAAATAATACATATAAATCTCTACAACTATTGTATTTACAGTTTTTCTCTAGGTGTTAAAGAGTAGGTGCAAAAAAAACCACAATCTTGTTCGAAAATAATGAATTTAATTGATAAAGAATAAATATGATCAAATTATCAAGGCAGAATTTATTAGAATTTCTCAATGGAAGTGAGGCTCCGAATGCTAGTTAGGGTTTGGTTTAGTAGAACGTTTTATTTTTAATACCGAGCACTGTACCTGTTAATTATTGTGAACTTCGTTACTTGTGGATACCTATACCTTTTTTTAATATTACCTACTTTATGTATGTGTTTACATACAATAGTATGTATTAAATAATCTGTGCATGTACAAGAATATACGTGCATGCAACATTCACATATAACACATTTCAATTTACTTTCATTTTTTTCACAGTATAATTACTTTCATCAGAATTAATAGTCCAATTAGTAACTTCTTGTACAACACTTTCTTGTTCTGTAGTATCATTAGCTGTGATATATATACTGTCGCAAATAGTAGCAGTTTTCAATCCAGAACATAGGATGTTAGCAGGATTATCTTCGATAATGCCATATTTGATTAAAATTATATTAAAAACATCAAAAAATAAATTCAATTAATTTAAATTTGAATATTTCATTACTTTAATTTTAAGGATTTTTACATGTTAGGAACAATGGACAAAATCAATACTTGAAATTTAATTAATTATTTAAATTTTTAAATTTAAAAATATTCGAATTTATTTTTTGATGTTTTTAATATGATTTTAATTTAAAATATCATTATTAAGGGAACTCGTGCTAATGTTACATGTTCAGTATGTGAGTTGTAGAAACGTATATGTATGTACATCAATACTGCCAAAATGTAATTCTTCAACGTCTTGTTTAACATTATGATCGACATCTAAATGGCGTTCTAAATTTTCACGTGTATAAAATGTAAAATCACAATTAGTTTCTAAACTTTTTATTTTGCTGACAACATTTCCACAATGTTAATTAAAGCTGGTTCTTGTCCGATGAAAATTGTATTACAGCTGTCAAACGATAGCGAAACGTAAAGTGTTTGTGCGCCATTTAGTGTCCGCTTAAAAGAGTTTGTGATAATGTTATTTTTGTTTAAATTTTTAAAATTAGTTATATTTGACATATATTGAGCCACAAACATGACAAATAAAGGTATTTTCATTCATTGCTGTATTTCTTTCCCCAGCTTTTAGCTAAACCATTCTTTTGGTTCACCAGCTCAATTAGTACCGTTTTAATTAATGATTAATTTAATTAATTAACCACTATTATTGAAACTGTATATCTTCTAAGTTTGAATTTGAAAATTTGAATTACTTTGCCTTATTCTAAGTGGTTAGAGCGTGCTATACGCTACTGATTGGTAATTTGAGCTATCCTTGTTCTGATTGGCTGTAGGGGGATCTGCAGCCAGACGCTCGTATGAAAATACGAGTTGTTTCAAATTATTAGTGTACATTTGAACTTGAATATTGTAATGTATTTCAATACCAGGAAGCTTACTACAATCGTAAATTGTCATAAGAGTGATATTATTCGGCGGCGTTGAACGCAGAGATGTGCATGGTGCCTATTATGCTAAGGACCTGTTATCCCTAAAAGCACAGTCTATACAGTCTTTTCACTTGGCGTCGGCACATTTGATCTTTGTAACCACTGCGCATTCTTCCGCGAGTTGATTTTTACGTGGCCCAAACAATTTAAATTAAAATCTTGCAGTGTTTGCAATTGCACGAACCAAGCCGGTAAACCAAATTACGAATAGAAGCAGCGAGACTACTGCGCATTCTTCCCCGAGTTTCCAAGAACTTTTTACGCGATAGTGGCGTCAGTGAAATGACTGTACACTGATAAAAGTGGTGGTAAAATTGCATCAAAATTCATGTTATTTTGTAACGGTCCGTCAATCTTCGGTTTGGTCTGTAGTTGCTGATCGTTGCTCTGCTTGACGGCGGTTCGGGTTTGCTCGTCGGCGTCCAGGTTCAGAAATAAAAGCGTCGATCACTTAGCAAATACAGTTTTATTTACAAAATAGTTCATATACACGTATCCACAAATTGAAATGTTTTTACTGTGGTAACACTCACGGACTGGTAAACGAAATGTTAAACTCTCGGACGGTATTTTCGGTAGCGGTAATATTCGGTGTGTCTCGAGGACAACAGTAAAAAAACGGTGTGTCTTACGGACAACGGTAAACTACGGTGTGTCTTACGGACACTAATCGCAGGACGGTAGTTTCGGAAGCGGTGTGTCTTATGGACACTAATCGCAGGACGGTAGTTTCGGAAACGGTGTGTCTTACGGACACTAATCGCAGGACGGTAGTTCCGGAAACGGTGTGTCTTACGGACACTAATCGCAGGACGGTAGTTTCGGAAACAGTGTGTCTTACGGACACTAATCGCAGGACGGTAACGCACTGTGCATACGTTCCCACTCAAGGTCAGGATATGCGAGACACCCGCATTGGGATAAGAGAGAGTGAGACACCCACTCTTGGATCAGGATGTGTAAGACGCTCACACCTAGGTAAGAGAGAGAGAGAGCGAGACTCCCGCTCTATGATCAGGAAGTGCGAGACGCCCGCACTCGGTAAGAGAGAGTGAGACTCCCACTCTGGGATCAGGATGTGTGAGACGCCCACACTCGGTAAGAGAAAGGTCAGGATAAAAACAGGAGCGGTTGCAGGTAACGCGAACGTAGCACAGATTGTTAAACGCGTTTGAGTCAAAACATCGACGGATGAATGACTCCGCGGAAAAAACTGCATTCGAGCCACGTCCGGTGGCTCGAAATGCCCGGCGCGTCATTAACTTCAAGCCACGTCCGGTGGTTTGATACTGCGGCGGAGCCACGACCATCGGCTGAATGAGCAGGTGAGCGACTAACTCAAACTTGCTCGCAGTGCGCTTTTATAGGCTAGCGCGTGGAGGGGGAGCCCTACTCCTTTCAGTATTCCCACTCTGATTTGTACCTTTATGAATCTGCGCGAGGCATCCTAAATGTACAGACTAAACAATATATACAAAACTTAACTAAATATGTACAAAAATAGTAACGGAGTGGTCACTTCGTTACAATTTTACTACTATTAAGTAATAATACATAGAATTCTATGTAGTATTAAAAATACACGTAAAATATTATTGAATTTTAATGTAAAACTTGTGTAAATTTATTACCACTTTTATCAGTGTATAGCAGAGATTTTAATATACAGGATGTCCCAGCAGTGTGTTCTCGGGTCACATCTCTATAACTACTGAAGATACAAACAATTTTCAACACAATTTCTTTTTTAATTTAAGAGGTCTACAACACAACATTATTTTCATCTATACAGAGTGAATCAAAACAGTGGTGTCGGACACAACTTTTTTATTTCAAATGGCATGCCCTATATATGAAACCAAATTCGGATTGCCCATAAAATTCTACACATTTTCTGTATAGCATTGCCTACACATAAACCTAACCGTTCTTGAGATATTTAACATTTCGTCTAAAAACTGCCATTTGCAGCCACTATTTTATTTATTCATATTTTATTTATTTTTAAGTCTAAGAAAAGATTTTTGGTACAGATGTAGTTGATATATAAGCTTATTATAAGCCATTATTAAATGTACTTTTATCGCTACACGATGGCCATGGTAATAAACAAAATATCAGAAATTTCAAAATGGCAAAACTCAATTTTCTTAAATAGCATGCCCTATATTTTTCCATCCTAGATTCTTCGTTTAATAAAGTACTTTCATTTTTGTTAAGTATGTCTCATATCTATCTGCGATATTTTTCGAGATTTTCAGATCTATTTGATTACTTCTTTTAAAACGAACACTTGTCCAAGGTGGTTGTGGAAAACCGGCAAACAATGAACCAGTTAACATTGATAATTATTTTTCAAAGTGTTAGACTGTTGGGAACTTGTTAAGACATGAATTATTAGATTTATTGAATTATTTCTTTATTAAATGGTTGCATAGCCAAAGTTGGTTGGATCCGCTGGCAACGGGCTTGACGCTTGGTCGAGCAATTATAGGTGTGCGTTCGAATTCCCTCCTGGTACATATGGGTCCTATGTGAGAGATGGAACACTTATGGGTCGGATTGTGTTCAGGATTCACTATGGCCCCTTTGAACTAGGTTTTCTGCGTTTTCCCGGTTTGTAAGACGAATGCCGATGGAAAACACGTAGTAGGTCGGTCGCAGCCGTATCCCTGACAAGCTCATAGAGAGCTTGGGGTATGTATGATGTAAGTACAAAGAAATGTATAACTGTTTAAAGGAGTCACGGACTTAAACTAACTAATGCTTTTACATTATTGTCGCTTGAAAATTAATTATTAAAGTCAACAACTTCATTTGTTTGCCGTTTTCCACGGCCACCTTAGACAGTAACTCGTTTTAAAAGGAATAATTCAAATAAATCTAAAAATCTCAGAAAATATCGCAGATAGGTATGAGACATGCTTAACAAAAATGAAAGTACTTTATTAAGCGAAGAATTTGGGATAGAAAAATATAGGGCAAGCCATTTAAGAAAATTGAGTTTTGCCATTTTGAAGTTTCTGATATTTTGTTTATTACCATGGCCACCTTGTAGCGATAGAAGTACATTTAATAATGGTCTATAATAAGTTTAAGTATCAACTGCATCTGTACCAAAAATCTTTTTCTTAGAGTTAAAAATAAATAAAATATGAATAAATAAAATACCTAGTGGCTGCAAATGGCAGTTTTTAGACGAAATGTTGAATATCTCATGAACGGTTAGGTTTAGGTATAGGCAATGGTAGACAGAAAATGTGTAGAATTTTATGGAAAATCCAAATTTGGTTTCATACATAGGGCATGCCATTTGAAATAGAAAAGTTGTGTCCGGCACGACTGTCTTGATTCACTCTGTATAGATGAAAATAATTTTGTGTTGTAGACCTCTTCAATTAAAAAAGAAATTGCGTTGAAAATTGTTTTGTATCTTCAATAATTATGGAGATATGGCCCGAGAACACACTGTTGGACAACTAGATGCCTAAGCAGCGGCTTAGAGTGAAGCTTGTAGCAGCCATTTGTCGTTCGGGAAAGTTTGAATTTAACGCTCACGGGAAACATTATTTCTCGTATGTAAAAAATCTGTTAAATGATTTAATATGGTATGGGCAATGCCCATGTATGTATGTATTTTGTATCTAGCACTTTTAATTTTTTAGTCGTGAAAAAGTGAAATTTCTGCAATTGCGCTCATTTCATTTCTTATATTTTTGTATAAAATTCCGGTTTTTTCGAACTATTTTATTTATTGTGTTTTTATGAGTCATATTTCTGGTGATCTCAAATATAAGACGTACAAACCTCTGTTACTTACCAAATATTTTTAGTTACTTTTAAAAATTATTTTGTTTACTTACGGCCATTTGCACCGCTTGTGGTTAAGTTCTAGTTAAAATTTAACCATAATTAAAGTTGAAATTTCTTTGCACAGGTCAAATAATTAAGCTAAAAAATAGTAAAGGAGACTGTGGTTTAAGAAATAATTAAAATTTATCTCCACCCACAATAATTGTATATCCGTAGATATGTATTTCGGCAGCTAAGCTGCCATCTTCAATACAATTTAAAAATTATTTTTTTTTAATTGTACTGAAGATGGCAGCTTAAAAATTAATTTTTTTTTAAATTGTACTGAAGATGGCAGCTTAGCTGCCGAAATACGTATCTACGGATATACAATTATTGTGGGCGGAGATAAATTTCAATTAAATAATTAAGGATTAATTGTTTAATTATTAGTTATTGTTAAGCCGTTCCTCGGATAGAGTTTAAGTTGTTTGTTAATGTCTACGTATGCACATCTGTCGTCAAAAACAGCAAAAATGACAGAAAATAGTGAATTGTCTATTACATGCCGAGGAAATACAAAAACTTGACGAAAATGATTTATGTAATTGTGTTCAACTTTATTTAGTTTGGAATTCCTAGGCACGTGTATGAAAGAGTTAATTATTTTGAAATAATAACGATGTTGCCTTTAGAAGGCTTCGTTTATCAAAACAAGTTGTCCTGAATATTTTAGGTGGAAATTGAGGGTTTCTTAGAATTTCACAAATTTTCGTATGTTAAAACATGTAAGTTCATACTTCCAGATTTTCTATCAGTAGAAAATTTTTAAATTTGCATTTTTATTAATTTATAATTCAAAACAGGCCAGGCTAAAGATGCAATTATTATTTGTTCGTGATTTTGGATTAGAATCACACGCATTTTTACTTTAATTGACACAGTGTGCCCAATATATTTGACAATTTCCTTAGTTAACTAATTAATAATTAATATTATTCGATGCAATGATGCACTTATTTAATTACTAATTAAACATAACTCAGGATTAGTTGATCCAAAAGATAATTTTAAGCGGAGCAAACCAGTGTTAATACTCACGCGGAGTCTCGTAGTTAATTTTTATAGTCTAATAAATATGTAGATGGTCTTTTGTAGGAAAGATGTTATTTATGTTATTTGTCGTACAAGTACTATTCTTGTCTTAGTAAAAAAAAATACTATTTTCATTATTTACAATAACTATAGGTATAATTTTTTACATTAAAGTTACGTTTCTTTGTAAATTTATTGCTCAATTATTTTAATTTGGGTAAACATTTCCCAATGAAATTTTACTGCATTTGCAAAGTTTTTTGTATACGTATATTGTATTTTTTCTGTTAACATGTTATGTTACATCTATTCCAATATACTCTGAATAAATGTTTATATTGGCTTATTTGCATATTCCATCACGGGAATAATAAAACAAAATAACCTAGTTTTCCTACAAATAAACTTCAGTAAAAGATTAAATTAAATTAATTGAGAGATTCGCCATGAGTATTAATCAATAAAACTATTTTTAAATATAACTAAAAATACCTGGTATTAAAATGTTTGCACGCCTTATATTCTAAACCAGTGAAAATGAGTGACAAAGTAAAGAAATGTGCTGCTTAAAAAATAATTTTTAGCAGGATACAACGAGCAAACATAGTTTTCGTATATGCCACACAGAATAAATAAATTACATTCGAAAAACCGAAATTTTTTACAAAAATATAAGAAACGAAATGTGCGCTCAGTACACTTCTTCTTGACTAAAAAAATTAAGTTACTGGGTAAAAGATATTCGACAGGATATTAGAATGGACCCTGCAATACTATTAATTCCTTTCACAATTTTTTAAGTACTAAAATTTATGGTTTTGTCTGAGCGTTAAATTCAAACTTAACCCGACCGACAAATGGCTGCCGGGCGACATTGAAGCTTCACTCCTGTGCTGAGAACGTGTATAGCAGTTAGGTATCTAGCTAATATATAAACATCTCTGCTGTATAGACTGTGCTAAAAGTTACTTTAAACCTCCCACACTCGTTAAAAATTCCGACGCACAATTAATTATACCGTGAATTCATTTTAACGTAAAACATTGCTGTTACGTACGAATCAGTCCCATGACCAGGATGACCAGATAGTTTGATCATATGCTGCTTTCTTTTCATAAGCTTCACGCAGTTCACGCCCTTCGGACTCGAAACGCTGTGCAGCTCAGAGCTGTTCTGAAAAGAACACGCCAAGAACAATAAATAGGAGCTTCATGACCAGATGGCGACGTTCATGGCCGACGCTACTCTATTTGACATGTACTTTGAGTTTCAAGGTCAGTTAAATTTAATTGAGTACAGTTAATAACACTTTCAGCAGTCATATTGCACCTACCTTGTGAGTTCAGATTACTTTACCGGCGAAAAATCAAACTCACAAACAACGTAAACAATCTTTGACATGTCACATAACCTCAAACAATATTTTGAAGCTTCGAGCACCAATTCGTTAGCAAGAGCACGAGGGATGTGGTGAATATCTGCCATTCGCGCTCCAGTGCTCTAAACCCAAATGAAAACATAACAGCCGCTTTCTTTTTACAATGCGGAGCTACTCTGAGCTATTCGGTGCATCAATGCGTTATGTTCTTTTTGTTGTTTATTTCAGTTGGTTCTGTTCTAAATAAATTAGAAAGTCGAATTGCTTAAGATTTCGCTAAATTAAATTGTTAGTATTATAACTAGAGCCATTGTTTTTTTATAAGTAGGTAAAAGAAGTTAAGATATCTTGTAAATAAATACTTTAATTAAACACAAATGAGTTTTGAAGGAAGCAGAAAAAAATTTAAAGTAGCAGGAAAGAATGATCGGTGTAGCACAATTTGTTTTCTGACTGATGGCAACACTGCTACAGGCTGCAACATTTTTATTTTGCCATAAAGTGGCCATAAACACATATTTTTGATACCTTAGACGGATGATTTCGAGTCAGGTATTTAGTTAAAACTTCAAATTATTCATTTTGGAACACTTCCTGTCTTAAATATTAGCGAGTTATCGCAACCATCACGTTAACTTATGGTAAACGTTAAAATTACGTAGCCCCATTCGTTTTCTATTGGATCACATGATCTTAACGTTTACCGTAAGTTAACGTGATGGTTGCGATAACTCACTATTTCTTGCGTACGAGCGACTCAAAAAGTGACCCTTGTAAAGTGACCTTTATTGCCCTATGCCTTAAGATTCAATTTATTTCACATCAAAATGGGAATGTCTCGGATTTGAATTTTCGTGCCTATTTTGACGTAATCACTAATGCGGTCCATTAAGGCTGCGTTTAGTTCATGGGCGACCTTGTCGATTTCGTTTAGTCCGTAGTTAATTTACGTCGTCTGACTAAGTAGCTGAGTGGTCACGGTGGTCGTGATTTGAGATGCGACCATTAGGCCACCTCGGTTGGTATGAGTTCCGTTCAGAAAACAATCCGCCCGAGCTCGTTAAACTTTGACGGTTCGTCTATCAACTAAACGTCGGCAATGAACGTCGCCATCTGGTCGTCAAGCTCCTATATATTGTTCTTGGCGTGTTCTTTTCAGAACAGCTCTGAGCTGCACCGCGTTTCGAGCCCAAAAGGCGTGACTAGAGATGGGTCGTTCGCGACTGAACCGGTTCACTGACCCCGATCTTTTAAGAGATCCGTGTGAGCCGAATTCGAAAATTTTGGGATCCGGCTCACGGCTCACAGTTCCTCGCATGAGGCACGACTCGCGAGTCGTTTGAACGGTTGGCTAGGGATATTCAGAATCGAATCGATTTATAGTTGAATCGATTCATTGCAAGTGATGCATCGAAAGAATCGAATCGATTCAATTTGGTGCGAATCGAATCAACAATCGAATCAGAAAGGTATGGACATACAACCAATTTTTTATCATCGCGCCATCTATATGTTACTGGCAGCCAATAACTCAAAATGATAAAATTGTGGGTAGGGAAAGTCCGCGGCATAAAACCGAACATTTCAGATTACAGAAATTTCTTTGGCCATTAACGAGCAAAAATTTGCGTTGCATACTTGAACAGTAGGTAAATACGTATTTTGTATTTGAGTGTGAGTGTAGAACAATGCCTCCTAAAACAAGTGAAGAGTGGAAGCATTTTATTACTGATAACAGCAAATCTGTTCGTTGTAAACACTGCAGTGGAATCATAAAATATGATGCTGCGACATAAGTCTTAATCTCAAGAACAGAAATTGGTAATATATGTATTGAATCGAATCGATTCTACGTGTTTAAATTGAATCGATTCATCTTAATCGATTCCACACAATCGATTCAATTGAATCGATTCATTTAACTGTTTTGAGCATCCCTACGGCTGACTAAACCGACTGACCTGCGAATGTTTGAATTACACGAATCATAGATCCTTTTCGGGAACGTGAATGGAGTCTGCGGTTTTGTGCTGTGACATTGTATTTGTATCAGTATTAGAAATTAATATTAAGGCCCGATTATACAATCGTCGGATAAGCACTATTACTGGTATAACCTGTGGTATAATGTGACGTAAGTGTGACCTAGATATGGAGGAACATTAAAGGATATTTGGCGCACAGTTATTCCGTTTTTATTCCACGATTGTAAAATTGGGTCTAAGAGTATTAAGTTTTTATATTCAGTTGAATATTTAGTTTATTTATTCAATTTGTTTCTTCTGATACGAATTCCTTGATTTGAGTTCATATTTTCTTTTGTAAGAAATACCATATGTCCTAATAAATTTTTGATAAGGTAGGTTACGGAAGTGTAAAAATCTACAACACCAAGCAGTCTTTGAAGTTAGTGACATATCAAGCTGTAAGATGTGGCCAATTAAACTTCAATTTTACTTAACTACTCAAGAACTGGACAATATTTTAATGTAAATAATGTAATAATTTATCTTCCATGGCCTACCTTTATCAGAAATTTATTTGGATATACGTTAGTAGTTGCAATTCGTCAACAAATTAAAAAAAATAATCCACAGAAGCTGTAATTAAAAAAAATGTATAACAGGTAGCGGTACTACTGTATGTACACATATTATTTTTTATATAAAATTTAAAAATTATATTTTAATAGTAAGTGAATTACCTACATGTTTAAAAAATGTATTTTTAATTAAAATAAATACGGTGATTTAATTTTTGTAAAGATTTTTGAATCAGCCGGATCATTGATCCGGATCTTTATACTGATCCAGATTCAGTGAGTCGGATCTTGAAAATGATCCGGATTGCCCATCTCTAGATACACCCAGATATACGCCTAAAAATTTTACTTTATCGGGGTTCATTATTGCCAGCAATGGAAATTTTAGAATCAAATGTAAAAATAAGGAATCTCAATTATTTCTTCTCCTACTATTTTGTCGTAAAATTGTTAGGAGAGGAAATAATCGAGATTCCTTATTTTTACATGTAAAATTGTACCTGTCTCGGAAAACGGTATGGGCAACATCAATACAGACGCCATACATTAAATATTCCGCCAATTGCAATACTAGCGCCCTTAACAGCTGGAGTCACAATTGAAAAGACAGTTGGGTCAATAAAGCAGGAGATGGATATCTATATTATATTTTAAGTAGCGACATCTTTCGATCGCTTTTTGACCTGACATTGCAGTAGGATCGACAAATTGAAGCCAGTTCGCTACATAATAAGTCATCCCATGCAAGGTGGCCATGCTTGCTGTCAAAGCATATGAGAATTAAAAAAAAAATGTGTGCAAATCGGTTTTGATTACAGCGGATTCCTCGAGCAGGCTCTGTACAGCTGTTTCAGGCCTAGTTCTGCTGACGAAGGCCCAACTAGGCCTGAAACAGCTGTACAGAGCCTGCTCGAGGAATCCGCTGTAATCAAAACCGATTTGCACAAAATTTATCTACAAGGTGATCTATGACGTCGGAGTAAAACTTCACCGGTTGATTCCTATGAGTAATTCAAACAAAAAACTTCTAATGAATATGTGTCCGATAATGCTTTTTAATGGAACTGTAACCCTACAAAGTTTATAACATATAACGTCAATCAATCAAAGTAATGGCAGTAGGCTTATTTCGTATTTCATTTCTTACCTATGAAAACAAATATTAGTATCTTAACATCGTCTTGAAGTTGTAAACATTCAACATGTAATAAACTTTGAAGGGTTACACTTCCGTTAAAAAGCATTATCGGACACATGTTTATTAGATGTTTTTTGTTTGAATTACTCATAGGAATCAACCGGTGAAGTTTTTCCCAGACGTCATAGATCACCCATAGATGCATAGATGAACGCAACATACGAAATTCCATGTTAATTTAGAGGTGTTCAACTATTGGCTTCCCTAATTATTTTACAGCAAAATTTCATTTAGGTTTTTTAAAGTACTCTTCAAGATGAATCTGCCTATGCAGTTTGAGAATTTTTCATTGGCTCAGTTTCAAAATATTTTAAAAAGATTCAGTAACCAAATTCAATTTGTGTCAAAGTATCAGCACGGCCTTCATCAGTGAATGTTAAAATTAATGACTGGGAAACATCAACGTAACCTGGCTTTCTGGCTTCCTGGCCAATAACTTTGGGAGTTTCTGGCGGGCAAAATTCAAATTACTCCTCCTAGTTTAAAAACAAACTATAGAATAGTAGCTGCTTTCGTTTATTCCCGTGATTACTAATCATGTAATCGTGCTCACAATTCTGCGTGTTCGTTCTCTGTGATTACTTTCTCCCCCACCTCCGATTAAGCGATCATGATTACAATTGGGATAATCACAAGTTATATGTGATTTTGTATGATTTGATCACAAAAACGTAACCTAGAAACATTACCGGTTTCATGTGTTTTGATCAATATTGGGTGATCAATGTGATCATATGATTCTGTTCACCTAATCATTGATTCTATGATTGGTTTGAACGAAAGCAGCTAATAGTGCGTCGGATTAGAATCACTCACATATTATTTACGAAGTTATTAATTACTAAACCACCAGTTTTAACAACGTAGTACCAAGTACCAAGAAAGTTACGAAAGTACCAAATTTAGTACCAAAGTACCAATCTGAACAACACTGTTTGTGAGTTATGTTATGTTGTAGGTATGTACAGTGTCCCAATAAAGAGATGTCTCCCCACTAAAATGTTAAGCTCCTTCCACTCGTTTGTCCTCCTACTCGGCATAGTGCTATCGCACTCGGTAGAACAAGCATCTCGTTATTGGGGCACTGTACATAGGTATGTATGCACGCCACGCATATTAACACCATGGATCAAGACGGCGCACTATGGGGCCAAAAGCACTTTCGCGTGTCAAAAATCTGTAACTTTTTTATTTACTGACTTACGTTAATGAAATTTGGTACATAGATTAAGAAGACTATAGGCTTTATGGCCGTGATGTGATTTTTGTAAAATTTTTATTTACTTCCTTATTATTATGTGTTGTAACACCGAAAAGTGAAAATTGCTTAAGAGTAAAGTGCCCTTATTTTAAAAGATACAGAAAAATGTCATAAGAAAAAGTTGTTTAGAATTAAAAGTTATAGTCAAATAGCGGCTACTCTGAAGCTCATTTTAAATTAACGATTACGTACATAAGACACAATCTACGTGTAAAGTATTATACATCATTGGAAAGGGCACATCTTCTAGTTTTAAAATAACTTCATAAACATGTAAATTGCTTACATAAACATAAACATAAACATAGGTATGTTTAATTTGCCATTTTAAAACTTAGCTTAAAGATTTAACTGTCATCGGGATTTGCCGGTGTGGAGTTATTGGTAGGATATAATAGCGAAAATAATCCTCTAAATGATAGCGGAAATAACTTTTGCACATATTTGCACCTAACGTCAAAAACAGGTTGACAGATGGTGACCTAAGTTTAGTGTAAGTAGCTACTCGTATTTTCTACTGGTGATATGGTGGAAACAAAATATATGGTTTTTGACAATAAATAAGTATTATTACCTTTTCAGTGGTTGTGTTCGTCTTTTGTGGTTAAAACAAAATACGAGTAGCTACTTACACTAAATGTAGGTCACCGTCTTTCAACCTGTTTTTTGATGTTAGGTGCAAATATGTGCAAAAGTTATTTCCGCTATCATTTAGAGGACTATTTTCCCTATCATATCCTACCAATAACTCCACACCGGCAAATTCTGATGACAGTTAAATCTTTAAGTTAAGTTTTAAAATGGCAAATTAAACATACCTATGTTTATGTTTATGTTTATGTAAGCAATTTACATGTTTATGTAGTTATTTTAAAACTAGAAGATGTGCCCGTTCCAATGATGTATAATACTTTACACGTAGATTGTGTCTTATGTACGTAATCGTTCATTTAAAATGAGCTTCAGAGTAGCCGCTATTTGACTATAACTTTTAATTCTAAACAACTTTTTCTTATGACATTTTTCTGTATCTTTTAGAATAAGGGCACTTTACTCTTAAGCAATTTTCACTTTTCGGTGTTACAACACATAATAAAGAAGTAAATAAAAATTTTACAAAAATCACATCACGGCCATAAAGCCTATAGTCTTCTTAATCTATGTACCAAATTTCATTAACGTAAGTCAGTAAATAAAAAAGTTACAGATTTTTGACACGCGAAAGTGCTTTTGGCCCCATAGTGCGGCGCGGGCGCGCTATTGGGCCAACAGTATTTTCGCGTCTCAAAAATATGTAACTCTTTTATTTACCGACTTACGTTAATGCAATTTGATACGTATATTAAGAAAACCATAGGCTGTATGGCTGTGTTGTGACTTAAAAAAATTATTTACTTCTTTATTGTACCGGGTGTCCCAAGCCATGTGCTTACCCTTCTAGAGTTTGTATTTTTTTATCAATTTACACGAGACTTGGAAAGGATAAATTAAACAAAAAAATGAATTTTCCGACATACTATCGAACACGGTAGGAAGTGATATCAACTTTCTTAATTTAAATGGAACACTCTGTATATTTTTACATATTTGAAATCTATAGATCATTGCGAGTCCGAATATGTATCATATGGTAATTTTCGTTTCCATGACAACGAAAAATAAACTTTTTTCTTTTTCAATCTAATAAGCTATGAATCGTGTATTTTCGTTCTAATGCAATCAAGTAATTCGAGAAAATCACTATTTTGATTGTAAATTTGATTTTTAACATTTTTACAGCATTTCAAGTTTTCATTAGATCGTAACTCATTTTTTTAAATGGAACCTCATGTGCTTCTTAGCTTAGTTCAACAGATTTTTTTTTCTGAGAACGCTGATACCTAAATCGGCACTATTACTAACTTTGTTATTATAAAAGCTACAAATTCGGTTAAATTAGCAAACTAGTAGTACTTTTTACGCTCACTACGATGACAGTCAAAAAACAATTGAGCATCGCGTTTATGAGACAAAGTTAAAAAGATCCTTTTTTTTAAATCTAACAACCTGTAACATCCAATCTGTAAACAGATTCTAATAATTTACTAGATAAATTAGCAAATTGGTTTCATTCCAACAAATTATATCTTAATATTGTAACGATTTTAAGGGTTCTATTAATTTTTATTTTAAAACAAAACGCGAAATAGTTAGTAACTAATTTATTTAAAAGCAAATTAATTAACACTAAATTAAACACTAATTTATTTACAAGCTTATATGTAATTTATTTTAACAGTCGAGCGAAAGTCGAACTTTAATGCCGAACTGTCCAACGCTGAATTTTTTTCTCCTCCCCGGTCGCGTGCTTTTATAAGCCTTTTATAAGTCTTTCTCAATCATTCTAGTGCGCGACAGAGAGTCTCAGATTGATTCCACCGCTGACGTGATGTCGAAGCTTCTCGTCTAAGACGCGTCGGCGGTGACGCATCGGACGGACTGACACCGGAATCGTCACAATATTAACAAGACATGTTGTCTTCACTTTCATGTCCGACAAAATAGATTCTTAGATCAATTGAATTTACAAATTAATAACACCAGATTAGATTGTACCAATGAAGTTAAGTTCCTAGGCATCTACTTGGAAGACACATTAACGTGGAATAGTCATTGCGCGAAACTTACCTCTAAGTTAAGCCCGGTCTGCTATCAAATTCGCTTTCTTAAGCAAATTTTGACTACACAGCAACTTCTGACCTTCTATTATGCACAGTGCTATTCGAGATTGTCGTACGGTATACTTCTATGGGGGCTTTCCCCGCCGCGCCGCACACACTGTATTCATCATACAAAAGAAAATAGTCAGTACTATAGTTGGCATTCCAATGAGAGAAACTTGTCGAAATGCGTTTAAGCATATGCGTTTACTAACTTTAACCAGTTCGTGGTGTACATCGTGTGTTAACATATTCGTGGAAATGCTATATCAGGTGCTCCTAATATTAGGGGAACTAATCAGTTTCCGAATCCTCCAATCATGATTGGTATTACCATGAAGAAAATTATAATGAATGCATGGGCAGTTACAATTACATTATAAATTTGATCATCACCAATAAGGGATCCGGGATTCCCTAATTCAGCTCGAATTAGGATTCTCAGGGAAGTTCCAACTATACCTGATCAGCTTCCTAAAAGAAAGTAAAGTGTTCCGATATCTTTGTGATTTGTTGAGAAGAGCCATTTGTTCGGTAAAATGGCCGAGCAGCAGGCGGTAAGCTGTAAACTTACTTACGAATTGAATTCTTTTACCAGTCTTGTAGTCAAAAATTATTTCAAATTGCATGTTTGAAGGTGGAATTTTCCTAAGGCTTAAAATTTAATTTTTAATGGCGACATTGAAGGTCGCAGGTTTTTTTAATCTAAATCCTTGGTTAAAGGAGGTTGAAAACCAAGGTCGATAAAATCAATCTTGCCAGCGTTACAAGATTTGTTGCTATGATGAAAAAATTATAAGTTGGGGGGTTTCTAATGAGAAGGGCGGAGTTCATTGAGAGAACAAGGGTTCTGAATGTGACTCGCATATAAAAATAAAGAGTTGCTAGGGTTGTGATAATTATCACAATTGCTAGGAAATGGAAGTTTTCATTAATCATGGATTGGATAGTCAGTCATTTAGGGAAAAACCCTAGGAATGGTGGTAATCCCCCTAAGGATAGAAAATTCAAGATGAAGAATACTTTTAGGCTTGGTTCATGGCTTATTGCCAAAGTGAGTTGTTTTATGAAGAAGATATTTAATTTTTTGAATAAGATTACGATATTTAAAGTGATTACCGAGTAAATTGTGAAATAGATTGTTCAAACTATCTCGAAAAATAATGATGCTGCAATTATCCAACCGATATGATTGATCGACGAATATGCCATGATTTTTCGCAATCTTAAGGGCAGCCCCCATTTTCAGGAGAAGGGAGGTATTGAAGATGAGTCCTGACTGAAATCTTCTTTCTATAGGATTTAGAATTTTCACGGATAAAACAACAATTGATAGGAGAAGGATAGTTGAGGCTAGAACTTGGGCAATGAAATATTTTAGGGCTGATTCGGCGGGGTACTTTCTTTTGGAGGTTCTAATCAATGGGATAAAGGAAAGGAGATTAATTTCCAATCCCACTCATATTCCTATTCATGAATATGAGGATGAGGCAATCAAGGTTCCTAGGGCGAGGAACGAACCAAAAACTATTTTGCTTAGGTGTCATATTAAATAGGAAAGGAATAAACCTTTATAGGTGGGGTATGAACCCAATAGCTTATATTAGCTTACCTATTTACATTTTAGTATAAGAGGTACGGAAATTTTTGATATTTCTAGGGGCGGTCTAATTCCGCTAAATGTAATAAAGGTATATTGTAACAAAGGAAGCTTCCAGTGCAGAACTTTCAAGATTGAACTTGCATCAGGGTTCCGCGAAAAACAGAAATAAATATAGAAAGGCAACGTTGACGTTTCCATATAAGCGCAATGCATCAACAATCTGTCAATGAATCATATATCGCGACCAGCACTAACTAAAAATAGTTCTTCCCCTATATATAATAGTAACTCATATTGCACAGTTTAGTATTAGATTGACTTTGTGTTTAGAGTGAACAACTCTTGTGGTGTATATTAATAATGTAAGTAATTAATAGATGTGTTGTTTTATAAAGCTACGCCTCTCATTTACCTTAATTCAAATATTATCGTAACATTTATTGGTGGAGGCGCCTAAAGGTCCAAAATGTAGTCACTAATTTATTTCCCAGAAAAATCATTTTTTTTGGGGAAAATTTTTCTAAATTTCAATTATCTTTAATAATTTTTTGTTTTTGAGTAAACGTAATGATTTTATTTTAGAAGAATTTAACGAGGTAATGAGAAGCAATGTTAAATTTTACTGCATTTTTTTTTAAATAAGACGCGTATCTACTCTTTCAATAAATTATGCTTATTAACCGTGTTAAATAATTGTCGTGATATTTAGTATCTATTTAGTATCAATAATGTGTTAAAGTCTCCAAATACAAGTAACTTTTTATATTAACAGATTAGAAATTTAAACTAAAATAAAATCTGCTTACGTATCACGATCAACCGTAAACATGAACGGAAATCAAAATGCTCGCGGTCAAATCACAATCGCTCTAGCGCGAGAGGCAAATAATACTCCACGGTTTCCTAAATTCATTAGTCCTGAAATATTTCTACCAGGAATAACAAATGTACTCGATTTTGTAAAAAATTATGAAAAATGTGCTAACAATAATAACTGGTCAAATGTACATAAAATAAATTTTTTCGGTTCATCTCTTCATGGAGCTGCAAATATCTGGTATAATAATTATCTTTCGGCTGTAGAAAATAATATTAATACTTGGAACGATGTTGTCCGTGATTTTAAACGAGAATTCGGAATTACATATTGTATTCGAGAACTTAAAAACCAATTAAGGAAACGAAGTCAAAAAGAAGACGAAGATATACTAAAGTATATGTACGATATTTTAGAAATGTGTAATGATTTAAATCCAAGTATGCCTTTTGAACAAATTTTAGATTATTTTGAAAATGGACTACATCCTATCTACATTACTCAATTTTCGTTACTATCAACTCCTGATATGTCATTAAAAGATTTTAAAGCTCTTGTACAAAAATTAAGTGACACACGAAAACGGACTATAGCGTCACAGTTAAAGAATCCTGAATTATTTCTTCAGGATAACAATACGCTCACGCATAATGCATCGTCTGAAAATACACGGTTTGCTTCCGCGACTCAATTTAATCTAAATAAACGCGCGCGCAAATGCAAGGACATCTGTTCTATTTGTAACAAGCCGGGTCATATTTCTTATTCGTGTTATTATAAACACTCAAATAAAATAAAAAATAATTCACGGAAATTTAATTATAACCGAGAGCAACCTAAACAGTTTGTTAGGGAACAAACTTTTTCTCCGCAACGATTTCGAGTTAATAGAAAACAAAATCAAAATATTGCGTCACTAAAACCAAAGCAACGTTTCCCAGTAAAACCTAGATTCATCTCGGAAAACAAAGAAAATAATCTGTACTCTTTCTCATCATCTGGAATAGTCACTATCCCAGCAACCTTAGAAAACCAATCATTAAAAGTTATAGTTGACACTGGAGCTTTACACAATGTAATTAATTCTCGCTACATTTCTAATTATATTTCTTTACAACGACCTTTAAATATAATTACAGCTGGAAACGAACCTATTAAAGTAATCGGCAAAGCTTTTATTAAACTACGAATTTCTAATACACTTTTTCCACTAGAAGTTCTTGTAGTACGCGATCTACCAAGACCTTTAATTTTAGGAACTTCTTTTCTTCGAAAATCAAAAGCAATTATTAATTTCCCTCAAAATTATTTAGAACTCTGTGGCAATACACGAGTCCCATTGTGTAAAGACATTACTAAATTGGATAATTTCTTTTTACGACACTCTAAGAAAAATATGAGAAACAAAAATGTTCAAGACGAAACCAACGACGCTAAAATTAGTCTTAAAACAGACGTTCTCCTTCATCCCAATAAATCTCGGTTTATTGAAATCGTTTTAAACAACAACTTACGTACCACAAATATCATCAAAAATAATTTTATTCCTCGTGACAATTTTCTCCTTTCAAGAAATTTAACAATAACAAAAAACCCCTTCCGAACAAAAAATTGTTTTATGTTAGAAATAACAAATTTAGGAAACTTTCCTCAAAAATTATTTGCGAATACAACTATAGGATACTTTGAAACATTGCCCCCATTCTCACATAAATCTGATCTTTTCCACCAAGTAACTACAAATAAAATTATAAAACCTTCGTCATTTGAACATCAACTCGATACATTGTTATCCAAATTTACAGATATTTTTGCCTCAGATATGTCCCAAATTGGCTTAACCACAGTACTCAAACATCACATTGACGTGGGGGAAGCGAGTCCGGTTTCGAGTAGACCATACAGAGTGTCACATAAAGAAAGAGAAATTATTAGTGAACAAGTAAAAGAAATGTTAAACAATAAAATTATTAGACCTAGTCAGTCTCCTTGGTCGTCTCCTGTTGTTTTAGTCAGAAAACCTAATAACACTTATCGATTTTGTGTTGATTATCGGAAAGTAAATAATGTAACTCGTCAAAAGAATCTTTATCCTCTACCTTTAATTGAAGATTGTCTAAATTGTTTGCAAGGAGCTAAATATTTTTCATCCCTAGATTTATTCAGCGGCTATTATCAAGTAGGATTAACAGAAGAAAGTAAAGAAAAAACCGCTTTCATAACAACAGACGGTTTATATGAATTTAACGTCCTTCCTTTCGGTCTGTGTAACGCGCCTGCAACTTTTCAACATTTAGCTGATAAAGTTTTTGAAGGAATGAAATGGAAAGAAGTTTTAATTTATTTAGACGACATTATTATTTTTTCGGACACTCTTGAAGAACATATGAGACGATTACAAAAAGTATTCCAACGACTCCGCCAAGCCGGTTTAACCTTAAATCCTAATAAATGTAAATATTTACAGACAAACATCAAAATACTCGGGTATGAAATAGACGAAAAAGGCATTCGTCCAAACGAATCAAAAATTAAAGCTGTAAAAAATTTTAAAGAACCCAAAACCATAAAACAACTCCAACGTTTTTTAGGCCTCTGTAATTTTTACAGAAAATTTGTTCCAAATTTTGCAAAAATTGCTTTTCCACTTTATAATCTTTTAAAGAAAGATGAAAAATTTACTTGGAATGAGGAAAAACGACAATCATTTGATTTATTAAAACAAAAACTTATTGAAGCTCCCGTTTTAGCTCATTACGATCCAAAATTAAAAACTGAACTAAGAGTAGATGCTTCATCTAAAGGAATTGGAGCTGTTTTATTACAAAATTTTAACGGAGAATTACACCCTATTGCCTATATCTCTCGAACATTAACAAAAGCAGAGAAAAATTATTCGGTATTACATTTAGAAGGATTAGCCATTATTTGGAGTCTTAAAACACTTCGACATTTAATTTACGGTAAACCAGTAGAAATTATAACTGATCATCATGCATTATGTTTCTTAAAAACTTTAAAAAATCCCAAAGGAAGAACCGCACGATGGATACTCATATTGTCCGAATACGATTATAAAATAATTCATAAAAAAGGACGGTTAAATCAAGACAGTGATTGCCTAAGCCGTTGCCCTGTCAATGAAGCCTCATTAGAAGATGAGCAAGTTGATCAAGATTTACCCATTTTCGTTTCAATCCCTGATAATTTTATAACCTCACAGGACTCTGACACCTTCATTAGTGAAATTAAAAATGCTCTTTTAAGTCCAGATCAAGATTTAACAGCAATTATGAGAAGAAAAATAAAAAATTTTGTTTTAATTGACAACATTTTATATAAGAAAAATCCTAATGCAATGGGTTCTGAAAATTTATTAGTGATTCCCGAAACATTAAAAGAAGAAATATTATTTGTCAATCATAACGAACCTTTAGCAGGACATTTAGGATTTGCTAAAACTTACCATCGTATTAAAGATCGTTATTTCTGGATCGGTATGTTAAAAGATATTAAAGCCTATGTTCGTGGATGCCCAGATTGTCAAGCACGAAAAGATTACACTAACAAACCACCCCCAGGATTATTACAACCCATTCAAGTAGGGTTACCTTTCCAAAAAATTGGAATTGACTTATTAGGTCCTTTTCACAGAAGCTCAAAAGGAAACACTATGATAATTGTAGCGACCGACTACGCCACACGGTGGGTAGAAACGCGAGCTTTACGAGACGGTAAAGCTAATTCAGTCGCTAAATTTTTATTTGAAAATATAATAAGTAGGCATGGTTGCCCAAAAGAAATTTTAAGTGATCGAGGTAAAGTTTTTCAGTCGCAATTTATAGCTGAGTTGTTGAAAATTATGGGCGTTAATAGCCAATTTACAACAAGTTATCGACCACAGTGTAATGGATTGACAGAAAGGTTTAATAAAACCCTAGCTGATATGCTCAGTTTGTATACTAATTCTCAACAAACTGATTGGGACTTTTATTTACCACATGTAACTTTTGCTTACAATACTGCAATCCAAGAAACGACACGCATGTCACCATTCAGCCTTATTTATGGCCGTGAGCCAAAGCTTCCGTCTGAAGCTACTCTATCACAGGATGTCGAAGCAACAGATATAAAAAATTTACGTGACCGTATTTTAGCTATTCGGAATACTGCTACTGAAAACATTAAACAGTCACAAAATAAAGCTAAAATACGATACGACGATTCTCACCGTCATGTCGAATTTCAAGAAGGTGATAAAGTGAAAGTTTTCACCCCTATACGCAAAGTTGGTAAAAGTGAAAAATTACTTTTACGTTGGTTTGGACCGTATTACATTATTAAGAAACATACCGACGTAGATTACATTGTCCAAAAAGGTCCAAACAAAAATTCAAAAACCGATGTGGTTCATGTAAGCAGAATAAGACCATATTATGAAGCGTGGCAGCCTCCACAAAATTAAAACTATTTATTTGTAAGTTTATGTATAAATAGATAAATACATACATTAAATATTATTTCTGTTTCAGAAATTTCCGTGTACTCATTGGTTTATTGTTGCAGTTATGCAGACCCGGCCTACGTTTATTTGAATTTTTTTTATGTTGATGATTTCAGATCACCCTGTGCACACACTCCATCACAAATAACAATTACTTCGCGAAGTACTACGTACACATACGACGAAATAAATTTTCTCCCCAAAACTATTTTCAAATAAACTCATGAGAAATCCATGAGTAGGCCACAATTGCAATTTTGAACTGCCCAGCGAGATTACTCGCATTCCCATTTCTATTTCCCGACTCCTGCTTGTTTCTAGAGAAACGCGAATGTAATTTAAAATTATTATCTTTTTGGCTAACAGAATTACGTAAATTAGGAAATGCATTTCACGACGAAAGAATAGTTGTAAAAAAATTTTAATTTTCAAATACCCCCTGTACATACACCTTTATACATATAACAGAATGAATAAATTACAAAGTAATTTGAATGTTTATTTAAATATTAACTCAATCACCTATATCTTATTAGAACTTTAAGTTGTTTTTAGTATTATTAAAAGCATTATTTGGTATTTTAATGAACATATACACCTCTTTATCTTACTACGGGTGTAAATAGGCCTTATACACCGCGTACTGAGATAATTTCGTGTTACTGTTATTAAACAGAACGTTTCACACTCTGCGCAGAGACCACCATCATTGAAACTCAGTCGACGAAATTATGTTAGTAAACATATAATTAAGATAAGATGATTGTTAAAATTATTTAACTTCTTGCTAGCCCGCAAATTTTGATTGTGTTTTACATTCAGTATTTAATAGTTGTCACATTGCATAACAAACATGAAAGTTATAATTAAATATTTAGGCGAATTGTTTTTGTAAAAAATGTAGGTTTTTTTATATTAATTGTTAAATTCACACTTTCTACTAATATAAGATATAAAAGATATAAAAAATACTCATCCAATGATTGTAACTGAAACTTTTTATGGAAAAACCCCTATACTTTGTTTATTTTGTAGTTTACCACAATATCCACCGAAGTTTCTCAAGATAATTTCTGTTTCTTCTGCAAGCGGCAAGTCATCCAACAATAACAGCCAAAGCCACCTCATCCAGCAGGTCGGGACCACGCCCCAAAGGCTGCTCTATCAAGGATTCCGGAAAGCAGTCATTAGGGGGTATCCCTAAATTATTCACGGTAATCCACAACGTGGTACCAACCTAGTACACCAGTCGCGATGCCATACCAGGAAACATCCCCTACAAACCAGATGTTCTGGGTTGTGCAGAAAAGGGACGATTAGCATCAACCCCTTCAAATAGTCTGCGCCTGTCTCCAATGGGACCGCTAACCCCGGACGATATCCTGCAGCAAGCCGTAACCAACGGTTCCGCCACCTAGCCGATTAGAACGTACTGCAGCAGATGCCCAAAGACCCTAATGGTACCGTCTATACCATTAGCCGCATTCACCTGCCCGCAAGGAAAGGACAATATTCATACCATGGCTCTGCGGAATCCAACATCGCCCTCTCAGACAGAAGCGCTGGACCATCCGTAACATTTATTAACTGACGGTCCAATACCATACTTGCCAGTACTCTGTTCGACATTCGTATTACGCACCATACGTAGTCCAAAGAACACCCACGTGATATAAAAACAACCTGCCCCAAATTTTTTTTTGCGAGGGGGGAAAATGTAACAAAGGAAGCTTCCAGTGCAGAACTTTCAAGATTGAACTTGCATCAGGGTTCCGCGAAAAACAGAAATAAATATAGAAAGGCAACGTTGACGTTTCCATATAAGCACAATGCATCAACAATCTGTCAATGAATCATATATCGCGACCAGCACTAACTAAAAATAGTTCTTCCCCTATATATAATAGTAACTCATATTGCACAGTTTAGTATTAGATTGACTTTGTGTTTAGAGTGAACAACTCTTGTGGTGTATATTAATAATGTAAGTAATTAATAGATGTGTTGTTTTATAAAGCTACGCCTCTCATTTACCTTAATTCAAATATTATCGTAACAATATTAGTACATGATTTGCTCTATCAAAGCAAGCCTTTAGATCAGGCACTTTATTTTGTGAACAATTATGGTATAATTTATTTGCGGGTGTTTCACTTACAGGCTTTAGGGCCGCCCCTTCTGCTTTATTTTGGAAACAATTTCCATATAATTTATGTTGAGAACAATTATGGTATAATTCATTTGCCTATGTTTCACCGATAGGCTTTAGAACTTCCCCGTGTACTTTTTTTGGAAACGATTGTCATATTGTTTATTTTGTGAACAATTATGGTATAATTCATTTGCCTATGTTTCACCGATAGGCTTTAGAACTTCCCCGTGTACTTTTTTTGGAAACGATTGCCATATTGCTTATTTTGTGAACAATTATGGTATAATTTATTTGCCTATGTTTCACCAACAGGTTTTAGAGCCTATTTTTCCACTCTATGGTTTTTTTTTTCGTTTAAAATAAAACTTTCATATTAAAGAGAATAATCATAACAAAATTTATTATTAAGTGTAACTTTTTCTTAAAAGTCCACTAAATGGACTGATGAAAAAAAGAAAAATCCCAATGCACGAAAATTACATTCCTGATTTTTTATTCACTTAAGTGAAGGTCCATTGAGCTCGAAAAATTGAAAAAAAAAGAAATTTTAAAAATGCAAAATTTTGCATTTTTTTTGCATAAAAATTGGCCCCACATTTTTCCCTATTTTTTATGGTTTGTGGGCAAACCCCGAAGATTTTGCTTTTTTTCAAACCCAAATCCTGATGAAAAAGTGTCTAGTATAAATGATTTATGAGTATATCATTCATAAGAATTTACTTATTAATGTAAGTTATCATTTATAAAATTTATAAATCAATAATATATTTATATATATATATATATATCTATAAGTTTCTATTAAAATAGGAATATATTCTTATAAATGAATACACCTTATTTGTATTTAATCGTAAATCTTTATATAATCACAAAAAATATTTTAAATTAAATTGTAAATTTACCGAAAAAAAAAAAAACTCCTTTGATTATACGAAGAATGAACCTTTTACACGATAAATGATACCACAGAATTGGTAATTATACCATTATGTTCAAAGTAATCTTACTGTAATATCTATCATTAATGTAGATTAAACCTTTTAGTACGGCGATTTTGGGGCTTTTTTGGGAAAAGTGCTTTTTTTTAGAATTGCGGGTCGGGGGTGCGGAATTTTCACAGGAATGGTGTTTTTTCTTCTTTGGTTAGTTTGGAACTGAGTATATAAGAAAGTTTTAACTCAGCAAGCAAATACAGTAGAATTTGATTTTTCAAGAGGTTAAAATTTAAAAAAAAAATTAGAAATTTGGGAAAAATTTTCGGGGATTTTTGAAGAAATTTTGTAAAGGTAGGGTATTTCGCAGGGAAGGGGAAGATGAGAAAGTATAAAAAATTTGGATTAGGTTTTGCGAAGCACAGTTTAAATAAAACTTTATTATGGGTTTTTTGGTGCTTTTGGGCATTTTTTTTTGCAAGTTCAAAATAGATTGGGAATTACGAGGAATTGTCAGTTTTCGGAGCCGGGAATTTTTGAAAAAATGGGCACTGAAAATTTTTGGAATTTAGGCGAATTAGATTGGAGATTCCGGAAAGAGGGCACTTTTCGGGGTTGAAAATTTTATGAAAAAATGAGCATTTTTGGAGATTTTTTTGCAAGGTCAAAATAGATTGGGAATTACGAGGAATTGTCAGTTTTCGGAGCCGGGAATTTTTGAAAAAATGGGCACTGAAAATTTTTGGAATTTAGGCGAATTAGATTGGAGATTCCGGAAAGAGGGCACTTTTCGGGGTTGAAAATTTTATGAAAAAATGAGCATTTTTGGAGATTTTTTTGCAAGGTCAAAATAGATTGGGAATTACGAGGAATTGTCAGTTTTCGGAGCCGGGAATTTTTGAAAAAATGGGCACTTTTTGAAAATTTTTGGAATTGAGGCGAATTAGATTGGAGATTCCGGAAAGAGGGCACTTTTCGGGGTTGAAAATTTTATGAAAAAATGAGCATTTTTGGAGATTTTTTTGCAAGGTCAAAATAGATTGGGAATTACGAGGAATTGTCTGTTTTCGGAGCCGGGAATTTTTGAAAAAATGGGCACTTTTTGAAAATTTTTGGAATTGAGGCGAATTAGATTGGAGATTCCGGAAAGAGGGCACTTTTCGGGGTTGAAAATTTTAAGAAAAAATGAGCATTTTTGGAGACTTTTTTGCAAGGTCAAAATAGATTGGGAATTACGAGGAATTGTCAGTTTTCGGAGCCTGGAATTTTTGAAAAAATGGGCACTTTTTGAAAATTTTTGGAATTGAGGCGAATTAGATTGGAGATTCCGGAAAGAGGGCACTTTTCGGGGTTGAAAATTTTATGAAAAAATGAGCATTTTTGGAGATTTTTTTGCAAGTTCAAAATAGATTGGGAATTACGAGGAATTGTCAGTTTTCGGAGCCGGGAATTTTTGAAAAAATGGGCACTTTTCGGGGTTGAAAATTTTATGAAAAAATGAGCATTTTTGGAGATTTTTTTGCAAGGTCAAAATAGATTGGGAATTACGAGGAATTGTCAGTTTTCGGAGCCGGGAATTTTTGAAAGAATGGGCACTTTTTGAAAATTTTTGGAATTGAGGCGGATTAGATTGGAGATTCCGGAAAGAGGGCACTTTTCGGGGTTGAAAATTTTATGAAAAAATGAGCATTTTTGGAGATTTTTTTGCAAGTTCAAAATAGATTGGGAATTACGAGGAATTGTCAGTTTTCGGAGCCGGGAATTTTTGAAAAAATGGGCACTTTTTGAAAATTTTTGGAATTGAGGCGAATTAGATTGGAGATTCCGGAAAGAGGGCACTTTTCGGGGTTGAAAATTTTATGAAAAAATGAGCATTTTTGGAGATTTTTTTGCAAGGTCAAAATAGATTGGGAATTACGAGGAATTGTCAGTTTTCGGAGCCGGGAATTTTTGAAAGAATGGGCACTTTTTGAAAATTTTTGGAATTGAGGCGGATTAGATTGGAGATTCCGGAAAGAGGGCACTTTTCGGGGTTGAAAATTTTATGAAAAAATGAGCATTTTTGGAGATTTTTTTGCAAGGTCAAAATAGATTGGGAATTACGAGGAATTGTCAGTTTTCGGAGCCGGGAATTTTTGAAAAAATGGGCACTTTTTGAAAATTTTTGGAATTGAGGCGGATTAGATTGGAGATTCCGGAAAGAGGGCACTTTTCGGGGTTGAAAATTTTATGAAAAAATGAGCATTTTTGGAGATTTTTTTGCAAGGTCAAAATAGATTGGGAATTACGAGGAATTGTCAGTTTTCGGAGCCGGGAATTTTTGAAAAAATGGGCACTTTTTGAAAATTTTTGGAATTGAGGCGGATTAGATTGGAGATTCCGGAAAGAGGGCACTTTTCGGGGTTGAAAATTTTATGAAAAAATGAGCATTTTTGGAGATTTTTTTGCAAGGTCAAAATAGATTGGGAATTACGAGGAATTGTCAGTTTTCGGAGCCGGGAATTTTTGAAAAAATGGGCACTTTTTGAAAATTTTTGGAATTGAGGCGGATTAGATTGGAGATTCCGGAAAGAGGGCACTTTTCGGGGTTGAAAATTTTATGAAAAAATGAGCATTTTTGGAGATTTTTTTGCAAGGTCAAAATAGATTGGGAATTACGAGGAATTGTCAGTTTTCGGAGCCGGGAATTTTTGAAAAAATGGGCACTTTTTGAAAATTTTTGGAATTGAGGCGGATTAGATTGGAGATTCCGGAAAGAGGGCACTTTTCGGGGTTGAAAATTTTATGAAAAAATGAGCATTTTTGGAGATTTTTTTGCAAGGTCAAAATAGATTGGGAATTACGAGGAATTGTCAGTTTTCGGAGCCGGGAATTTTTGAAAAAATGGGCACTTTTTGAAAATTTTTGGAATTGAGGCGGATTAGATTGGAGATTCCGGAAAGAGGGCACTTTTCGGGGTTGAAAATTTTATGAAAAAATGAGCATTTTTGGAGATTTTTTTGCAAGGTCAAAATAGATTGGGAATTACGAGGAATTGTCAGTTTTCGGAGCCGGGAATTTTTGAAAAAATGGGCACTTTTTGAAAATTTTTGGAATTGAGGCGAATTAGATTGGAGATTCCGGAAAGAGGGCACTTTTCGGGGTTGAAAATTTTATTAAAAAATGAGCATTTTTGGGGATTTTTTTGCAAGGCCAAAATAGGTTGGATATTTCGGGGAGCGGGCACTCTTCGGAGTTGATAATTTTCTAATAAATAGAAGATTTTGGCTTAGCTTTCAGGGCTAGAAATAGCCCTGAAAGCTAGAAAGGGCTAGAAATAGCCCTGAAAGCTAGTGAATATCATTAATTATAGGTTTTCGGTTGAATAGGAAATTCCTAATTTATAGAATATTTTTTAATTTTAGTTTTGTTTTTGGGTAGGATTGAGTTTATACTCGGTCGAAATTTATTTCCCTTCTAGGGGTTTTAATGATTAAGATTAAACCTCTAAGTGAATTTTTCAATCTTGATTTGGGCAAGGATTGGGATTTTTAAGGATTTATTTCTACAGGAAACCCCAATGTTTTTGGTTTTCTGGGTATGGGACCTAGTTTCGTTAACTTAAATTTAACTGAATTCTAAGGTGTCTATTTCTACAGGAATTTCCAATGTTTTTGGTTTCCTGGGTATGGGACCTAGTTTCGTTAACTTAAATTTAACTGAATTCTAAGGTGTCTATTTCTACAGGAATTTCCAATGTTTTTGGTTTTCTGGGTATGGGACCTAGTTTCGTTAACTTAAATTTAACTGAATTTTAAGGTGTCTATTTCTACAGGAATTTCCAATGTTTTTGGTTTTCTGGGTATGGGGCCTAGTTTCGTTAACTTATATTTGATTGAATTTTAAGGGGCTGGAATTTAGCTACTTTTCTATTGTTTTCATTGAAGTATGTTTATTTTTGTTAAATTTGTGGGTCATAAAATCAAAGTTTTATTCTGGCTTAAAAATTTGGTATTTGGTAATTTTACATGTAAGGCTAAATTTAAATATTAGTTTGAGCAGTAAATAGATTTAATGATTAAGGAAGTTTAGAATTAGATATTCATTTGAGTATGGACAAATCTTGTGCCAGCAGTTGCGGTTATACATGATATACCTCTAAATTTGATTCGGGTGATAATTATCTTAAGGTTTAAAAATTTAGATTGATTATATAAGGTGAAATTTTGTGATTGGTTTAGTTTATTTGATGAGGAAATATTATTAGATTTTTTGATGTAAACGAGGATTAGATACCCTATTATTGAAAGTATAAAATTGGACTCCTGAGAAGTATTAGATGTTCTTGAAATTTAAAAAATTTGGCGGTGTTTTAGTCTATTCAGAGGAACCTGTCCTGTAATTGATAATCCACGATTAATAGAACTTGTTTTTTTAGTTTGTATATCGTCGTTATTTGAATATCTTTAAAGGGAAGAATATTCAAGATTTGAGACTTGAATTTAAATCAGATTAAGGTGCAGCTTACAAGCAAGGAGAGATGGGTTACAATGAAAATATTTATATGGTTTAAGGGATGAAATTTTCTTAATAAATAGTATTTGATAGTAAAGTAAATTATTTAATTTACTTCATTATAGCTCTAAAATATGCACATATCGCCCGTCGCTCCCACCATAAGGTTGGATAAGTCGTAACAAAGTAGGTGTGCCGGAAGGTGTACCTGGAAAGTCAAATTAAAGCTTAAGAGAAAGCATTTTATTTACATTAAAAAGTTGATTGTGAAATTCAGTTTAATTTGAAGTTTAAGTTTTTATTGTTTATGGATTTTTAAAAGTATTTATGGGTTTAAGTAAAATTTAGAAAGGATAGAATTTATTATAGATTAATAGTACAGTGATGGGATATTTTGAAATTATGTAAAGAATTCTTTATTTGAAGTACCTTGTGTATCAGGGTTTATTAAAAAGATTCTTAGGGTGTAAGTTTTCTCGAATTTATAAGAGCTAATAATATATAAATTTTAATGTGGAATAATTATTTATAATATATTATTGGAATTAGACGTTAGTCGGATTTAAATATATCTAGTTTTCTGAGAAATTAATTTAATTAAGCTAATTTTGAGAATCATTTGTGTAATGATTTGGTTCGGGAATTAAGTAATATTTAAGGGGATAAGCTTTTAAATAAATTTTTATAAGTTTTGGGTCTTTGAAAATTGAATAGGAATAGAAGTTTTCATTTTTTGTTGTGTTTTATAGCAAGATTTTTATTTAAGTGATTTTATAGTTTTTAGGTTTTTTATTGGAATGTTGAGTGTAATGAGAATATTCAAGTAATAATGATAAAATGAGTATATAAGTATGTTTATTTGATTAATAAGTGAAAGGTTTAATTAAGTAATTCGGCAAATTTATTTTCTGCCTGTTTATTAAAAACATGGCTTTTTGGGAATAATTTAAAGTCTGGCCTGCCCAATGATTATAATTTAATGGCCGCGGTACTCTGACCGTGCAAAGGTAGCATAATCATTAGTTTTTTAATTGAAAGCTGGTATGAACGGTCTTACAAGAAAATAGCTGTCTCAATTGAATGGTTCTAGAATTTTATCTTTTAGTGAGAAGGCTAAAATGTTTTTAAGGGACGAGAAGACCCTATAGAATTTTATAACATTTTTTAGATTGTGTTTTTGGCTTAGTTGATGTGATTTAGAAGAATTTATTTTGTTGGGGCGATGGAAAAATTTAATTAACTTTTTTTAATGTTTTTCACTAATATGTGTATGTATGATCCGTTTAGAACGATTACAAGATTAAATTACCTTAGGGATAACAGCGTTATTAGTTTGGAGAGTTCATATCGATAAACTAGTTTGCGACCTATGTTGGATTAAAATTAACTTTATGTGTAGGGGCTTGAAAAGTTAAGTCTGTTCGACTTTTAAAATTTTACATGATCTGAGTTTAAACCGGCGTGAGCCAGGTTGGTTTCTATCTTTATATATTTATAATATTTTAGTACGAAAGGACCAAATATTAATTTAATAAGTTGATTGAGGAAGATTATTATTTTTTTGGCAGATTAGTGCATTAAATTTAGAATTTAGATATGTATGGGTAATACAAGCAATAATATCAGGTTTAGATTTGTTTCTACTTTTTTTATGGGATATTGATTTTAATTGTATGTGTTCTTGTAGGAGTGGCATTTTTGACTCTTTTAGAGCGGAAGGTTCTAGGATACATTCAATTACGAAAGGGTCCTAATAAGGTTGGGATTTTAGGTGTTCCCCAACCTTTTAGTGATGCAATTAAGCTATTTACTAAGGAGCATACTTATCCCTTTATGTCTAATTATAATATATATTATGTTTCCCCAATTTTCAACCTGTTTCTTTCTTTACTATTGTGAATATGTATTCCTATTTTTACAGGATTTTTAAGGTTTAGTTTGGGTATTTTGTATTTTTTGTGTTGTGCGAGTTTAAGAGTTTATACTGTGATATTAGCTGGGTGATCTTCTAATTCTAATTATTCAATGTTGGGGAGTATGCGGGCAATTGCTCAGACTATTTCTTATGAAGTAAGGTTGGCATTAACTTTACTGTCTTTTTTGATTTTGATTATAAGATTGAATTTACTGGATTTGAAAATTTATCAGAGAATGGTTTGGTTTATTGTAATTAGATTACCCCTTTGTATAGTTTGGTTTGTTTCCAGGCTAGCAGAAACTAATCGTACTCCATTTGATTTTGCAGAGGGAGAATCAGAATTGGTTTCAGGATTTAATGTGGAATACAGAGGGGGAGGTTTTGCTTTGATTTTTTTGGCTGAATATTCAAGGATTTTGTTTATGAGAATAATGTGTTGTTTATTATTTTTGGGTGCTAATTTTTTTAATTTTATACTGTTTTTTATTTTGGGATTTATATCATTTTCATGAGTCTGAGTTCGTGGGACTCTTCCCCGGTATCGGTATGATAAGCTTATGTATTTAGCGTGAAAGAGTTTTTTACCTTTAACTTTAAATTATTTTTTGTTTTTTTTTAGGACTGAAGATCTTTATCTTCATAGGAATGATTTAGTGAATGAAATTTAGTAGTGAAGTCAATAGAGAATTTACTCTTTTTTGTATTTTCAAAATACATACTTATACAAGTTCATTCACTAGTACTTGAAGATAAGCTTATCTCACAGTAAGTGAACAATTGGATTAATTACAAAGTATGAAAAATATGGGATTGTGAGGATTTGACCTACAGAGATATAAGGGTCTTCTACTGGTCGAGCTCCAATTCAAGTGAGTAAAATTACGATGGCTACAAAAGATCAGAAAAGAATTTTATTGAGGGGATAAAATTGAGTTCTTTGTATTTTCTTTTTATTAATGAAAGGGAGAATTAGGAGGATCAAGATTGATATTACCAAAGCAATGACCCCCCTAATTTATTAGGGATGGATCGGAGAATTGCATAGGCAAATAGAAAGTATCATTCTGGTTGAATGTGGACAGGTGTGACGAGTGGGTTGGCTGGGATAAAATTTTCGGACATTTGTACACAATGTACACAAATATGTATAATATGTACACAATGTGTACATTTTTGAAATTTGCTGTTATATATACAGAAACAAAGACGAATTTATCAGAAATAATGAAATCCATCGTTATAATACGCGAAGTAATAATCATTTCCATTTGGCTTAGCCTCGCACGGAGATCTTAAAGAAATCCATAAATTTTATAGGTATGCAAGTTTATAATAAATTGCTAAATGAAATTAAAAGTCGTTCTAACTTTAAGAAATTTCAAACTGACCTTAGAAATTATTTAATAGAGCAATGCTTTTACACCATAACTGAATTTATTGAGCTTTAATTTAATTTCTACTTTCTCTATACGACCGGACATGGCACTGATTGTGATGTCTTGTGACTTGGATACATATTTTAATTATGTTATTATGATATTGTAAATTTTAATCTATTTTGTCTGATCCTATACACATTTTGTGTCGACAAGAGCTAAATAAACTAAACTAAACTATATTATATTACCAATCGATAGAGAATAAAATTCCTAATTAAAATTATTCTTTGTTACTTTTTCGTAATAAATAATTTTTAGTAATAAATAAAAAAGATATTTTCATTTTTACAAAATCATCAAAGATGCCTGTGCTCTAGAAACAAAACATTTGCAAATCGCTGTAATCAAATTTTTCAGTTGACAGACTATTGTTTTTGAAGTTTGTGATTTATTTCTTACTAAAAAATTGTTTTACACGCATCCCGAAAACTGAAAAAAAAAATATGTCAATTTTTAAACATTTTTTATGGTTTTTTCACGCTACTAGAAAAAATGTCATAATTTTTGTACATTTTTTGTGATTTTCATACGCATCTAGGAAAATTATAAAAAATTATGACAATTTTTGTAAATTCTTTCTAGACGCGGAGAAACCATTTTTTAGCAAGAAATAAACCACAAACTTCAAAAACAATACTCTGTCAACAGAATAATTTAATTACGGCGATTTGCAAATGTTTTGTTTTTAAACCTCAAACGGTCGCGAATTTGTTTATAAAACAAAAAGCATGTTCTTGTCGTAACTTTAATATTAAATAACAAATAAATGTACATATTCTAGGAATTGTAACTTGCCAAGCGGAAGCAATATCGCCAGGCCTATCGGGGCCGTTACGGTTTTTCAATAGGCAATATAACAAGGGTGGGGTCATAAATTTTTGTCACACTTGAGTTACTTTCAATTTTTCTTGAGTTGACTGTCATATAAATCTGTCACGCGAGTTTCTAATGCCCGTCTGTTGTTCGTTAGAAATTGGGCAATTTGACACGCGTAAGTTCGATAAGAGAATGCTGCTATTGAAAATTATCGACTGCAGGGCGTGACTGAGAATAACATGCTGATTTTTATTTGCTTCTAAATAAAAATCTGCAGGCGAGCGCCGTGTTTCCACAGTAAGCGAAAACATAAAGATGTCAAGAGGGTACTTGTAATTTAGAAGTTTGTTGTTTTAGAATTTGAAAAGCAGCACATGTAGTCTTCCGGGGTGGTCGTTTTTAAAAGCTTAGAAAAACACATTCCAGGAACCGGGGGGCGTTTATCTTTCTGAATGCTAAACACAGCTCTATTGGTCAAGGGGTGGTTAAATTTGGTTTTCTGATAGGAGGAAGGGGAATTAATTTTGTTCAGCCGAAAAATGAAAAAAAAAATTACAGACAAATAGCTCCGAGCTTTTAAAACGATCAGTCGTATTAATTGGGCTTGGCGAATTGCTTTGGGGTACTTACTTGTTTCTCTGATTTAGTTTTCACAGTAAAGTTAAATCATTTTATATCGGTACGCCTAAAATCCCAGTGTTTGAGAGTCAATTAAATAAAATTAAACAAGTCGGTCTCGCGCACGGTAAATTAATCGCGGGTGGATTTAAACTTAGTGCAGTGAGTGTATTGGATTTTAATTTCGCGGGCGCGGATTTAGGTAATCTGACTTAATTTGTATTTTATTCATTACATACTTGGTGGTATAAATTGTTTAAAAATCATTTTAATTCCCGCATCCATTTGTGGCCAGATAATCTGTAAATTTCAGTACTTGCTTGGCTTGTGCAATTTTTTACTAAAGTGTTTTCATTTGCATTCTAACCGACCTTAAAGGTAAATAAGTTGCATCCACATTAGTGGAGTTGGTTGACCATTTGTTGTATACATTATTAGACTAGTTTGCTTGGCGTTCTGTAATTTAAATCGACCAGAGGCCGTCAACCGACGCTTTCAATCTATAATGCAATCCATTTACAGTGTACTCTTGTAAAATTAGTTAATCCCTTTGGCGATATTCTCTGGCAAGTTGGAAACACTCAAACAAAGGGTTTTTCGATTTGCCCAGTGAAGTTGACTGGTTTGTACCACTGGTCTAAGGCAAGTCTAGATCTGCCGCTAAAATCAAGTGTGACCAGCACAAGTTAATTCCCTAAAATCAAGGCCAATTAGTTGCCGTTACGAGTTTAGTAAAATTACGAGGCCAAACAATTTTGAATCACATATTCATAGCCATCTTCTTAACCGAGTTTCCCTCACACCCGGTGTGTGGACCGAAGTGTAGTCCTTGTCGGGAGATTTGCGGGTTAATTAGAAGTAATTCGCTGAGAGACCGAAAGATCATAACTACACACCATAGAGCATCAGATAAAACGGTCAATTATTACCATTGCGCATAGGTTTAGATAATCGTCGAAAACAACGCAATCAGAGGTTAACAAATGAAGTGAGAGTCGCTGCACCTCCACCTCTTGGCGATAGGAGCGGTTGAGAATCTCCCCCTTCGCCGCGTTATTAGGTTTAGAAACAAATCGGCTCCCGCGCCTCCACAGGAGGGCTCCGTGAAAACTAGCGATTACTATTGATCCTCTCGCAAATTGATCGCCTGGGCGGCATTTTGTATCACATACTTCCCCGAATATCTGATTAATTAATTCATTACGTTCATTAAGTAAGTACACTGTAGGCACACGGCCACACTGTGCGCTGGTTGATTATACAGAGCGTGTCTTCGAGTACTATTGAAGTGGTAAACACGAGTACCAAGACCAATCTAATTTTGAAGCAACTTAATTGTTAATGTAAATTGAATAACAAGGTCCACAACTATTGTTTTGGGACAAGCATAAAACCACCAGCTGTGTAATTGAAAACAGTTAGTTCGTCACGATATTCGAACGAGAAAGCCGTTAAACGAATTCTACTGTATTTCTTACAAATCGTAATTTTTTCTTGTGTGTTTCTCTGTATTGGATTTTTAAAACGACAAGGTTTTTTCGCTCACATTTCTAGACTGCAATGCGGCTAGAAATCGGAGTTTTTACCTTTTTTTTGCAATAAATAATTAATTAAATTTAAATCCGTATTTTATTTATACGTAGCTAATTCCCGCTATCTCAGAGTTATTATCGTCTCACCAGGATTCGAACCAGGGTGCACGGATATAAGTAGAGTCCTTCACTAATTAGCGATCACGAGGAAATAATTATTGAAAGTTGTTTTGAAATAGTGGTTTACCTCGGTGTCTGAGAAAGGTCGACGCAGAGCGTAGTATTATTGTAGGTCAATAGGATTCCCTTTAGAGCTGCAGGTAGAGGCGCCGTGTAGACGTAGGGCATGGGGCAATAAAACCTGACCTTTTTCAGAAATTCTGACCGAGCCGTACCCCTTACGGTAAATACGCGTTAAATTCTTGCAGACAGCCAATTCTCCAGTTACCAGTCAATTAATTTGGCAATAAATTAAATTTGTTTATTTGTTGGGACTTTTTTTATTACTTATTTAGTTGTCCGTAAAAATCAACAAACAAGGGTAGCACATCGGCGTGTTACAAACCACAGGTACCTTTGATGATTTTGTAAAAATCAAAATATCTCCCTTCTTTATTAATTTACGAAAAAATGACAAAGGACAATTTTAATTAAGAATCTTATTCTGTATCCATTGGTAAAGTAATATACTGGGTGTTCCATAAAAAAATGGTATTTTTGACTGTATCACATAAACGTGACTTTCAATTTTTTGGTAAAAACAGTTTTGCAAATCCTTTTTCTTTAATTATGCAACCTTTTGTTAAAAAGATGTTCTATTAGTTTTCACTTTTCTCAAATTTGACACAATTACTCAAATTTTTCTGTTTGTTTAAAAGTGTTACGTAACATTCAACATCTGTGGTCCCTTTGACCTTTGAGAAATATGATTTTGACAAAATACTGCGCTCCTAAAAATATCATAAATATACTATAACAACGTGTGTCCAACAATTATTGTAGTCTGGGTGGCTGTACAGTCAAACATTTTTTTACTAATTATTGTTTCAAATGGCATTAAAACATTAAATACGTAAAGAAACATTTATTTGTTATCTAACAGTCAATATTTGAAACTTCAATTCAACGATACGAAGTAAAAATCGGCATTTATGTGTGATACCACAGCTACCCAGGACGGGCGGGATTTCTAAGCGGGATATCGCTTTCGTGTAAACGTTTAGATATCCCGCCACAGAATTCAATCCTGCGTTGCGTTCGCTCCTGCTCCCGCTCCCGCAGTACCGCGTTGGTGGGAGGTATCCTATACAGTGGTTTTATTTTAATATGAAACATTGCTGTACTATGGAAACTAATTAAATTTTTAAAAATGTCGTTGCATGATCGTCGTCGTTAGGGTTTCTAATGTCATATTGTCACGAAGATTGGGGGTTGATTGGGGTGCGTAGGTTTATCAGAGAGTAGAGCTTTAAGACAATGATTAAATAAAAAATTAATACCTCTTTATTAAGTTAATAATTAAATTAGTTGAGGATTGTTGTCCGATAATTGGGGATGCGGTCCTGGGTCGTTCGTGGTGACTGGGGTTGTTGATTTGTCTATGACGGGACAGGCTGCGTCGTTTTCTTAGCCGGGGGAAAACTGCGAAGCTTGAGGCCGATCCGTGACTGGAGTGATTGATCAAGGTCGGTTTCGGTGGCAACGTTCCTTGGCTGGAGTGGTGCAGGACACGTCCTTGCTCAGCCTAGGGATGATTGGGTTGGAACAGCGCGGGTAGGGCAGGCTCCGGTGGCGTCTTCTCTTGGACAGCTGGCGAGGGAGATGGTTCTCGTTCTCTTAGGACGGGGTTCGGAAATATTGTCGGCGGCAGTGGCAGATGATGTGGCTGCAGCCGCCGATGTTGGCGGCGGCGACGCTGATGTTGGCGGCGGCCCTGTGGCTCGACTGCCTTCCCAATTTTGACCCGCACTTTAAATACACGCTTTTTGACTATTCGAGCGTTGCATTTTTTCGTCACCTGCCCTATGTCTCTTTGGTCTTTGCATCATTCGTATACGCGCGTGGCCCCATTTGTAGCAAATCCGCTGATGTTTTATTACGAAATGTGAACCTTACGTTATATCGGTTACCTCCTTATTGTGTTTATATTTCGACACAGCCGCATTTGCCCTCGATTATACAAGTTCGTGTTTAAATACTTTTTATATTTTTTATTCGCGGAAACAAAAAAAAAACTCATCGTGGTTTTTAGAAAATCCCCCTTGTGACAATATCAAATAAAATTTGTCCATTTTAATTTGGAACATCTGTCAGGCGAAGAAAGTTAGTGAAAATGTATGAGGAAGAATTACCCCTTGACAAGTAACTAAGATGTAAATAACAACTTTTATAATCGTTTAGGATTTTGCATGGAGGTAAATGAAGAAATTTTTGAAAACTTATAGTGGTGTTTGTTTTGAATTAAAAAATTTCTGTTTTCGTTACGTTTTAAGTTTACTTATTTTAAACAAGAATAAACTTATCTAATGTAATTAAAAGAATCGCTATTATTTTGTAGTACAAGTATATGGAAATTACTAATAACAAAACAGATTCATGACAGCTGTCATCTCATGTTTTATTTTAAAAAGGACAGTTTAATTTACAAATTGTAAATGTTGCTATGGATTCTCAGATTCGTACGTAACAGCAATGTTTTATGTTAAAATAAATTCACGGTATATTGATAGAAATTTCAAAATTCCGGATATTTTCTAGACGGTCTATATTTTCATTCAAATTCAGTGTACAGTGTTTACTTTTCATGATCCACTTATTATTGGCATCCCTTAAACAAATAGAGACGAGTCATCTGCGACTTGTAAAACAGTGCGGAAACTGCAGTTTTGTCAAGGCTTCTCCTGTGTTGAATAACAGTTTGGCGCTTATTATAAGATTTACAACCCTTGGCTTGGCCGGCATAGGAGTAAATTATTCTGCACTCTATCGTTAACCACTTAGACAGGTAATTCTAACGGGCCTTTTTTAATTGCCCATTGTTTAAATTGCGCGATAGCGGTAGCATGCATTCTACTTCTTATAAAAAATATACAATTATTAATCTTTATTTAACATCTTAGTTGGCAATCTTGGTTTTTATTGCAATTTATTATTAATTAGTCTACTTAACTCCTCTAAACTTTTAATGTAATATTGTGGCAATAAATCCTTATCACCACAGTTCTTTAAATCGATTTCTTTTATGACACCAGTTAAAACAGCTAATTTTTGATAACCATTGTTTGTTGCGAATGTCATATCGGTAAACCTGAAAAAAGATATGTTGCTAAAGTGTTTTATTTTTGAATAAAATAAATGAATTTACTTACGAGTCTCCTATAAATAATGTTCTTTCTGGTTTCAGTTTGTAACGTTTAAGTATGTATTCGTGGATATTTTTTCCCGGCTTGCCAAATTGTAGTGGTGTTCGACCACTTATGTCCTGCAAAATATCTTGAAAATATCCACCACCTACAAATAAGATGTACAAAATATTATTTTGATGATTTGTTGTTATTGTCATATTAAAATATTTGTAAAAAATATACCTACCTATGAGAAACGCATCCTTGGCAAAAGGAATAAATTTGTCAGTTCCTCCTGCAATAAACAGTACTTCTGGTCTTTTTAAATAAACTAAAGCTTTTTGTAATCTCAAATAATTCAAATTGATATCAAAATCCATAATCACTGCTCCGATGCTTAAATCGTCTTGAAGAATATTTCTTACAATTGCAATGTCCTCTTCTACAGAATCAGGCTGAAAATTTTAATACTCTAAAAATGTTTAAATATTATAAAAGAATTCAAATGTTTACACAATATGTGTACAGGGTGGATCAGTTTCGATGTCTTTTATGAACATTTGTATCTATAAGAATAGAAAAAAAAAACTAGTAGCCAAGTCACCATCTCTTTTTTAGAGATAAAGTCAATAGTGTAAACAAAAATTGTTTATCTTGTTTTGTTCTCGAGTTATAAGCAAAAATTGCCCTTTTCGACTTTTGTGCATTTTATTCTTAGTAGGCTGGCTTGAGGAACAATTGTCAGTCACCTGGTTTATTGAAACAATATTGAAACTTTTTTATCTTGAACTGTTTCCAAGATGCTATAAAAATAATGTCGACGTTTGAAAAAAATTGTTAACTTTAAATCACGCTAATTTGAAACCCCATTAATTATTTAAAAAAAAATTAAAGCTTTAAAAGAAAATTTCCTGTCTATGAAGTTTTTTAAAGTCCAGTATTTTATTTAATTTATCTAGTACTGTATTTAAAATTTTAATCAAAACAAATGAATTAATTTAATAATAACTGAATTAGCTGCAGCAGCTGCAATGTTTGCTCAAGGTAAAGCGCACATGTTATGGAAATTTTCCGTCATAGGAATAGATAAAACAAAATCTCTTACTCTTGCGACATGATCTTGTAAGCAACTTGTTTATAAATAACTGGTTTATCTATTATATTATTACTATTGTAAAGATTGCACAAGAATTCGTTACAATAAACTTGAAACGGCTATTTTTAATTGATAGTGCATGCAAAATAAATGGAAAAATGACGTATTACGTTAAAAAAATATTCAGTAGTAGCCATCGTGGTTAAGAAAGAAAAAAGATTTAGGTTTTTTGATATCAATAGTCATACTTTAATAATTTTATAATTTTTTTTAAGTTCCTGGGACGCTATCTTTAATAAAAGTATTATTATGAATACAGGGTGTTGAAAAATTCGTTTGCCAAATTTCTAGGGTAAGTAAATGACACTAAAATAAGCCTTTTTTGTTATATAACCCAGGGTCGGAAATTAATAATTACTTTATGATACTTTTTTAATACACAAGACAAATATTAATACATTGTTGTCAGATATGTGTGCAAGTTGGGGGCAACCATCTTGAGCTCAGGTTGTAACCGTTTTCTGAAATGTTATACTTTTAATTTTTTCGTTTTAGTATATTAATAATTTCTTGATGTTTCTACTATTTCACAGTCTCATTAACTACTTATTAATTTCCGACCCTGGGTTATATAACAAAAAGGCTTATTTTAGTCTCATTTACTTACCCTAGAAATTTGACAATCGAATTTTTCAACATCCAGTATATGTTTGCTGACGAGTAAAAGTTAGTACCGAAAAAAGTTTATTATTTGCGCCAAGAAAATAGATTTTCTAGCTAAAGGACGTATGTTCTTATTAGATTATTATATACTTGAGAAAAAAAAGCAGAATAAGATATGTACCATTTCAGGTGATGTAGTATAATAAGAACCTTTTTATATAAAAAAGAAACTATCTACCCCATAGTCAGCAATTTCAAAGCCAGATTCCTGGAGCTCTTGTTTCATGGATTTAAATCCTACGACGAACAATTTTTTCTTAAAGTCAATGTTTTTCAAATAAGAAATTATAGCAACAGTAGGTATGACCACATCTTCCTCCTTAACATTAAACCCATATTGTGTCATAGCCTGAGAAAATTTTTTCACAGTCAGCGTACAGTTATTGCTGACAAAATAGACTTTTTTGCCCGATTTTCTCAGTGTCGCTAAGCCGCTTTCAGCGCCAGGAATGGGCTTGAACATTGTACACACCACTCCTTGAAATAATCAATATAAGAGAAATTAACATGCTGTAATTTTACCTCAAAAGAAAACTCACCATCACAATCACATAAAACATTGTCGAAAGAATTCAGAAATTCTTGCAATTCTAACTGAGAAACAGTCGACAAATTACGACTTGCGGTCATCGTAAGTTCTACATAATATGTGTGTGAACTACACTGCCGTGAAGCGTAGTTCGATTTTTCACGACCTTTATCTGAAATCACGTTCGTTGCAGGAGCATTTGATAATATCTTTGTGTTAACAATAAGTAAGTCACGGTGTCACAAAAGAAAGAATAAAAGGAATAGGAATTATAACAAAACCAAAATGAATTATTAAAAAAAAGGATACTCTTAAGCAGACGGGTGTGTATTATAATATGAGTTACTTAAATATTTTTTCAAGCAAGCTTATTTATTATTTTTCGTTAATTTCTGGCATTTTTAATGCTCAGGCAATAAATGAGACAGTTTAGTGCACGTCAGTTGTCACTAAAGTTTGGCGTTTAATGTCGATCGGCGAAAAAATAAAAAATAAGCTTGCTTCTGTACTGCCCTGCTAAGACAAAAGGTAGTATCTGCAAAAAATGTGATTTTCTGATCTTTGCATATTCGGGATCGTGACGACTTATTTTATCATTCTACAAAAGCTAAAAATCATATTTGTGCCATAAAACCGACAAAATGAGTGGTAAAGATTAGTCGGAACTACAAAAATAGGAGGTTTCCAAAGTCAAAATGTCGTATCTGACTCATACTACATCAATTAGTCGTATCTAACAATATTTTCTTCAGTTGTTGTTTTAAACGATGATTGATAAAAAGGACAATTACTAAATCATTTAAGTCGTATATAGTATATGCGACATTTTAATAAAAAGAATCTTACTTAATTCCAAAGTTCATCTGTCGCATCTACAGCTGAATTAAAAAAACGGAAAAGGAAATTTTTCCAATTGTAAATTTGGTTCTATTTGTCAATTAATTGTCTACTTGACAATACATACATACCTTTCAAAAAAATTAACCTATTTATCTATAAACTGACATACTGTCAAATAATTCTAACCTGTTTCTAATAAATCCATTTTCACCAAAGCCGTCTATATCTTACAAGCCGTGCACTTGTAAATTTGGCAACAGAGCAAGTAGTCCGATCACGAGTTTCACCAGTTTGACGTAAGTTGTACGAGATAATGCTGTAATGTAATTCTGTACTTATCAATCAAATTTTATTGTTTATTATAGTATTGGTGACTAAAATAACGTTTTAAATGTTATATTAACAATCAAGGTAAGTCCACAAAGCCTAATTCTGCTAGATAATCAAACTTTTTCGCTTTCCTTTATTTGCTTTTATTTCATACCAATGTGACATTTTTCGGATTTTCAATGGTACAAAAAGTGGAACTTTAAAGTCCTAGTTCTTAATTTTAAACTCGTTAAACGTCTAGTTTGAAAGAAAATTTCATATTTACCTCGAACGAAAATTGACTTTAAATATACAGTGTGTCCCAAAAAGTTTTATACAAATGGAGAAAAAGTTTATCTTACATTTCACAAAAAAAATTATTCTTTATAAAAAGCTCTGCATGACTTGTAGATCCATAATCAGGTATAAATTTTTTAAAAAATTGGCTGGAATACAGGGAAAATAAAAAATAATGATTTGGACGGAGAGAAAAATACGTTCAAACTGTAGTGGAGAAGCAAAATGTTCATTGAAATTGTAATTAAATAGCAAAAAATTATGCACACTTGTAGATTATTGATATTCCCAGATAAAAATTAAAAAATAAACACCTCAGCAATTGTTAGATAATTTATTTTTATAAAACATTGATAATCTTCTTTATCAATTTTTATCTGGGAATATCAATAATATACAAGTGTGCATAATTTTTTGCTATTTAATCACAATTTCAATGAACATTTTGCTTCTCCACTACAGTTTGAACGTATTTTGCTCTCCGTCCAAATCATTATTTTTTATTTTCCCTGTATTCCAGCCAATTTTTAAAAATTTTGTACCTGATTATGGATCTACAAGTCATGCAGAGCTTTTTATAAAGAATAGTTTTTTTTGTGAAATGTAAGATAAACTTTTTCTCCATTTGTATAAAACTTTTTGAGACACACTGTATATACTTGGAAGTAATTACAGCCTCGGCTAAACAACTTGCTCCTAATTACTTTAAAACTTGACTTTTCGTTGTAGGTAAATAAATAACTATTCTTTCTGAATTATTAATTAGGTTTATGTTGTAGATGCCAAGTTCGATTAGGACTACTTTCGGATATCAACGCGACGTTGCCAAGCGTAACAGCACGGCTTGTAAGATATAGACGGCTTTGATTTTCACACTATGAAAATATTAAAATAAACGTGTCGATTTATTTTGACATTTCAGCTGTACATAATTTCAAATTTCTCGAAAAAGCGTGACTTTCATATTTCCTGGTTATAATTATAGATTCAGTTCATTCTGTTTCATATATACGTCCAAAATCAGGCTCCTACAGTAATACGTTCTTGTGGCAGAATACGATTCACTAGTTTGCATTTTCCCACAAACGATACATTTTCAGATACGACTTCTTGTCTTAGCAGGGCAGTATAGCAACGACTCTGTATAAGCCACCTTAATGTAATCGTATTTCTAGATTATTTTGCGTATTTTCTCTTTAAAAACGTGAAACTTAAATGATCGGCGAAAAACTCATAATGCCACAAATGCTGCATTATCTATTTATTTTTTGTTATTATTAATTATTATTAGTTGTAGTGTCAAAAGATTGTAGTAGGGGGTGATGCTAGAGCTTTGGAGGGAGAGCGGAGCACAGGTCAGTGATAGACATTAATCATGGGACATTCGACAATCGTCATTAAGGTTGACTAGTTGGGTAAATTACGGGAGTGTAGGAAGAGCGAAGACTAGAAGGACAGCGAGAGAGGAGATCGTGACTTGCGGTTGGTGCGTCCCGACGCAAACCCCCTACATACATGTTGATAGTTTAATAAACAACTTATTTAGAAGTCTGAGTTTTCTTCTGGATTAGTGAAGGTAAGATATCTTTTGTTTGGGGGTCTAAACCACCCTTAAAGGTACCATGAGCGGCTGTTCTACCTGGGCTACCCCCTAGCGGAGCCCTCTGTTCCATGGCCCCGTGACAATGGTGGAGGCGCCTTAAGCGCACGATTTTTCTTTGAAATTCATTATTTATATTTTATAAACTAATGTTTTTAACAACTTTAAAATTTCAAATTTCAAAAATTTAAAATGTTCAAATTTGTATTCCTACTTATAATGATGAGAGAATGCAAACTCTATTTAAAAAATAGTAATTATATTTTACTGCACGAGAAACCAGTTATTTCTACCATTAATAAATCTTGTGACGTTCTATTGTTAAAACCTATTAAAATGCTACCAAAAACATGCGAAAGATATATTAAAAATTTCGATACTGCAGAATTTATACAATCAGATAGTTTAAATACCTGGATTTTTGTGGTTCCAAATAAAGAAACTATTTCAATAAATTGTGATAAAAATGAAACAAAGACTGTCGATCATATTGAATTATGGGGTACAGGCAAATTAACTATTGCAGGACACTGTAAGGGTTTAGGAGAAAATATTATATTGAATCCAATTCGTTCAATAAAAATGTCAAAAAGCATACAATTTTCTCCACGATTTAGTCAGATTAATGTTACTCAAAAGGATTCATTTCATCCAGTAACTGCAGATTTAAATAAGATAAATTTTGATAAATTGGATAACATGGTAGAAGATGGAAAAGTAATAAAAGGAAAATCTAAGAAATTAGAAGAAATTTTACAAGATATTGAAACTTTAGATTCAAATACAAACTTCCAAAATAATACTCAATGGGGATTTATAAGCTTGAGTACAGTCGTACTACTAATTTTTGTTCTAATTTCATTAAAAATAATTTTTAAATTAAAAAGCAAATATGCACAAAGAATGGAAAAAAGAACTGACCGGTCTGAAGCTTTTACTTTAAAAAATTATGATGAAGGCACATTTGTTTTACCAGATGGGCGTAGGTGTAGAGTCAATCTAAAACCGGCGAGTTCTGAAGATACTTTAACATAATTAGACTGGCCACCTAGTGTTTAAGTCTCATTATTAGCCGTGTATTGGGAAGATTTTCCATCAAATTAAAAAAAAAAAATGCCTTAAAAAAATATATATATAAAAGAAATTGATTCTATGTTATTAAAACAAGGAAAACCACATAATTTTATGATTGTGTTGAAAAATTGTAAAATAACAATTAATGTATCAATGTAATAAAATGTGCATAAAATATCAATGTATAAATGAGAAGCTTTCAAAATAAAGTTTCCTAAGAAATTTTGTAAAGTTAAATGTTATGTTATATCTCTTCAATATTAAGAATTAGAATATTATTTCTAATCACTGATAGAGTTATTTACAATTTAGCTTTACAAATAAATAAGTTGATAGTAAAGTATATTGATTTTAAAGAAGTTATGACTTTGTGTAAATTTTGAAATAGGAATGTAATTGAAGGCATTATTCCAAAAACCAGACAAGTCCAAAAATGATGGTTTTTGCAGGAACAAGTGGAACTTGTCTTGTTTGCATAGAATCGCACATATTTCTCCGTGCAAACCATGTCCATCGAATGTTTGTTTCATGGCGAAACAAATTATACCACTAGATAGCCATTGTCTTAAAGTATGTATATAAAATAGCGACAACTTGTAAACCAGATATTTTGGACTTGTCTGGTTTTTGGAATAATGCCTTCAATTGCATTAGTAATTCTCTATAAAATTACCACATTTGTTTCTAAAGTTAAGTTTAATTCATTAATGTTTGTGAAAAAAAAAGTTGTTTATTGTCCATCGAAAAAAATAAGATCTTGTACTTATCCATTATCCAAATGTTATTATATTATTTATCTTAAACAATATTGTGTTACTGCAATACTGCTTTAATTTTTATTTTTACATGTACTCGTACAACTCGGGGCAAAAGAATGCTGCAGAATTAAACGGAGACGACGAGAATTCCAAAGTTGCCAGAATCCGTAAATCTTCGCTTTTCCGCCCTGTCTATCACCAGCAACAAGCGGATATCTCTAATGGTAGTCGTAACAAGAAGCTATTATGTTTCGGCCAGAATAAACTTCTCCTACTAATTATAAGATCCACACATCAACGCCTGAATTAAGTAGGGTGTTTACAAGGATCAGAGTTAGTTAAGTAAGAAGTGAAGAAGATGGTCCAGTAAAAAGGCTTACCAAGGAGGAATCGTTAAAATTTATGGAACCGGAAAAGAGTGAAGTGTGTCAGGAAACATGGAAAGTAGAATTCGTTGGGTCTGCAGTTCCCCATTTTGTGCGCATATTCTTTAACAATTGACATTTCGGTTTGACTTTTAAGTGTGTCTGACTTTTAATAAGTGCCCAGAAACAAACATAAGAGTGGTTAATGTTAATTTTAATTAATTAGGAGTATATTGTAAAGTTAATGCACCTTTTGTGGCTGGATCATTTTTTTTATTCAATATAATTTTTTTTCTAATTTTACATTGACCAGGAGGCAATGTCTTTCCCTGGGGGAGGGGAAATGCCACAAATGCTGCATTATCTATTTATTTTTTGTTATTATTAATTATTATTAGTTGTAGTGTCAAAAGATTGTAGTAGGGGGTGATGCTAGAGCTTTAGAGGGAGAGCGGAGCACAGGTCAGTGATAGACATTAATCATGGGACATTCGACAATCGTCATTAAGGTTGACTAGTTGGGTAAATTACGGGAGTGTAGGAAGAGCGAAGACTAGAAGGACAGCGAGAGAGGAGATCGTGACTTGCGGTTGGTGCGTCCCGACGCAAACCCCCTACATACATGTTGATAGTTTAATAAACAACTTATTTAGAAGTCTGAGTTTTCTTCTGGATTAGTGAAGGTAAGATATCTTTTGTTTGGGGGTCTAAACCATCCTTAAAGGTACCATGAGCGGCTGTTCTACCTGGGCTACCCCCTAGCGGAGCCCTCTGTTCCATGGCCCCGTGACAATATGTTCAATTCGGCAAAAAGCTGATTTAATGCCTTGGCTGGGTTCAAAGCCTCGACTGCGTCTCGGCATTGAAACTCCCAGCTTATTAAACAAATAGCTATTTTAGAGATAATTTTAAAAAACTCAGTGACTAAACGTCCGCCGACGGAATTGTACGTATAAGGAGAAAATTCCGCCGATTTTTGCATGTATAAGGCCCGTGTGACACTCCGATATTTCTTGTGCAAGATTTGTTACGAAGTGAGCGAGAAGTGCCAATTCAACCAATCAGAATTCACTGTGGTAGCTCATCTCCCTCACTTTGTAACAAAAATGTTACCAAATCTTGCTTGGTGTCACACGGGCCTAAATAAGAAAATCCGCCGAAAATATTAGACATTATACAATTGCGGCGGAATTGACTTTATTTCTTGCTTATTTGCGCCGTTCGGCGGATTCTTATTTTATAAGCTCAAATTCCGCCGTAAAAGCTAAACTAAACGTTACCTATCTTTTGTCTTGTTTTAAGATATTGAGTAATGCTACCTACCTGAGCGAATAGGCAGAAGTTTTAACACCGGAGCGGAATATTCCGGTGTTGCCAGCCAACTTCAGTGGGACGGGGGGGTTCAAAACCAAACCGCGAAGGCCATTTCAAAATAGGCGCCACTTAATTTTTTTTTGTTGAACGGGAACAGTGAAAAATTAAGAAAACACGTTACGTCCAAAACACGTTGATTTTAATCAATCAGTCAACACAAGAAACACAGACAAATAAATAATAAATTGACAACAAAAGAACAAAATTACTTTACAAAATACTAGTGCTTTGTCGGATCCGAACTTCGCATTAATCTATATTAAAATTAACCAAACACGCGCACTTGCACACTTCTACACGTTCGTCTACTTATATCCTATTTGCAAAAGAACGAACAATCATCTTGGTTAACGGAGGAGTGTACGCAATAAGTTACATGCTTAATTGCGGCAACTTCAAAATGAATCGGAAACTAAATTCGCGTATTAACGCTCGAAAATAAAATTGTAACGCTCCGACCTGTTTTTCCTCCGATGTCCGATTCGTTTGTCGGCATCTTCGCGGGGAAATAGCGGCGTCACTCGGTGATGTACCGGCCTCCGCTTAGAGGGGCGAGGGGAACTTCCAACGTCGTAGTTTACAACGCAATCGCAAAACCGGATCAGGGCCAACTTCCGTAAACTCCCGCAGAACAATCTACGTTAGATTAGCGTCTGATACGAGAATTCCTGATAAAAATAACTCCCAGTAAAAATCACTCTTGATAAAAGTGCTCTTGATAAAAGCCTATAAACAATGAAATAAAACGAACGTAAGGGTCAAATCGAGAATTGCTTCGTATAGAACTTACCCCGGTATTTCACCGAAGCTGGGACAAACCACGGAACACGCGGCTTTTCCTGTCTCACAAGAGGGTCTAATCAGAGTCGGCAATTAGCCGTAAATATGCACTAACATCCCATCGATGTAATGGCACACACAAACAAAATATTTGACGAAAAGAACGTGCGACCCAGGAGACTGCAAGTTTTGTTCTGAAAATGGCGCATTTGACAGAAAAGGAACGATTATCAACAAGCGAGACACCTTCTAGTTTTACCACCGGGGAACTTTCTTAGTAACAGTGGGAACCAATCGGCGAAAAGGGCAAAGATCACGAATAATACGCGTCGCGAAGTAGAACTTCGTTAAACTTTGTCCGACTACTCACAAACGCACGATTTTGCCCCTAAATAAGGATGGATTACTTATATGAAATGAATTTGTTTAATTAAATGAAGGTCCTGTTAATGGAAATATGCTAGAACGAAATTTTAAGAAAATTACGCCGGCGAAATACGGTGTATTCCTACACTGACTGCAATGCGTACTACGACGCGTTCCAAGAAACAATCCAGAACGTCGAATTACGCATGTACAGGTGTGTTTAGAACAGAAATGAAAAAATGAACGGGAGCAATGCATATACATGGTGTATTCAGAACAGAAATGGAAAATGAACTGTAACAGTAAAACAATGAGTCAAGCAAACGATATAAAAGATGGAGAAGTATTTGGTTCTTACGATGAATCTGAGGAAGGTCTTTTTAATTACTATGAAAAGGAGTATGTTTTAAAACTTACAATAATTGTTGGACACTTGCTAGTATATCTAGTGATGTAAAGTTATATTAAACGCGTTTTAAAATGTTTAAAATGATGTAAAGTTGTGATATACAAGTTTTAAAATAATAATAATAATACAACTTTATATCATTTTAAACATTTTAAAATAAATCGAATACAACTTTACATCACTAGGTATATAAGTTACAGCCGCGGCCAAAAAAAACTTTGCTCAGTTGCACAAAAGCCGGGAATCAGTCTTTAGAAAATTCCGCGACCTCTATAAAAAAGGGTCAATAGCGCCAGCGGAGAAACACGAACTAATAAATTGCGCTGACCGGATAAGACACACTGTCTCGTGAAATCTAGTAGTTCGTGATAAATATAAAAAAATTTATTAAATACACTCACGACCAAAAATATTGCATATTTTTTACATCTTACTTTTTAGTTTCATTTTTAACTTGTACGTAATTTTTATTGTAAAGTGCGCTTTAGTGAAGTGTTCTACATATATTGGTATATTGTCTAGCACCTATCTGAATATATAGAAATACTTAGATCTCTTCTTTACAAATAAATAAGCATTGCTTTGTAATTAAGGCCCAGTTATGCCAGTTTAAAGTTAAGCTAACGCTTAAACCCATAGCAACGATTATTTCATTATTGTTGTTAAGGGTTTAAGCTTTGGCTTAACTTTAAACATTTTAAACTTTTAACATTGTACAACTGGGGCTAAGTCAGTATCTGAGAGTGTGCTTTAGTATCAGAATTTAATTTCAGAATAACTTTTGTTTTACACGAACCAAGTGACATTTATGTTGCGTTATACGCAACTTCGGTGTCTCCTGTTATGAAGAGGTTGAATCTAAATGGATTAATTGCTGTCAAAATCTTTTTTAACACTGTCATATGTAAACTATCTTATTATGAAATATCATGCGATCAAATGAATTTCAGATTAGAATATGCTATGGATTAAGAGAGGGTGTCGTTACTTTATCATAAATCCAGAAATATGCGTCTGTATGCGTCTGTAAGTCAGGATGACAGGTGACTCAAAATTTAATAAACAAGGCAAAGCATTGTGAAATTATGAAAACAATTTTAGGTTGAAAAGCTTTAACAACATAAAACTGGCAATAAAAATAAACAATCAATTTATAAAAGGTGCTGGAAATGTCCACCTTCTGCCTCCTGGAAGTACCCTTCCTGAAGTTCGTCATCGTGTAATTCATTCACAAAAGGTAGCAATATTTCGGTACGATATTTTTAATCTGTTATTGTACCTTGAAAGAAAATTGCCCCTATCAGCCTCCTCTGCTTAAACCTACCCAATGACTTCACAATAAAAGACCTTTGTTGTGTTGTAAAGACCATTTTGAAATGATTTTGAAGTAAACGTTCAATTTACAAATTTATTTTAAAATTTGCAAACGTATGATGTAAGTTACGACGTGAAATTCTTTTTCATAGCCTACCCTAATTTGAAATTCATTTGTTCGCATGTTAATACTAATATGTATTTTCATTTAATTTTTATTTCCTTTCATATTTTTCAAATATTTTCGGCGGATTCTCGTTGTTATGTATCAATATTCTGCAGTGGAAAATAACTCTTAAGATAATCAGTTCCGCCGGATTTTAATTAAAATTATTTTTTTCGGCGGACAAGGTTTCAAAAACTTCGTCAGTTGTAATTTATAAGTATAAGCGCCGGCGGACATATTGTAGAGTCACTGCGTTAAAAAAAGCCACTCACCATCATTATTGCTTAATGCAAGAAATCTGTACGTATCATTAAAATTTTTTTACAATAATTACAAGTAGGTCTACTTATAAATGTTTAAAAAAATGTTCCTAATTATTTTTTCTTAACTTACCCTAATAATCTACAACATAATTTTTTTTTTAAACTTTATTTATGTTTTCTTACAGTAATATTTTAATAGCTTGATAAACTAGTGAAATTATAAAGAAAATTATTTTTGCATGCCCTTAGGTACATACATTACAGTTTATTCGAAATTAATTTTTGCAACTCTTGCAAATTATTTACGTAAAACTTCGGCATTAATCTTTCATCTTTGCAGCTTTCCAAATCTTTTTCTTTTACTACCCCACTCAGCACAGCCAACATTTGATATCCACTATTAGCAGCAAATTCGAAATCTGAGAACCTAAAAATAAATTTATTAATGTTACAAGAAATTTGAGATTTGATGAAAATTCGTAAATGCCGCATACTTACGTATCACCTATAAACAGTGTTCTTTCCGGTTTCAATTTATATCGATCCAATACATAATAGTGCATGTTCTTTCCTGGTTTGCCAAATTTTAAGGGTGTTCTGCCGCTCATGTCACATAGAGCATTTTGGAAATGACCACTACCTAAGGATAATACATTCTTGAAATTTAAAACTGAAGAAGTAAATCTAGGTACTCTATGACAATAACATTGTCAAACAAAAAAATAACGTCGAATAAGGAAGATAAAAAATTCGACATTTCGTGTGTAACATCCTATTATCTCGTCCAGCTAGATACTAGATTTCACGAGACGGAGTCTTTTATTTAGCTTGGACAATTTGTTTATTTAAAGCAAATTTTCTCTGTTTGGCGTGTTAGTTATTTATACCCAAATTGAAGTTTATTTGGCACTTGATAAGTAAACGTCAAATGGTGTATACTGATTTAGGAAGTGTGCTACATGATAGTTTATACGTATAAATATATACAGGATCATTCACGTATTATCTAACAGTTAATATTTAATATTTTTTTCACATATACAATATGTCCCAGATAACTTTTCCACTTTTAATAAGAGATACGAATTCGGTTAAATGGGATGAATTATTCCTAAGTATTAGGGTGGTCATAAAATATTTTGAGATTTAAGAAATTCCATGGTTCAGGAGTTACAGCTATAAAAAAAATTTTTCAAATTTCGTTTTTTGTAATAACTTTTTTATTGTAATCGATACGTTTTCGTTATTTGTACTTTCTTAAGGAACTTTTTTATGCAGAGTTGAAACGTGCTTTTAGATTTTTGTTTTCACTTTCCGTTTTAGAATTGTCGCCCCCAACTTCAATTTTTCTTATGGACCGTCAAGTAGGCTTCGGAATAATTGAATGCACTCTTTTTTCTCTTTACAATGATACAGCACATATAATAACGAGTGATCAATATTTTTTCTAATCAAGTGGCCTATGGAAATAAAACCGTTGTTACAGTTAAATTTGGCGCTAAAATGTAGCGGCGATATACCGCCTAGTAATTTCGTTTTAACATCGTTGGCTACCCTTTACATCGCTATGGGCGAAAACCTGCGTACTGTGATCGTTGGCTATCGTTGGTAATTTCTACGCGTCGAGGCGACCCGCTTCATTTTCACCTGAACGGGTCCTCTTTCTCGTTCGAGCTTTGTGATGATGTGACGTTCTTTTTCGCGTGTGTTGCATTTAACGGATTTCTTGCTCGTTTGGAGAAGTAAATCAACTGCAGCTTTGCTGGAATACCATTTAACACCGCCGAACAACGATTGGAGACTGTTTTAATCCCCTTACCAAGCGACTCCAACTCGCTCAGGTAAAATATATGACGACGCATACCGACCAAAATGGCCGCTAACGCATATCATTTCTTCTATGTAGGCTTTTTCTACTTGGCTTTTCCGTTTGGGCACACGTTACAGCACAGGCTTAGATAATCCCCGCAAGCTTACACGCGAGGATTTCCCCGTTTATCTAGTGTGGGTGCCCCGACAAATTCTTCTTGTAGGTCTACCGTTCCCGAGTAGCGTGGGTACGCCATTTTGAAATCTACCGGTCATCGACTCGGACAGGACCACTAGATGGCGTAGTGACAGCCAACTTCACAGCAAAGCTGGTACATGTCATATCGGTCGCGAGGTAACCCTTTTTGACTTTTATTGCGCATAAGAGCGAATTAAGGCCTCTTCATGCGGATTTAATTTCATTAAACGTTGCACTAGAGAATAAGCACCTTTTGTAACGGTGTAAAGTGTTTCTTTTTTATTTGTTTGTGGAATAAATTGTGTTAACTCTAATTACGCTTTTGATTTCTATTTTCACACACATCAGTGAAAATTTACGCCTCTGTTTTATTCGTGTTTCTCATTTTCTGCACGACCTGGTCGATTGGAGACGTCGGCCAGTCGAATTACGATTAGTTGTTTTAAATCGTCTTCTGGCGCCCTTTATAAGTTTACCACCGTAAGTTAACCTGCCCCATCCCCACTGTAGCTAGCAGGGGCACAGCTGATCGAAGAATCGGCAGACTTGTCACCGAGAACCGTGGTAAGTTGAGGCAAGTAGATTAAATTTAAACTTGGGTGACACCGTGTGTCTTTGGTTAGTTCATTGTTTCAAATGCCATTTGAATTATTTATATTGCATTCCTATAAAAATCTAACTGCTGTTTTTATGTATTACGTGTTTTTTTAAAAATAAATTTGGATATCAAATCCCAAGTTCACATTTCCCACTTAAAAACAAAGCACACGTCAAGAGCATATACGCAGCCTCAGCTCGTAGCAACGACAAGTTTTAAGGTTATATTCGGTGCTTTAGTTTTGTTACGATGTTTCAGTTAAATTGCTATATCTTTGAATTAATTAAATTTAGGGTCGAGATATCCATCACCTATTATAGTTATTCGACGAATAACTTGATTTTCCTGAATTGTTGATTGATTTTTTATGAATTGTTTGCATGGTATTTATTCCTACAATACAAAGCAACCGTATCAATTATTTATCTCGCAATGGTACATATGTATAATAACCGTACAGATAGCAGTGTATACTGAGAAAATTGAGTTTTACAATTTTGATAAAACATCACTCCTGTCGATAAAATAAAAGTTTAATGTAAAAGTATAATGCTGTGATGTTATAAGATCTATTTTACCCTAAATTAATCAAGATTCTTAGCACAATGAAACTGTATAGGTTTAAGAATGTAAAATTATTATTCTACATAATACGTATTGTTAAAATAATAAACCATAATGAAATATTATGCTGAATAAATTAGTAATAAAATGTCATGTCTGACTTTTTGTTTATTACTCCGGTAATTTTATCATGACAGGAAATGATATTCTAAACAACAAACCACATAGTGTTAATTTTGCAGTAGTACGCTGAGTCGGTTTTTAACGCGAATTCGAATAAAATGTTCGGAATTCTTGTTAATATGAACGTACTCTTTGATACTATTTTTCACTGAGGTATTAACTGTTACATGTTACGTGAATGACCCTGTATATCCAATCTATTTTTTCTCTATTATAAGTTTAAACTTTTGAGTAAAAATTGACAAAAAGTATTTAATACTACTAATACTACTAATATGTGTACAGTTGACTTCAAAAAGTCGAGTACACTTCATTTCTCTGGTTTGATTCTTTCGTTTCAGTGTCACTTTTGATGTCAACGTGACAGCGGTTAACCAAAAGTGACAAAGTTTAAGAAGAAGAAGTTGGTCAACATAGACGGTATAAAAACTTTATAATTTACTAAAAGCAAATGTTTAAATATAATAGAAATATTTTTCTAAATGCTCTGAAATTCTAGTTTTAAAATTCTCATTTTTATTGTCAAATATAACCTACTTAAAAAAGTCAAATTTCAGATTTGAAAGAGACAGATTTACATTGGCAAAAAATTGTATGATTTTGCATCCTGAACTTTTTCGATGTGCTCGATTTTTCTGCAATCAACTGTACAACCAGATATATGTGACAGCAATGAATAGTATAAGTAAAAAAGTTATTATTATAAATTAATCAAAGTTGAAGTGACTTTTAATATTTTTTATTAATTTTCGTAATGAATGTTATTTCATTATAACTGCACTGTCTCCATGGTTGTTATGCTATCCACAACAGCCTAGCGCTGGATTTCACAAACGTCACTTAACTTTAATCATCAATTAAGAATAATCATTCCTATGCCTTCAACACATGTAACCATGGCAACGTTTACGTTTAACGGATGATTAAATTTAAGTAACGTTTGTGAAATCCGCCATAAGACTGTTAAATTTTAACGGCCGTCTATTTGCTCTGTATCTCATACGTTGCTATAGTTACAACTAAATCACACTCATAATTCTGCCTACTTATCGAAGTTTATTATTATGAATGTTTTTGACAAAATAAATATTTATTTTATCATTTAGTATTACGAAAAGTATAAAACAACATACGGCCGATATGCATATAACAAACTCGGATAATTTATAGCCTCGGCTGGCGCCTCGGCCAATAGATATGATAAAGTACAGAGATGATTTTACGATTTTTTGCTTTAAAAATATTGTAAATGACAGTACAGATAAGTATTGTTTATTTTTTATATTTTGATTAGAAAATCTTTGAAAACCAAAATGATAATTTTATGATAATTTTATTTATTTAATATGATATAATTAAAAAAAAAAAAACGAAAACATTCGTTTAAATAAAACTCGTTTTGCTGCTCGTAAACAGTACTGGATCTGTGATCCAGTGCTGTTTACGGCTGCGTGATGCATAGATATAACGAGTTTTATTTAAACGAATGTTTTCGTTTTTTTTTTTTAATTATATCATATGGTCAAAAATACAGCAAATAACTTTATTCATAATCATAACGTACGAAGAGACAAGAAGGGTTGCTAGGGGAGATCAAAGTAAAGTTTTTTTCTTAATAAACTTTTAATAAAAACTCTAACTAGAACAGGTTACAGTCAGTTAAAGTTAAATTAATTAATAAGCAGTCGTAACTAACTGTAGTTATAATTACGTTTTAAATTCAAATTTGGAGTATCTATGCTCGTGTATGCTTAGCTATTGTTGAGAGCAGCTGATAAGAAGGGTTGCTAGGGGAGATCAAAGTAAAGTTTTTTTCTTAATAAACTTTTAATAAAAACTCTAATTTAAACTTTAACTAAAAATTTAACGCCTGAACGGTTCAGTGGTAAGAGGACCGGCCTTGCAATCGCATGGTCGTCGCCGTCGGTTCGAACCGCACTCGGGATTTTCTCGACTTCAGGCACCCTTCAGTGTTGGGGATAAAATTCGACACTGCTACCCCTTAAAATGAGTTAGTTGAACGATGTTTAGTTAAAAAAAAACAATAAAAAATAAGTAACGTAAAAGTTAATTTTTTCTTTTAATACTCAAAAAATGCTGTTCATATTGTTGAGAGCCGCTGACTAATTAAAGTAAAACTAGAAAACAAGTTGATGTAGAAATTTACTTAAATGTCAATTCATTTAAGTGTCAAAATTAAGATAGTTACCGTGAAGGCCCGGTTTCTCAATCAATAGTCAACTTTAAATATCAGTTTATTCCCAAAGTAGCAATTATGAAAACATTGTTCTTATGCGTTGAAATGCAGGGTCATCATTTTGAATACCTTTTGTGGATGTTTTGGTTTTGATAAATTTAGAATTTATTTAACGGTAAAACTGTATTTTGTGAAATAAGTTTTATTAATTAAAAAAAATTTCTACGTGCTAAAATTAAAATAACAGCAAACTATCGGCATTTGCAAGAAATACGTTTTCTTGGAAACGTATATTATTTCTAATTCTTTCTTATTAATTTCAGCGGTACTCAATAAGTGACCGTAAATTTATAAGAAATTTAAACTGCTGTAACTTTGTTGTTATTGGGTTTTGGACAAAAACGAATTAAGAAGAGAGTTTTACTCTGACCTCCAGTAGCTACCCTTTCAGTCTCCTCCGTACGTTATGAGACACCCTGTATAAAATCAAAAACAAATAATTGATAAATGATATCTACCAAAACAAAGGAGAATAATATAGGTTCAGACATGATGGAATTATATAAGTGAAGCGTAGTACACGAAATCTACTGTGAATGAAGTGTTGCCTCAAATTGGTTAATTCCTCATTGGTTAAATCTGATTAACTATTGCGTATCCGTTTATAACGTTTCACCTATATTTTCACCACGAGTCCAGACTTGCCCATAAGAACAGCGTCTTTAGTAAGAGGCACCCTCATGTCATAACCCGCGGTAACGAAAAGCACCTCCGGTCTTCTGATATAGATTAAAGCCTTCTGAAGTCTTATGTAATTTACGTTGATGTCGAAATCTACAATTACAGCTCCAACATCCGGATCATCTTTGAGCTCAGCGATAACACTCTCCACTTTTTCCTCCATGTAATCAGGCTAAAAACATAGGTTTTGTTATGTAGAAAATTTAATGAAACTATTCAGCAACAAACTAAAAAAGAGAGAAAGGAGCTTAAACGATGCACATTGTATTCAGAATGGTGTCTCAAAATGTCTGCAAAACGGAAGTCACTGACTTATTTTTTGATCTATTATCTGTTAATAGTTTATTTTAAGCAAAAAACTCAAAGAAAACGATGTTTACTATTATACACTGTGTAAATAAAATGTGGCACCAAAAAATATGCCACACTGATGACCAGTCCATGAAAATGCCAAAATTGAAAAAATTAGTGCTTTAGTTTGGAAACTGCACACTGTTAAAGTTAGCACCAGTTACTGCTAAAGTGACGATTTTAAGTAGGTAATCTTCCTGATCAAAAATATTACTAACATTATTAACAATTCCACTCTAATTTTTTATGAGGTATAAAATTGTCCTACATAGTTTTTTTAAGAATTAAAATCTTTACCGTTTACCAGAATTTACAAGCAAATAACACTGCTTTTTGATTGTTTCGTAAATGTAAATCACGATAGATTAACCGTAAGTTTAAGAACGTGCCTTAGAAACGAATTATTTTTGAGTGCTCTCAGATTTTGCCTGCAAACTTTCGCGTTTTCTTTAAAAACTATTTATTTTTTATTCTTTTGGCTATTAGTATTTTGTTGTTGTGGATTTTACTTGAAATCGAATTTTCTTTTCCGGAATGTAGCGATAAGTATCTTTTGTTAGGCGAGTGTCGAGGAAATGTTACAGCAACATTAAAATTTATTATAGGTTGAATGTTAAGCCCGTTTTAGAGGGTCACATTTCTTGTAATAAATTTGTTACCAAATCTGTTACAATATTTAGTATAAAAATAAAATGGGGAATGGGACGATATGCCGTCGCTAATTCGCCGCCGACGATTCCTTTTTCTTCACTTTAATGATAGTGTTTTCAAAATCAAATTTAACATTTAGACGTTAGTTGCCTGATGGAGAAAAAGGAATACTGTCTTACTTCTCTCCAATTATGGTGTTTTCCAAATCAAATTTAACATTTACACGTTAGTTGTCTGATGAAGATAAGATAACTTATCGAAACCGGTAGCTAGATTAAATTTGTACAGAATTAGGAAGTACTTTTTATTACCAAATTACATTATTTACCTAATTTTGGATATACTCTAACTTCAAAATGAAACGTCCGCTAAATTTGTTTTCAAAACAAATGCGATGTTTGCATGTTCTATTTTAATAACTAGCACATGTCCGTATTCTGAGTATTTTTTCTCAAGCGATAAGCAGCAATGCGACGTGCAGTTCCTTCGGTTAATGATAGACCACACAGGGAGCCGTAAATCTGCCATGTGAAGTAGCCTTATCTTTGTGTTTCGAATTTCTGCACAAAAGTGTGTCGCTCTAAAAGCACGGTAACATGTACAGTAACGGAAAAATCAGATCGTATTACGCTCGAGTTGAAGTGTTTTGTTTTGTCTGTTTCTGTTTCCAGTCCAGCATCATAATTCTCTGTCAATTCAAGAGGCTCTTGAAACGTAGTTAGCGAGGAAACAAATCGCAGACATCGTGAGACAGACGCATTCCGTATGACAGTTTGGGGCTTATAATTTATACTTGTTTGCGAGAAAAATGCAGTCAAGGGCGTGTGCTAGAATTCAAATCAACGGCTGCCATTGGTCGAAGGGATTTCAGAATTTTACTGCAAGTCCGAGGGGGTGGGTTTTTAATTGTTTTCGTGGGAATCGGGAACGCGAAGGAACGACAGATAGCATTGAAGCTCTAGCGAGAACGGTTGAGTTCATTCTAATATGTCTTAATTGTGTTTTCCCTTAAGCGTTTGTAGTCTTTATTCATTTTTTGTTAAATCATTTATTTCGGCCCGGTTTAAATACAGTGTGACAAGAAAGGCAATTAAATTAAGCAGGTAGGCGTCGCGACGCGAGTGTTCTTAAATCAAAGTGGAGAGTGCGGCGGTGGTACAGGGACTATACGCCTTAGGCATTTGACATTTATTTATTTCCTTCAGCGCACCTTTGGTGGTGATATCTAAGTAGAGATAATTTGATTGGCATTAATTAGACTAAAGAATCAGTACGGTTCATAGTACCATTACATTGAGCTAAATTTAATCAACTATTTTTAGTTACATTCCAGCGAGTATTAAAACTCACTAGCGACCTTCATCTTAGAAAAAGTTAATGGGTCAGTGTTTCTTTAATTAGTAGACAAATTCTGTAATTTAATCAACCAACAGCAATTACTTATTTCCCATCTGCCTGGGCTTTCAATAAAGTGTACTTTTAGAAATCATTGTACCCTTGGGGATTCTCTCAGGCAAATTGGAAACCAAACAATTCAACTACATTCCTAGCCATTTTCGTAACAAAGTTTCTTTCACACCCTGTATATGTGAAAGGGTCAAACTGTGGAGAGATTTGTCGGTTAATTAGAAACGATCGCCTATAGACTGCAAGCCAAAACCACCCAGAGTGGAGTGCAAACACAGTCAACTAATTCCTTGCGCTATAAATTAATTAGCTAGATTAGAAGGCGAAAGAGCGACATACAGAGGGTCCTCAAAAAGCAGGCAAGTGGGTAGAGCACCGCCCTCAAAAGCAATTAATTTAATTCGCTCAGGTGACGTAGTAGAAGTAGTATCGGCTCACTACACGCACAATATTAATTAGGTTAGCTAGAGATTGGGTTAAACCAACACCTCCCACGGGGGGGTTCCTGAAGAACAGATGATCGCTACTGATTTACTTGCAAATTGATCGCTGAAGGCGGCATTTGAATCACATACTTCTCTAAACCATCTGATTAATTCATTTATTAACTTCCTTAAATAAGTACACTGTGGTTCCACTGAGGCACTCTGTGCGTTGGTTTATTAAACAGAACAAGTCTTTAAGTACGATCAGAGTGACGAACACTGTATCAAGATTCGAACTCAGTTGAAACTCAATCAATTATTAATCTAAGTGAGGATCAGAGCTCTCCAACAAACATCTCTGTAGACATTAAACCACCAACGGTGTGAATCGAAAGAAAATAGATCGCGCCGATATTCGAAAGTGAAATCTGTTAAACGAATTATACTGTACTTTCTGAGAATCGTAAATTTTGTTTATTTGTATTGACTTCAAACGCAAGGGTTTTTCACTCACGATCTCCGAAATCACAGAGGCAATTGGCCATAAATTTTAAGTTGGGTTTGTTTGTACCTATTCATTATTTGTGTACTTGTCAGTAATAGTCAATAACCAAGTCTAATTCGGGCGGGCGCGTCACAAAAATATTCTCCAAATATTTGGAGACGCATGTATCGAAGTTGACAGTGATGTTTTTGAAAATTTTATTTTATTCCGTTTTTTCGACGGTGGGCAGAGAAGTCGTTTAGAAACGTGGTGATGGGGGCGAGTTGTATCAACCATTAATTTAATTTTTCTTTAAACGTTTCCCTTTATAATAGAAAATAAACATGTTTTTACTGTTGCATTGCGTTTAATTAATTCACGTGGTCAAACGTCACGTTAGTGAGAGGCATCAGTAATCTTTTTTAATAAGAAAACTCTTCAGAAGAAATTTCCAAGTATTCTCTAATGTACCGTAGTGACCACATTAGTGAGAATCATTAGTAATAATTCTATCTAAAAAGAAAAGTTTCTTGTTGGTTTTTTGAGTTTTAAAATGTTGGTTAACAAATTTTAAAGTGTAAAATATTCGTACCCTTCAGTTTAATTTCAGTCGTCTATTAACACCGTATTTACAAAATATCTTCTTTTTAACGCAAATACCTATAAGAATTACACATGTTGTCACTCTAAAAAATTTCTCAAATAACAACTATTTCCTATAAACAACTAAAATAGGTCGTATCCAAGTGGCAAATTTACTGACGGCGAATCGTACGTGCGGCGAATCGGTGACGGCGAATTTACCGCTGACGAATTTGCCGACGGCGAATCGTACCTGCGGCGAATCGGCGACGGCGAATCGACGCGACGACGGCGAATTGTCCTAGACCCCCAAGCAATACAAACGAACAGACCTTATGCTTAAAGCATTTTGTCTCGATCGTACGAACAAAAACGCTAAAAGAACTAGTTGGCGTAAGTAGTTATTTCTCGATTAAAGCATCGCCGCAGAAAAAGATGCATAAAATATTAAATGTACCTAAATAATGTAAATATTAATTTTTATGACATGAATCATTTTCTGTCATTTTGTTAACAAATCTTGTTTGTGAAGTAAATCTCTGTATTATACGGTCATAATTCGTTAGTATATGAATTTAATCACAAATTTGTTACAAGAAATGTGACCGTCTAAAACGGGCTTTACTCTTGACTTAAAATTCTGTAGTATGTCGTTCCCACTAGAACTTTCTCAAAAATAACCAACCAATCAAAAACGATCCGCAATAAATATTTTGAGTATTCGGATGAATCTGAATAAGAACTAACCACAGCCGTCTTTACATACTAGCCATGCTGAGCGTCGATACGGCAACACTGCGGGAGGTTTATCAGACTAGACTTGTAGGATGTTCTGGTGAAATGGATTCTTAATTTTAAAGGATTTGAAAAAGGATTTTTATTGTCACCAAAAATCAAACATTATATATATTTTTTTTATATCAACAAAAACGCCTACTAATCTACTATGTCGGACGCGGATGGTGCAATCGTTAAATTCACGACGGCCGATCCACATCAATCCGCCCCGCTTTCGTTTATTGTGATTGCTTTTTACTTAGTTTTTGATAACTTCATAGTGTTCAGAGGTGTGATAATCACTACTGAGAACACAGCAAACTGTATTAGTGCCAAATTGGATTAATTTCTTTGTTGAAGTAGTAAATAAAAGTGTGGTGGTATAAGGTTATGTCATGGAGAATGGCTCATGTCTACGGATTATGTCGTGTAATTTAATGAAATAGAAATACTCCAGTTCACATATTATTAGTGGGATTTGTTTTATAAGTATGTACATACATACTTTATATTTTTAAAATGCCTCGTAATTGTTATGTGGCAAATTGCAAGTCAAATCACAGTACCACTTGAGTGTTCCTACTTCAATGTTTGTGTGTTTCTATTTCTATGTTTCTGTGTTTCTATTACTATGTTTGTGTATTTCTATTTCTGAAAGATGAGAATCTACGACAGAAATTTAATGAGCTATTATCTAACAGTACTGAAAAATTAGAAAAAAAATGTTTTATTACAAATTATGCATGTAATAGGTAGTAACGTGCCGATTTAAGGTCGGTCTTTTCATCTAGCCGTTAAAGTTATTCGGCGAATAACTTGATTTTTTTGAATGGTTGACTGATTTTTATGAATTGTGTTCATGGTAGTTATTCGTCACCCAGTTTATTAAGAAATGGAAAGACTCTTAATGGAATTGCTGTTTCATCTTTGATAAATTGAAATAGTACGGTTAATTTTCGCACCATCGGAGAGGTTAGTCATGGCGCTTTACTTCTTTTAATGGGTAGTTCGCCTGTAGTCCAAAGGGCCAAAGCCCTACTTCCCAAAGAAATAAAGTATTATTCAAAAAATAAATAATAAATAAATATAAAATTTTTGCTACATAGATGTACAGCCTCAATCAAAAGTAATGAAACGTTCAAAATCGAAACGCTGTAGTCAGAGTGCAACGGTGCCGGGTCAGAGAGAACGCAAGGTGTTGTAGGGTTCCGAAGGATTTCGGAAACATTCCTTAGCCATAAGGCTTCATCTCACTGGGTATCTATCTTCTCTCTCTGACTACAGCGTTTCGGTTTTGAACGTTTAATTACTTTTGATTGAGGCTGTACATCTATGTAGCAAAAATTTTATATTTATTTTTTGAATAATACTTTATTTCTTTAGGAAGTAGGGTGCTACCCACCTGTGTCGATAGGTAGTAGTTTCACATCGGGTTGCACTTCTCCGATGTGGCCAAGCCAGCTGCAGTGAGACGGGGGGTTCGAATCCGAAACGCGAGGCCAAACCAAAAATAGGCGCCACTTAATTTTTGAAAAGGGAGAAATTAAGAAACCCAATTACCTCCAGAACACGTTAGTTTATTGTACAACCAGTCAATGAAATAAATCAAACATAAAATAGAACTATTCTACATTAAAGTTAAAAAAAAATAATTTTAATTTTACACCGGAGTGTACGCAATAAAGTGCATGTCGAACGGCGGTGAAATCAAAGCAAGAATACCGCGAAGTCAAAAACGCGAATTAACGCTCAAAACTGCGAAAAGATAACAAGTAATGTTCCAACCTCTATTACGTCGGCGTCTTGTTTACTTGTCGGCCTCTATGTATCAAAGTCGCCGCTAATCTCTTTGATGTATGCCGCCAATCATGCCGCCAGTCGGATGTGGGGGGGGGGGAATCTCAGCGTCGCAAGTCTATGAACACCTGCACGATGAGAAAGTGCGTCTTCCGTAATAAAATTCGTAGTAAGAAGAATCCGTAATAAGAAGCCTATCAATAAAAGAAATCGAACGTAAGGGTCAATTTTGAAAACTTAGCGCCGTGCAAAACTCACCTCGATTCTTTATCGAAGCTGAAACAAACACGAACACGCGTTTTTCTGTCTCCACGAGGGCCTGGTCAGAAGCGGCAATTTACCGTAAAATTCACTATCATCCTCTTGATGTAATGATTCGCACAAAATAAATTTGTTCAACGAAAATAAGATATAACCCGGGAGACGACGGACTTCGTTCTGAAGAAGGCGCAATGTTTTCCGTTCGATCGAGAAGGAACAATTTCCAAAGAGAGAGAGAGAGACACGCTCCGATTTACCATTGGCAGAATTCATCTCAGCGGCTGGGGGGAACCAATCAGCTCAATGTGTACAGTGACGTGGTTTCCAAGCAACTTTCCGGCACAGTTAATTTCGCCTTATACAGGGCGTGTTCGGAACAGTCATGAAAACGGGGTCACGACAACGCTTATACAGGGTGTATTCGAAACAGAAAGGAAAAATGAACTGTAACAATCCCACCCTTACTAAGATGGAAATTTTGCCCACAGGTAAAATTTCTGGTGTCCACACTATAATTTAGCCGAAACGGAATGGCACGGAGACGAACGATAGGTCTCGAAATTAGACCATACAACATAAATGAAACACGGACGAGTTGATACTACGCGAGAATATTTGGTCGGAGACCACGAAGAAAATTCAAGCCAAAAGCCAGGAGAATTAATGATTCACCCCCCTGGGAATATTGCGTCCTGACGTAGAGACGACTTATTAGGGAGAGAGAGTCGACATTCTCCAGACTAAAGCTTTTATAGTGACGTATGTCACATTCAACAACGTAAGTCACATCCGGTAGAGGTAAAAAAAAAATGTCGAATCCGAATAACAAACATTCCAAACGGAATAGACTGTCAACCCAATATCCGAAGTAGAGACTAAAGAAATAGATAGGAAAAGTCGAGAGAGACAGATGATAGGATAGATAAAGATTTCTTCACGGAACACACCATACTACAGACATGACTTCCTCGAGCGTATCCCATAGCGGTACATCAGAGAGAGAGGGCAAGCCATACCTTCACGAGATTCAGTACGCTTGGCATTCCCACACGCTTTGACGGATGCCGGAGGATATCTCAAAGCTGTCAAGGCCGAGCTGATCAATCCGAAAAGAAAACAGAGTTAGAGTAGAAGAAAGGGTGAAATAAGAAGAAAAGAAAATTCATGGGTAGGTGGTTGTGATCCAAGTCACAAACCACAGACCGATAATAGTAACTTTTCCAAAGATGTTAAACGAAAAGAACTGTATCTTTTAGGAGCCTTTTACTCCACGCAGAATTTTACGTCGGGAGCATTCTAAGAGACCCATCCCGCAGGTCGAAAAGAATAAAACAAGTTCTACTCATCAGGGGGATCAGGTTTAAGATGTTCACTATTCCAGGTGCCAGGAAGTATGTTACCATCAAAATCCTTAAGTTCGTAAGTGTCCGCAGACGTACGTCGACTAATGAGGAAAGGCCCAACAAATTTATTGGCCAACTTGGCCGCGAAATGCTTTGATGCATCAGACAACACGAAATTCTTACGCCACACCCGCTGATCGGGTTGGTAAACAACCTTTCGCCTACGAAGATCATATCGGCCTTTAGCCTTTTCGTAAGCCTTTTGCAACCTTTCCTGTACGTTTTTGTAGAGGACTGCGAACTTTCCGGTACGAGATTGTAGATCCTTAGGATCCTGAGGAACAACTTCCAAGGACTCATCTTTCACAACGTCATTGTTAGGGGTTAGACTACCTTTCAAGCACATCTCACGACCAAAATTGAGGAAATATGGAGTCACACCAGTAACTTCGTGACGAGCAGTTCGTAAAGCACAAGCGACTTTGGGCAGGAATAAATCCCATTTGCGGTGGTCTTCCGCCACATAAGCAGTCAACATGGACTTAATTACGCGATTAACGCGCTCGACAGGGTTCGCTTTTGGATGATAAAACGAAGTGTACGCAGGGCGCACATGGTATGCCGTCAGAAGTTTTTGATATTCCTTAGACTTAAATTGGACTCCATTGTCCGAAATGACAGTACGAGGTACTCCGAAAACCAAAAAAATATTTTCCTCAATGTGCTGAATGATCTTAGGGGCGGTAGCCTTTCGAAGAGGGAAACACAAAGTGAACTTACTGAAGCAGTCAGTTGCCACAAGGATATATTGATACCCACGAGAAGATCTAGGTAGTAGATCGACAAGATCGATACTAATGACCTCCCAAGGTCGCGAAATTCGAGAGTGACCTCCCATTAGCCCTGCCGGAGCTTTCTGTTCAGGTTTGGTGCGAAGACAGGTTTGACACCTATGAACATATTTCGCGACATCGGCGTGCATTTTGGGCCAATAATAACTTTGGGCGATCCTATTGTAAGTCTTATAGACACCCAAGTGACCACTAGTCGGGGAATCATGATGTTCATGAAGAATTTGCAATCGAGATTCCTTAGGGACAACAGGCTTCCAGTGAGGTTCCTCCTCAGCTAGTCGATAATAAGTGTTTCGAACGAGTTTATAAATAATGTTTCCTTCAACACGAAAACTAGGAAACTTTTCCGGGGCCAAACGAATTTTCTTTAAGAAGTTGAGGTACCAACTATCTTTAACGTTATCGAAGTCGATGGAGTCGATAACGGGGACGGCTCGAGAAAGCATATCAGGTACGACATGTTCCTTTCCTTTGCGATGTATTACACTGAAATCGTATTGTTGTAGGCGTACAGCCCAACGACATAAACGACCGGAAGGGTTCTGCAACTTATTCAACCAAAGAAGTGAGTGGTGATCTGTAATAACCTTGAAGTGAGAACCTTCCACATAGGGCCTAAGTTTTTCAATCGCCCATAACATCGCAAGGAGTTCTTTTTCCCTCGTCGAGTAGTTGCGCTCGGGTCGAGATAGTGAGCGACTTAGATAGCATATGACTTTCTCGCCATCATCAAGTTGTTGAGTAAGGACAGCTCCAACACCATAATCAGAAGCATCGGTTTGAATCGTGAATTCTTTGGTGAAGTCAGGACACGAAAGGACTGGAGCAGAAACCAAATGTTCGCGGATCTTTTCCCACGCTTCATCGCAAGTTTCGTCCCACCGATGCTTAGAATTTTTCTTAAGCAACTTGGTCAAAGGGGCGATAATTGTGGAAAACCCAGGGATGAACCTACGATACCACGAGGCGGTTCCGATTAATCTGCGCACTTCCTTAACCGTTGTGGGCTTAGGCATTCTCAAGATCGACTGAACCTTTTCGGGATCTACGTGAAGACCGTGGCGATCCACCACGTAACCTAAGTATTTCAATTCGCTAAGGCAGAAACTGCACTTGTCCTGATTCAAGGTCAAACCGGCCTCAGTCAGGCGTTTATGGACTTCGGATAATACTTCGAGATGTTTGTCGAAGGTTTGCGTTACAATAATGATGTCGTCTAGATAGACGAACACGTGAGGGTCAAGGTCAGCACCAATTACACGATCAATGAAACGTTGCCAAGTCGCTGGAGAGTTGTGCAAGCCAAAGGGCATTCGTCGGAATTGATACAATCCACGATTAGGTACAGTGAATGCTGTATATTGGCGGGATTCTTCGGCGACTGGGATCTGCCAATAAGCTGACTTGATGTCTAAAGATGACAGGTATTTAGCATCTTTCAATTTGTCAAGGGTGTTCGAGACATAGGGTAGTGGATATGCGTCTTTAGTCGTGACCTGGTTCAACTTACGATAGTCCACACAAAAGCGAAAACTTCCATCTTTTTTAGGCACGAGAAGAATGGGAGATGACCAAGCACTTTTGGATTTCTCCACGATGCCACGCTTCAACATGTCGTCTAGTTCTTTATTGACAACAGCTTGCCTTGCTGGCGAGATGGGGTAATAGCGTTGCTTTATCGGGGCGCTATCTGTGTGAATAGTGTGTTCGACGAGTTTAGTACAACCCAGTTCACCATGTGGAGAATTTACGAACAGCTGATTAGTTAGAGTTTCCAGCTGAGATTGCTGCGAATCAGTCAAATGTTGCCAAGAAGTAAGATGTTCAATTAAGTCAATCGATTCTTTACTGAATGCCCAATCACCGGAGCGCAAGTCAGGGACGATGCCCATCAACTTCCAAAAGTCTGCTCCTAAGATTAGTGAATGAGGTAACTCAGGGACAACTAGAACATCGATGACTTTTACGCGATCTCGCAGTCGTATAGGGGTGGCCACATTACCAGGACTAGAACAGGGTTGTCCATTCGCTACGGTACACGACGTTACATGTTTGGTAAAGGGTAAGTTCAAAGTTTGGAGAACTTCCCATCCCGAACTGCCAATGATTGTGCGAGATGCACCAGAGTCTAAAAGACCAAGAAACGGGATGCCCAAAATTGACACGGTTAAATAGGGACGCTCATCATTTTTAGCATGAGCCAAGACATAGTCGAGAACAGGTTGGACTGCCAAAGGGTCAATCGGCTTTGAAATACTGAAGCAACGTACTAACCGATCATCTAGCGCGTTGTTCTGCAGTTTTTTGAACACGCCGGGCACGTCTTGGTAGTGACGTTGGGACGACCACACTGATAACAATGCCTTCTCAAGGGCTCGGAACAATCTCGAGACAAATGACCGTTTTTCTGGCAATTCCAACATTTAAAAGTCTTATTAGGTTTGGGAGGTTCCACCTTACATTCAGAAACAACCGGTGCGCAGGCTTGTACGTACGCCAAATCAGGTTCTAAGACCATGTTTTTACGTGGAGGCGGAATGTATGCTTCAACAGCTGACTTACGAGCTTCCAACTGTCGACCTAACCTTAACAAGTGTGCTACCGAAGTAACCTCGACCAATCCTAATTGTCGTTGATAAAAAGGGGCAATATTGTTCAGAAGAATTTTGACCTGAACGCTTTCAGCAACCGGGACACTCAAACGATTAAATAAATTGATCATAACCGAAGTGTAAATTCCCATTGATTCATCAGGGCCTTGAGTGTGTTTCTTAATTTCTTCGAACAATTTGTCGTCGTAATTATAAGGTTGAAATTCCTCGCGAAGACGTTTGACGAGGTCAGTCCAACTATCGCAAAATTTCCTATTTGCCCTAAACCAAATTAAGGCCTTATCTCGAAATAAATCGGATGCAGAAGCGAATAACGTGATTTCGGACACGTTCCTCGAAACACGAAGTTCGTCAACACGCTCGAGAAAAGCATTAAGTGATAGGACTTTATTATTTCCATTATAAGTCAAACCCCACTTAGAAACGGGCACAGACTTAATCTTGTTCACGGCCGCGAAGTGTGTAGCAGCCTTAACTACAGGAGGCGTGACTTTAAGTCGCGATGAATTTGCTTTCGGCGATGACGGACTTACCACAGGTGAAGATGCCGCGCTAGGTGGCGAAATCGAATCGGGAACTACGCAAGATACTGCCAAAGGATTGTTTTGAAAATGTTCAGCAATCGCAGTCAAATCAAGTAAAGGGGATGTTGTTACCCCGGTGACTTCCGGTTCTTTCGGTGAAAAATTGAGCGCAGTTTGCTCGAAATCAAACGCAAGTTCGTCTAGCGTCCGCAAGATGGTGTCACGTTGTCGCGTCTCGTCGCTATTTGTCGGTTGGCTACGCTGAGCACGACCAATGGCGTGAGCCAACTTAGCTGAAATTTTATCGTAGATACAAACAGCTGTCGAGCCGGGAAACGACTCTATTAAGCAGCGAATCTCGCTTATTTTTTCCTGAAGGGCTGACACGTCATCGTCAAAAGTCACGTTATATTTCGGTACAGGCAGGCGTAAATCTTTTTCTAACCGCATTTGCCGTCTTAAATTTGCACGTTTTTGCGCAACTGTTCCGTCAATTTGGATACCTCTTACCAATAATTCGTAATTTAATTCTTCCGAATTAAGACGGTCCGGTAATAATTTATACTCCATCGTAATGCGCAACTTATCCTAACAAAACAAGTGTTCTGGACGTAATATTCTTAAACAACAAACGAAACGAAAAACCAAAATCAGGCCACACGCGTTTGGGCCCCAAAACTTGCTACCCACCTGTGTCGATAGGTAGTAGTTTCACATCGGGTTGCACTTCTCCGATGTGGCCAAGCCAGCTGCAGTGAGACGGGGGGTTCGAATCCGAAACGCGAGGCCAAACCAAAAATAGGCGCCACTTAATTTTTGAAAAGGGAGAAATTAAGAAACCCAATTACCTCCAGAACACGTTAGTTTATTGTACAACCAGTCAATGAAATAAATCAAACATAAAATAGAACTATTCTACATTAAAGTTAAAAAAAAATAATTTTAATTTTACACCGGAGTGTACGCAATAAAGTGCATGTCGAACGGCGGTGAAATCAAAGCAAGAATACCGCGAAGTCAAAAACGCGAATTAACGCTCAAAACTGCGAAAAGATAACAAGTAATGTTCCAACCTCTATTACGTCGGCGTCTTGTTTACTTGTCGGCCTCTATGTATCAAAGTCGCCGCTAATCTCTTTGATGTATGCCGCCAATCATGCCGCCAGTCGGATGTGGGGGGGGGAATCTCAGCGTCGCAAGTCTATGAACACCTGCACGATGAGAAAGTGCGTCTTCCGTAATAAAATTCGTAGTAAGAAGAATCCGTAATAAGAAGCCTATCAATAAAAGAAATCGAACGTAAGGGTCAATTTTGAAAACTTAGCGCCGTGCAAAACTCACCTCGATTCTTTATCGAAGCTGAAACAAACACGAACACGCGTTTTTCTGTCTCCACGAGGGCCTGGTCAGAAGCGGCAATTTACCGTAAAATTCACTATCATCCTCTTGATGTAATGATTCGCACAAAATAAATTTGTTCAACGAAAATAAGATATAACCCGGGAGATGACGGACTTCGTTCTGAAGAAGGCGCAATGTTTTCCGTTCGATCGAGAAGGAACAATTTCCAAAGAGAGAGAGAGAGACACGCTCCGATTTACCATTGGCAGAATTCATCTCAGCGGCTGGGGGGAACCAATCAGCTCAATGTGTACAGTGTCGTGGTTTCCAAGCAACTTTCCGGCACAATTAATTTCGCCTTATACAGGGCGTGTTCGGAACAGTCATGAAAACGGGGTCGCGACAACGCTTATACAGGGTGTATTCGAAACAGAAAGGAAAAATGAACTGTAACAAGGGCTTTGGCCCTTTGGACTACAGGCGAACTACCCATTAAAAGAAGTAAAGCGCCATAACTAACCTCTCCGATGGTGCGAAAATTAACCGTACTATTTCAATTTATCAAAGATGAAACAGCAATTCCATTAAGAGTCTTTCCATTTCTTAATAAACTGGGTGACGAATAACTAGCATGAACACAATTCATAAAAATCAGTCAACCATTCAAAAAAATCAAGTTATTCGCCGAATAACTTTAACGGCTAGATGAAAAGACCGACCTTAAATCGACACGTTACTACCTATTACATGCATAATTTGTAATAAAACATTTTTTTTCTAATTTTTCAATACTGTTAGATAATAGCTCATTAAATTCTGCAGCAGTCCTGAAAATTCGATGCACACAGCGGTAGAACAATGAAATATAATGATATTTTATTCATTGTAGTTAGAGATGTTCAGAATCGAATCGATTCATAGTTGAATCGATTCTTTGCAAGCGATGCATCGAAAGAATCGAATCGATTCAATTTGGTGTGAATCGATTCAAGAATCGAAACGGAAGGGTGTGAACATACAACCAATTTTTCTATCACCGCGCCATCTATATGTTACTGGCAGCCAATAGCTCAAAATGATAAAATTGTGGGTAACAACTTGTAAGTAAAATTACATATTTTTAAATATCTGAATTACTAGTGTAGGTAAAGAGCGTCTAAATAGAAACCTGGTCAAGTGGGTTGTGATCCAGAATTTATCCCTTGCATTTACATAGCAGAATTACTAAAGTGAAGTATTATTGGAGATGCAGTCAGTAAGGTTTAATAAAACTTCTTTAATTTATGTCGAGCTTTCGAGAATGGTTATTCCCTTCATCAGGACGCTGTAATATATTTTTTTCTTTAATAGCAAATGGGGCCACAAACTCAGTTTAGAGGAATACTTACAAATATGAAGTTACAAGTAAGACAAATGCATTTCTGGCAAATGGAAGAACAAATCCAACCAATAATTTTTGTCACATGTGATAAACAAGTTGTAAACGGGACTTAACACGAGTAATAATTGTAGAACACATTAAAATAAACATTGACATAAGTAAGTGCGTGGTTGATTTACATTGATGACATGTATTTAAGTCGAAAAATTAATAAAACCACCGCAAGTGGTGAGATGTGCAATTACCGCGACATTTTGATTTGAATGTAACTAAAAGGATGTTGCCAACCTAATACCTGTATAAAACTTGAGATGAAGGAAATCACTAACTAAGTATAAAAATTAAAATTAAGACAGATGTACGGGTTTCAAAAAGGTAAACAAACGAGCAATCAGTTATTGATGATGTTATTACAAATGTCTAATAAGTTTGCATAAGCTGGGTTTATATCTGTTTGTGAAGTTTTGAC